>QRDG01000793.1:454402-691685 GCA_012064385.1 Puccinellia tenuiflora | reverse complement strand
CTAGGATTATTATCAACATTTTCTCTCTGCTGTAATGAAAGATACATCCTGCGTGTCATGGACTCATGGTGACTTGGTGAGAACTTGCTCAAACAAGTATTTTTCTTTCCCAAACCCGGAGGCCAAAGAGCATCAATGAAGGAAAATATTTGTTGACTAGTTAATTCGAAAAACATTAGCATCTTATCTGTGCACCGTGCAGCACGGTGAAATGTAGCAACTCTTTTCCCCGCAACGAGCAAAACAAAAGCCATGTGAGACAGTCAGGTTTCCCTTCTAGCGCCCTCGCAAAGAGAAAAGGTTTCCCTTGTAGCGGCCAACAAACATGCAGTTTTTTTTAGATAAAAGGCCAGAAGGCCCGACGTTAAATTAATAACGCCAAACGGTGAACAAGATACAAAGTGCTGAGCCCAGCATACAACACACTCTGCACACACACAGAAAACAGAGCTACTAGGCGTTACAGGTAAACACCGAAGACCACCACCACTATCCACCAGGATGGACAGGCTCAACAGGAGCAAGCCTCAAAGAAGGACGCCGAGGAGATTACAAACGACCACCGACGATCGCCGTCACTGACCACAAGGCTGCAGTCAGGCTCAACAGGGAAGCCTACAAGAGGGACGCCGAGGAGATTACAGGTGGGCACCGACGAGCACCGCCACTGACCACAAGAGCTGTAGACAGGCACCAGGTAGCCCCAAGCAAGAAACGCCGTAGTACAGAAGAAGTACGCCTTGCCGGAGAGAGCTCGGCGAAAGGATGCCACCAGAGCTGCAACCAACGCCACAACAACCTCCAGGAAGCAACACTCAGTGTACTCAAAAGCGGCGTCTTCAAGAAGATCACGACGCCATGCGCCGTCGCCGCCCGATCCAAGGATCTCAAGTTTTCACCTGGAGTACGAAGGGGGACATAGAGAGCCGCAACGACGCCTTCAAGAAGGGAGCGGCGTCCGAGGACGTCGCCGCGCGATCCAGGAAGACACCGGACAAGGGTTTCCCCTCGGCATGATCTCTAAGCCACCCACCACAAGGGTTGGGACACCGCCGGAGCGACAACCGCACCCTGCCACTGAGATGTCACTTGTCAGTCACCCCGCCGCCCGCACGGCCGAGATCACCAACCAGCACCAGAACCACCGGCACGCCCGCCAACCGAGTGATTCCCACCGTCCAGGGCCGCCGCCCGGCGTCCAAATCCCCGCACGAATGAAGCAAACAGAGGACCGAGAGCCACCACCACGACTCGCGGCAACGACGTCGACATCGTCCACGGACCCCTCGCACCAGAGCGGCGAGCACCAGCCCCCATGGCTGCTACCATCGCCCGATCTGGAAGGAGCAAGCAGCCAACAGCCACCATGGCTGCCGACCACGGATCCGCCGCTGGGACGGCAGCAAACAGCCACCACGGCTGCCGGCAGCCACCAAGCCGAAGGAGGAGAGGGCTCGCCAGGGCCAGGACCCCTGTCCCGGCCCAAGGAGGAGAGGCGGCCGCCAGATCCCGCCCGCGGCCGCACTGCCCGGAGCCTTCTTCGACCTTCCCAGCAGGAGCAAAACGAGCACCACCACCAGTCCGAAGAGCCATCGCCAGACCTGGAGAACCACCGCCCAAGCCGCGGCGGGAGCCAGCGCCCGAGTGGATCCCGACCACTGCTGGCCGGCAACGCGCGAGGAGGGGGCCTTTGCCGCCGCCGACCACCAAGGGCGGCCGCAGGCAACACGGAGCCGCCACGCCGTCGCAGAACGACCGCGCCGCCGCGCCCTCCGAGCAGCGCCGCGCTCCCCCTGGCCACATCAGCCCGCGCCGCCACCACCGAGAGCGGGAGAGAGAAAGGGCCCCGCCGCCGCCGACGCCGCCCGGGCTTAGCCCGGCGACGCCCTCCGGCGGCGGCGAGGAGGAGACGACAGGGAAAGGGGGACCGGAAAAGGTGGCGGCTAGGGTTTCGCCCTGCCGCTCGCGGGAGCGGGCAGGACGAAACGGGGGGGGGGGGGGGGGGGGCACAAACATGCAGTTTGAACTTTGAGGCCCTGCTACATACAGAGCTATTCTTACCTGTAGATTTTTTTTGTAAGTCCTGCGTACCACGATCCACATATCTTCACTTATAACTGCTAAATAAGTCATGGAATAACTGGATGGTATATACAGTTCACTAATTCTATGATGGTTGAAACAAATAGTAAAAAAGAAAGAGCTCTCCCTCTAAAAACATAACTGCTAAATAAGTCCTGGAATAACTGGATGGTATATACAGTTCACTAATTCTATGATGCAAGGTTGAAACAAATAGTAAAAAAGAAAGAGCTCTCCCTCTAAAAACCCTATCTGTCCCAACTCCGATACCTCCATCCATCGGTCCCTCCTCCTCCGGTCGGGCTTGCTGCTGCCGGTGGGTGTGAAACCTATTCTATGGGCGAAGTTTTTCAATACGATTAATACTTTCAACAAATTTGTTTCAGGTTTGGTGGTCGTTTTCTTCTTGACCATCGTGTCGTTGGAGATGACATCTTCTTCAATAAGTGATGTTCAACTCTTTGTTCGACGACGAGAGTTCCTTCCCGGCGTCAATGGCGGTGTTGGTACATTAAGTTTCTCTATGTATGATTTTTCAGATCTTGTTTCGTTGGATCGATTTTGGATGTTTTCTGATGGTAGTTGCGAGGAGGATTGTTCTCGAAATATCTGTCCCGACTGCTACGTCCTCGACAATGGTGATTAGCACTCTCGGCTACTCAGCGACGTCGACCAGCTGTTCGGTTGTCTTTCACCAAAATACTGATGTTGTTACTCTTCCCGATGTTGATTAATTATTTTAATGGTTCTCTCGTGTGCGTAGGCTTGGTATCCATATCGTTGGTATTTACATGTCCATGGTTTGGTATCCATACCGTTTTTTCTGTTGTTATCTTCAGAAAAATACAAGATTATATCATGCATGAAAAAAGAGTTTGAAGACCTTGATGCTTTGCTATTTTTATTTTAAACTTTATTTTATAACCGTTGAAGATAGCTCATGTATCTCTACATGTACTGTTCATTACTATAAATACATCGTGGTATTGATTGTTTAAAAAATGAAAAAACGGGATGGTATACATGTAGGGCCCTGGGCCATCTGTAAAGCTGGGTATCAATTCTGACAGTGCATTGTCACACGTTTGTTAATTTCAGCACCATCGCTGCCCCCGGCTCGCTCCCCTCTCCTCTCCGGCGGCGTTGCCGGTCGGCGTGGACGAGGATGCGTAGCACGGGTTGTATATACTAGCTGTAGGCTTAGGTTTTGGTTTGTAGTTTCTGGCTCCGTGCCGACTGAGATAGGTTGGTGGATCTTGGCTACCAGATCCGCTGCGCCGGGGCTTTCTTCTACCTTGCTGCACTCCGCTGGTGGCAGGTGGCGTTGCATGTAAGGTCGACGAGGTCCCGCATCTCTCTTAATAAGGTGCGCATCAGAAGTTTGGAGCTGGGGTTCTCAGGCCACTCCCGGCTCTGTGTTTTTTTCTCTCCTCGTGGTGAAGCTCCCATGGTGGGAGTCAAATGCGGCGATGAAGATGAATACCGATGGCTTCTTCAATAAGGTCTGGTCCCTGGTCTTCTGTAGCTGCTATCTTATTCATTATCTGCCTCCTCCGACTCGTGGCGGGAGTTCGGAGTATGATGGTGGATCGACTCTCATGGTGAGGCGGCCGAAGGCTGGGTTTGGTGGAGCTACTGTACCTGCTATCTCTTCTAGCCCTAGCCACCATGGTGGTGGAAGGAGGAGTGAGGTGAACGGATTGGGAGCTCTAGGGGAAGTCTGCGCTGTAATTTGTTGGAGCTTCTACATGGTGGCCATGGCTGGTCGCCATGATCTTTGGCTGTTGAAGTGGCCGCTCCAGTTGCTGTCTTCAGCAACCGTTCAACCTCCAAGATGGAGGCCCTGTGATGTGGGATTCTCGTCGGCGCTACACGGCTCTGCTGTCCCAAGTGGCTACGTCCCCGGCGATGGCGGAGGCGGCCGGCGGTGGAGTCCTGGATGTGGTCGTAGAGATAAGGGACGTGATTGCTTTTTCATTTCTTTTCCCAGGGTCCCTGGTGTAAAATGCGAGGACTGTTGTGTAATTTCCTTTTCCTTTAGCGTCCTCCGTGTACTTTGTACTGCCACCGACGAAATTTAATGCAGCAACTTGGGGTCCTTCGTGACCCCTCTCCCCTTTCAAAAAAAAAATAAAAATTTCAGCACCATTGTGGAAGATATGGCCGCTACTATACCTTCAGTTGACTAGACATAAATGAGTAATGTCATGTGCTTGTTAATTTCAGGGCCATTGTGGAAGATATGGCCACTGCTATACCTTCGGTTGACTAGACATAAATGAGTAATGTTGTCCCTTGATCCTGCTCCGGATTCGAGAAAATGGTTTCTATGAGAGCTGTTCAACAAGTTTGTTTTGCTCCGTACCAATCCGTTAACCTCTTGTGAGTACAACTCCATTAAACCACGTAAAAATGTACTCTTTTTCTCAATAATACCGCCGCCGAAACAACCAAAAGCCACTGTCTAAAATTTTCATATTGGGTCAATCCTGACACATGAGCTATTACTGTAACAGTAATGCTATAGTTCGGACCAAACTTATGGAACGCCGTGGCAATCCGACGTCAACTATGCGAGAAAAAACCCGAACAACCACCACAAACTCTCCAATTACACTGAACCACGCCTACGCCCATAAGTTTGGTTCGTTAATAAATCCCATAAGTGTACCATGGTTGTTACATGTGCGGTACATGGGCAAAATAGTATTATGACATATGAAAAAAATGATTAAATGTGAGGGCTATAGTGCAACTTTTAAACCTTAAACTGTATCATTCTCATTTTCTCGCTTTCTTTAACTCAGATGTACATGTGGCTTTTTTGTTAGAATTTTTTCAAAATACAAATATATGTTTTTTCTTCTTCTTAGTTTTAGGAAGTGGGTTTTGGTGTACCTAAGTTTAGACTAGTAGTTTTGGCAGTTGCTCCTTATCTTTATTCCTGTGATCTGAATTATATTTGTATCTCATTTATCTCCTTCAATGCAAAATAGACGATGTTTTAGACATTCATACACTTATAAAGGTAATATTTTTTATATGATTATATTAATAATAAATTAAAAATCATTATAAAACATTCTCGACAGAACTATCACTTCACCGTCTGGGTCGCACAGTATAGAGGGGGAGGGTGAATAGGAGTTATATAAATTTTGTAGCGGAAATGACATGTAAATGAAGTAATGTTAAAGAATATATAGTGTAAACAAGATGGATGTGCATGACTTGAAGAGCTACTCCAAAATGAACGCTTAGATTGATGGCAGTAGATTGAAAAAGATTTGATGGAAAAGGATGCACAAAGATAGAGACATGTTTCATTATGCTGAAGAGTACTAGAGCTAAAGCGTACATCATTCAAGCGAAGATAAGGCATGTAAGGATGAAACATGCTTAAATATGGACACTCAAGGTTAAGGATAAGTACCCATTATAAGTCACTTCAAACAAACAAAGATGATCCTAAAAATCAGGGGGATAGAGGGTAATTTTCATGTGACTACAATTTACTCCACAATATAGGCACATGTTTTAACAGAATAAAGTAAAGCATACGTGACATGTGCCAAGGAACAAATACAATGGAGTGGAAAACATCAACAGAACAAGTGTAGGTTGAGGAAAAACAACAAGATCAATTGGAACGAATAAATCCTCAACCATGATGATGAATAAGAGTTGGAATGAAGACGTGTATAACAGACTAAGAGTTGGAATGAAGACACCTGACATTTTTAGGAGTTCAAGTTAATTGTTGGCACCAACTCTACATCTCCGTTTGAAGAGGCTGTGCACGTATGCACCCAAGTTCATTAGCATCACCTGCTGACCCACAAACCTTTGCGTACGAGCTTCACCCTCTCGCGACTAAATCTTATTGGTTGACTAAAGCTTCACACGCTTGACCTGATCACTAGTGGAAGATCTTCGATAGGTGATATCCAAACCCTGTCTTGGCTAATGAACAACTTGGATGGTCGATGACAATACCTTGGCCAGTCCACACCTTGGACGATCGGCACCTAAACATGCAGGAGATGCCAAATCTCTAAGAGTAACAGTCTGGTTGGATAATTGTGCTCTTGGTAGGTGCTCGATCATACTCACACACACTCTCTCTCTCTCTCTCTCTCTCTCTCTCTCTCTCTCTCTCTCTCTCTCTCTCTGGACAAGCATAGAAGCAAGAGAGAGTAAGGGAAACTTGAGAAGAATCGGATATGGAATTCTGGATATGTCCTCCAAGTCGCCAACCTTGCCCGTTGGGGTTTATGTGCTTTTTATAGGCGCTTGGCAGATCTAGCCGTTGGTAATGGTAGTTGTGTACAGATGAGTACAACTGCTATTCTTTGGATGCGTTTGACCTCAGATAAGTATGTTCTCAATTGAGGTTGTGTGTATGAGGAGGTCAACCACATAGAGTTTTCAATAATGGCCATGAGGCCCAGACATAATCAACTTTTCATTACATGGGGCACTAAATTAAACACAGGTCTACTAGGCCGCAGCCTCAGTTTCAACTCTTGTGTCAAGCTATTCAAACAAACTGATTCTGATTTCTAGCAGAATCACCTTTTCAACAAGTGAGGCACTGAACTCAACACAACACTATTAGGCCGCGACCTCTGCTTCTCTAGCTATCAAGCGAGATGATTCCGCTTTCTTAAACTCAATGTTGTTACGAAGAGACAACATTCATCTAGAGTTTCAGTCGTGGCCATGAACCTCTAACTCCAAGACATTAGCTTATCACTGCATGAGACACTTCACTCAATACAAATTTACTAGACCATAATATCTTCAACCACATGTGTTCAGATTAGAATCTCAAGTTGTTAGTGGTAGCCTGGTGCAGGTACTGTCACGAGGCATGTGACCTTACGTTTGCTTATTTTGTATCAGTCTGAACTTTAAAATAAAATGGTTGTGTTGCATCGTTTTAATACAAAGGCCAGCGCATGCTTCCCTTTATAAAAAATAGAGCTCTTCTCCGGTGCATCAACTCAACTTGGTGCGTCCGTGGGGGGTGATCCAACGGACGAGAGTGACAGTACTACGCAAGATTTCATGCAGTATATTTCCGTGGGAGGGGTATTTTAGGTAATACACTAGACCGACACATTGGGCTGACGCACAACGCCATGGCCGCGAGCGCTCGCCAAGATCAACGAGGGAGATGGGGGTGGGAAGTACCAGTCCTTCACGAGAAACCTAGTCGTCCCTAGGCTCTAAAAATGGCTGTTCTTAATCTGTACGAACCATTGCCGCAGCTTATCCATGGCCATCTTGAACGATTCAGATTTTGAAGTCAGAGGATTAATCCACTATGTCACTCAAAGTATCAAACTCGCCAATCACGATAGGAATTCAGAGTTAGGAGTCAGGACGCGGGAGGAGCATGGCCACATATTCCTAGCTTCTACGCGGGGTGAGGCGGCCCAAAATCAAATCTCAGAGAGGTTTAGAAGGGATTAATTAAGCACAAAAATGAGAAGCCTACGAAAAATAGAATACATTGGCAACACTAATTTGTGCGGAGGAGCAGTACGTTTGGCCGGGTTGTGGAGCTCCGATGTATGGCAGAAACCGCAGAGAGAGGAGAAGAAGAAAACGCGTTCAGGAAAGAAGATGAAATAAAGGAAAATTACTAACGTCTCCTTGGGCCTAACTTAGGCCCCAAATAATGTTTACCGTTAGATCTAATTTATACTACACCCTAAAATGTGTAGTATGATGCACCGTAAAACACCTCAAAAAATATATTTTATGATACGAACATACCCATCATCAAACCTAGTCGTGCAATTAGCAATGGTTGAAGTTCGTGAGATATCTAGCACATGCGTAATTTTTAAAAAAATGGCATGTGGGATTTTATTTCATGACAAAAGATTTCGTATCAATTTTTTTTTCCGAAACGGTTATCATTGTTTTTTCCCCTTATTCAAGCGTAGTCATGCATATATGACATGTGCCTAATCTCAAATGAGATATAGCATGTGGAACATATCTTCACGTCCTGCGTCTAAAGATTTAGCATCCTTGTGTTAATGGGAGATGGCAACATTTAATAGTTTCCTTACCGTGTTGACCTGTTTACCTCCTCACAGGGATATCATCCATCTATTTCTACAGTAATTTGGAGCGTCTTAAAACATCCTTATCCTGTTCTCCATGAGGTGTGTCATCTTCACGTTATCATCATGGGTGGATTTGTGGAATGTTAATGCCGCAGATCCCCGGTTAAATTTCTTCCATCTATGTGACCCCGGGAACCAGCTGCTCAGGCGGTCAGGCCTATAAAAAGAGGAGGCGGACTGAGAGCGGGGGCACCTCAGTACCTCACACATCCATACCACACCTCTCGCATATCACAAAGTTGTTGGCCCCGTACACCAGTGAGCTTTAGCAAAACCACCTGCGAAGGCTACTACCATGGCGACGGCGATGGCTTCCAAGATGATCGGCGCCCTCTTCCTGGTGCTCCTGCTGGCGCTCACCCCGAGCAACGGCCAGGTGATGCCGACCCCTTGCTGCCGCTTCGACTGCTGCGACGGCAAGCCCGAATGCTGCGGCCCATGGCGCCCGCCCGTTACCGCCGCGGCACCGTCACCTTTCCAGGCCGCGGCACCGGCCGCTACCACCGCCGCGAAAGCAGGGTTTGCCACAGCGGGCGTTGCGTCTCGCAAGGTCTCTGCCGGGAACTAGCGATCGAGGTGTCCGTCACATCTTCAAAGTTTTCGCTGGCCAGACTATCTAGCTACGTGACTAAATGTATGTGGGTGCCTCTGTTGGCACCCAGATAGTTTAGCTTAATTAGCTGGGTTTAATCTAATTTAATCGCCTATGATATTTAGCTCGTACCTGCATGTATGGTGGAAACTGTTCCATCGACACAGTAATAAGAGTTTATATCCCCTGCTGGAATAGCTCATTTGAGATTCACGTCCCCCTGCGGCTGCAGCCTGTGTCTAACACAGATGATTCCATCGTGCTTAGGAAAAGAACAAAACGAATCCTTCAATTATCCGACGAAATTGCTGAATCAACCGTAGCTGCTCTGGTCTGACCAAGTCGGCTGCCTTCTCACCTCCAGGTGAATGCCCGGTCGAGCTGGTCAGGCAACAAAATAGACTAATTCCCTAAGCTTCTTGTCACGTACTCCATGATCAACTGAGATTTTGTTTCCCAGAAACGTGGTAGATTCAGGCCTACACTGAGCGGCCAAATTGGAGCATGCATGTTTGAATTTTGCAATTTTTAGGGGTATAAGAGCATCTCTAGCTGATTCAGTAAAAGTGTCAAAACCATAAAATAATCGCTAATTTGTGGTATTAGTCTATTAGACGAAAAAAAAACGTCCATACCAAATCCCATAAAATCTGAAAAATTGTAAATTTTTCACTTTCTCCTAAACCGAGCTCGGCGAACCCAAAATAGTCGGGGCTAGTTTTCCAGCTCCCCTAAACCAAAAAAAGGTTGGTGGGATAGAATTTCAGCTCCCGTCGTCGCCCTTCCACCGCTGGACTCGCTAGAGTCTACCGCGCCAAATTCGTTTAAATTTCGGTCACTTTCAGATGGAGAGTCTCGTTCCGCCCAATTTTCACCCAAAATTTGTTCAAATTTTGGAGATGCTAGAGCGGAGCCGGTGGGCGAGGTCGACGACATCACGGTGGTCGGTGTCGAGGGCGAGGAGCGCAAGCTTGTGGCGGCGAAGCGCCTCGAGTGCACGGGCACGTTGGAGGAGGGCTTGCAGGAAGCGCGACTCGATCTGGACTTGTGCCGAAGGCGCCGACTGATATCGCAGGGGATGCGGCTATGCGGACTTGGGGTGGGCAAGCGGGCGGACATGCACAAGCGCCAAGCGTGGCTACGCTGTGCGGGCAGTCGGGAGGGTGCGCTAGCGTCTGGGGGGGGGGGGGGGGGGGGGGGGGGGGGGGCGTGCACGGGAGAGAGGGGATGAAGAAGAGGAACGGTAGAAAAAAAGAAGATAAAATGAAAATGGCGTGCCTGTCGGATTTTATACGTATCTCAATAATTCTGAGATATTTGTTCTACCATACCACACTTTATGCGTAAAAGTATGGTACGAGTTGTAAGGGATCCTGTAAAGATGCTCTTACTAGCCGAAGGCCACCGCGGGCGCAGGACATGTGCGCTGGACGAGTGCAGAGCGACACGTGTCGTTCTGTCAGTCTCCCACCGCGCAAAGTATATAGCAGATGCGTAATTTAAAAAAATATGTCATGTGGGATTTTACTCCATGACAAAAGATTTTTTATCAATTTTTTTTTCAAAACGGTTATCGTTGTTTTTTTCCTTATTCAAGCGTAGTCATGCATTTTAGCAATGGGATATATGGCATGTGCCTAATCTCAAAAGAGATATAGCATGTGGAACTTATCTGTAACGTCCTGCGTCGTCCAAAGATTTAGCATCCTTGTGTTAATGGGAGATGGCAACATTTAGTATTTTCCTTATCGTGTATTCATGTTTACCTCCTCACATGGATATCATCCATCTATTTCTACAGCAATTTGGAGAGTCTTAAAAACATCCTTATCCTATTATCCATGAGGTGTGTCATCGTTACGTTATCATCATGGGTGGATTTGTGGAATGTTAATGCCCCAGATCTCCCGGTTAAATTCCTTCCATCTATGTGACCCTAGAAACCAGCTGCTCAGGCATATAAAAAGAGGAGGCGGACTGAGAGCGAGGGCACCTCACACATCCATACCACACCTCTGGCATCACAAAGTTGTTGGCTCCGTAGCACCAGTGAGTTGTAGCAAAACCACCTGCGAAGGCTACTGCATGCGATGGCGACGGCGATGGCTTCCAAGATGATCGGCGCCCTCTTCCTGGTCCTCCTTCTGGCGGTCACCCCGAGCCACGGCCAGGTGATGCCGACCCCTTGCTGCCGCTTCGACTGCTGCGACGGCAAACCCGAATGCTGCGGCCCATGGCGCCCGCCCGTTACCGCCGCCGGACCGTCCACTTTCCAGGCCGCTACCACCGATGCGAAAGCAGGGCTGGCCGCGTCTCGCAAGGTCGCTGCCGGTAACTAGCGGTCGTGTCCGTCACATCTTCAAAGTTTTCGCTGGCCAGACTATCTAGCTACGAGACTGGATTTATGTGGGTGCCTCCGTTGGCACCCAGATAGTTTAGCTTAATTAGCTGGATTTAATTTAATTTAATCGCCTAAGATATTTAGCTCGTACTCCTATTGTGGTACCTGCATATATATGTATGGTGGAAACTGTTCCATCGACACAGTAATAAGAGTTTATATCCCCTGCTGGAATAGCTCATTTGATATTCACGTCCCCCTGCGGCTGCAGCTTGTGTCTAACGATAAACCATGCATATTCGTACCACAGATGATTCCATCGTGCTTAGGAAGAGAACAAACGTATCCTTCAATTAAATCTGACGAACTTGCTGAATCAACTATAGCTGCTCTGGTCTGACCAAGTCGGCCGCCTTCTCATCTCCAATCTCCAGGTGAACGCCTGGTCGAGCTGGTCATCTCGGGGCAACAAAATAGAGTAATTTCCTAAGCTTCTTGTCACGAACTCCATGATCAAGTGAGATTTTGTTTCCTGCAAACGTGTTTGCCAATTGTCAAGTGTAAGCCCGAAGCCCCGCTTGATGCGCTAGTAACTTATTAGGTGGACCAAATTTATGGCTGGTTTAGAAACTGGACCAGGCCTCAAAATACCTTGAAAAGTGTACCTATGTCATCTAGGCATGGACTACTTGATTGCGCCGATACGGGACGCAGGCCGGCCTACACTGAGCCTGAGCGGCCTAATTTAAACATGCCTGTTTGGCTGTTTCAATTTTGCATTTTTAGGGGTATAAATAGCTGAATGCCAACCTTAAGAAAGGCCACTGCGCAGTCCCACCACGCGAACTACCAGTGTTCAGCTCGTATCGATGTTTTCTATTTTTTACATTGTTTTGTTTTTCCTCAGGTATAAAAAGAGAAAAAATATTTAGAATAACCAAAAACAAAAAATTTCTTACAAAGAACAAAGTAAATGTCCAGTAAAAATCGAAGTAAAAAACTACAATTATATAAAATCAAAATACGAAAGTACACTAATCGAATAAAAAGTTCATTTAAAATCCCACGCGGAGTACAAAATATTCTGAATCCCGAAATACAAGTAAACTGACACCCGAAAAACAGATGTATAAGTATACTAAACCTCGATGTACAAAAGTCACTAACCGCAAAATGTTCTGCAAAAAGCCCGCATGGAATACAAAATATGCTGAAACCTCGAATACAAAACTGAAACCAGAAGTATAGAAATACAAGTATACTGAACCACTGAAATATAAAAATAGACTAACTGGACAAGGTTCATGAAAACTCCCGCGCGTAGTAGGTACACTGAAACCCCGAAGTATAGGTACGCTAAAACACGGAGTACAAGTATATTATTTTTGGAACTAATTTTTTTTCGTGAAAACCTATCAACATTTGCCTCGTATTAAAATCTCGACGCGGGTCCAATGGTGAAAACAATTCGAATTCGGACAAATAATCAAAAGATATTTCATTTTCAAAATTGGTTCGAAAAGGTAAAGGAAAAACTGCATCCTCCCACCCTCCCATGACGGTCTCTCACATCTTCATCCCCCCACTTTTCTTCTTGCATGCTATTCGGCAAATACCCTTCCGTTAGTGTTGTCGATTGTCCTCTCACATGGCACACGGAAAACATTTTTCAAACATTGCTCAGTTGTCATTCTTCCTAGTTGGCATGTCAAACAATAGTAGAAAAAGGAGTTTCTAACTTTTTGTTATAATTTTTTTAATTTTGTAAGTGTTAGAAATGGTTTTTTTATTAATTAAGCAAGTGCAAGTAATATGGTGCAACATGCATGGTACCTCTCCAATATGCTAATTTGCAAGTATTAAGAATTTTCTCACTTTCTATCTACTCTCACGAATAGAAATGATTTGAACGGATTTCTCCAAAGTAATTCAAATTTAAACTACCAGTATGTGATACTATACCCCTAAAAATGACAAAAAAATATTTAAGCTATCCAACAAGGATTGTATGCAACACGAAGGGTGTTGAAATATTTAGACCCTTGTTATGAATAGTTTTGCCGACAATTTTGACCCCATTTAAAAAACAATAAAAAGAGAAATCTCAAAAATTCAATCCATGTGCATCGAGACCTTTTTATCTTTAGTAGTTGCTAGAAAAAATTATAAATATGAATTTTGACATATTTTATACAAAAAGGTATATCATTGTATGAGCATTCGTAACTTTCAAAACAAATGACTAATTTCATGGCCATGTCCATGACATAGTTCATGATAATGTGGCTATATTTGGTACAAAGGTGCATATTTTCATGCTACGTAATAGTGCCAAAAGAAGTTGCAGTTTTTCTTAAATATTTTTTTCATTTTCTAAGTGCCAAACATGATTATTTGGCAAGTACGTGGAAAGAATATAGTTTAGAATGCCACCCCTCCAATTTTCACACAAAGTATGCCATACTGGCCGGCCAATTCTCAAGTTTTATGATTTTCACGCTTTTGTAGCTATTTCCTCCCATTTAAACGAATTTCGTCTAATTTCTCCAAATTAACTACAACTATGTTCTAGTATGCTAAAAAAAATCAAAACATCATTTTAGGTTACCGAACTAGGATTCGACGCGATTGCCAAAAATATCGTTGAGACATTCTAGTCCTTGCTATGAATATTTTAACCAACACTTTTGACCCCATTTTTTAAAAGAGAAATGAATCACTACAAGAGATCTAAAATTGTGACGAAAATCCTCATGATGGTGGTCTGTAACGTAACTGAATGTCGTAATATGTGACGTTTTGACCCTGACGTCATGGATTTCTAATAATCAGTGATGATCGCACAACCATCATCACACATTAGTACATTTTGTGATACTTCAGATAGATTCCATGACGAGCGTGTGAAAGAGCATGGTTGCCCCATGTGTGGTTTTGGTAATTAATGAAAATCTCTATGGAATAATGTGTGCATTGAGCTATATTTGTAAGTTGTGTCCATAAGCTATACTTGAACTACAAATGTTGGAGTCAAGCCTAAAAGAAGAAGATTATTTGATGATCATGGCTAAGTGCAAGTTGATCAAAACACAAGGCTAGTGATGTACCATGAGGGATCATATGATCTCATGGTATGGTAAGCATTTTTCAATATAGCCTTGTGAATTAAACCATGATCTATGTGCATGGTATTTCTATATGGGGTTAGGTATCTCTCCATGAGCATGCATAAAAAAGGAGATCCTATGTAGCTCATGGAGGATGACGTCATGTGGTGATCGTCATCAAGGTTGTGAGGTCAAGTTCAAGATGATCATCATGAAGATAAGGGCCGAGTGAAGATATTTCGAAAAAGTGTCTCTCCCACATTGGTGTATGGGGGAGCAATATGTGAGTCTTCACCAAGCGGAGCGCAATCAAGAAAGGTGGTCCAACTTGAAAAGGTCAAGATCATCATCATGTAGATCATGTCTGATCTTGATAGGTTTTATATTTTACCGGTCTCATGATGTTAGTTGGGAGACCGGGTTATAGGATAGATAACCGTACTATCAAGAGGGGCTCTCGAGCGAGTATCTTGATCGTATCATTCGTTGAGAGCGCAAACCTTTGCATTCTTGGTAGCATCTTTATTGGGTCTTATTTGGCTCTTATCGTGGCGAGGTCTTTGTGCTTGTAATGATATTCATGACAAGCTCAAGTTCTTCGAAAACGAGTTTTGCATGCATCTTCTATTGCATTTTCGATGTTGGAAAGGTTATCGGTTCTTCCTTGTGGAAGGTATCACACCTTTCCATGTGTGATACCCTCTCCTTTGCTAGTCCTTAATATTTCTAACAAAATTAGTTTCACCTCATTCGGCTTCATTTGCAAAAGTTATAGCATTTCAGCTTTTGGTGTTCTGGTGATTGTTCCATGGTCCGGAAGTTTTGGAGTCCATAGGCCGGAAGTGTCAGTGGGTAATACCTCGGATGCTCCGGTCCTTGGCCCGAAAATATCCGGCCCTAGAACTCGACCCTCGGAAGAACGACTAAGTCATTTTCGGATTTTCGTACTGGATCTTTCCCGGAAGTTTTCCGGAAACATCCGAGGGCCGGAAGTTTCGATGGGTTATACCTCGGAAGTTCTGGTCCTTGGCCCGTAAATATCCGGCCTTCGAGTTTTTGGCTAAGTCCTTTTCATTTTTCTCTACTGGTGGGGTTCCGGAAGTTTGACCGGAGGTTTCCCCGGAAACATCCGGTCGCTGGAACTTCCGGTGCAGTCGGGCCGGAACTTCCGGGGTTATGTACGGAACTTCCGGTCTCCCATGGCTACACAACGGCCACATTTTTGGAGAAGCTATATATAAATAGCTTTCCTCTTCCCCAAGAGGAGGCTGCCCATTCTTTTACCTCTCTCATCCATTGTGGACCTTGATAAAGCTTGGGTTTCTCTTTATCCCTCCAATGATTCTTAATTACCCCCAATTAGGGAAAAGAGAGAGGAGATCTAGACCTACATTTTCACATATCAATCTTTCCTCTTAGTGAGGGGGTACCTTTTGGATCTAGATCTTGGGATTCATTTGTTGATTTCTTCTTTGTTCTTCCTTTCATACCCCTCCTTCCCTAGCATTAGTTGCTTTGATGAGATTTGGGAGTGAAGGACTTGACCACTTTGTGTGGTCTTGCCTTTTGCATTTGGTGCATAGGTTTGAGTTCTCCATGGTGATACGTGAAAGTGAAGTCTTAGAAGCTTATTACTCTTAGGTGCATTGTGTTTCCAAGAGCTTGTGCCTCTTGGGTGCATTGTGTACCCTAGACGGTTTGTGGTGCCACGGAGTTCTTCGAGTTGTGAAGCTTCGGGCATGTTTCAGGAGAGTCCAATACAATTTTGGAGATAGCCCCGGGCAAATTATATGGGTTGGGTCAGCGCCCTCAAGAAGACCTCAATAGTGGTTGTGTTTCTCCCTCACGGGATAGGCCCAAGAAGAATAGGTAAGCACACCCGTGTGTTGGAGTGCCTGGGTGGCTTGATACGTGTCAAACTATTATGTCATTGTTACATGTTTTCATTACTTAATTACATCTTTTTTAGGATTTTTGTCGGACTAACCTATTGACAAGATGCCCAGTGCCAATTCCCTGTTTTTGCTGTTTTCTATTTCAGAGAAGTTACTTCAGGAAATATTCTCGGAATTGGAGAATAATTTACAAGGATTTTTTACTCGATGAAAGGAAGCCGGAGACCGAAGGACGACCTGGGGGCCACCCAGGGGCCAGGGGTCAGGGGCGGGCTGTGGCCACAACCCCACCTGCACCCGCGGGTGGGACCTGCCCTTGCCCCTCGGGCGCCACCTCGGCCTCCTCCGACGCCTATAAAAACCCCTTTGACATAAAATCATCGAGGCGACGACTATTTCCCAGAAACATGACCCGACGCTGCCGCCACCCCGAACCCTAGTTTGGGGAGATTCCGAAGCTGCTCCCGGCACGCTGCCGGAGGGGAGATCGATCCCGGAGAGCTCTACATCGCCATGCCTTCCACCGGGATGAAGTGTGAGTAGTTCCACCTTAGACTACGGGTCCATGGCAGTAGCTAGATGGTTGTCTCTCTCCCTTGTGCTTCATGTTTATGGTCTTGTGAGCTGCCCTACATGATCAAGATCGACTATGTGTAATGCTATATGATGTGTTTGTTGGGATCTGATGGATTATGAAGTTATGATCAGATTGTGCATGATTCTTACATGTTAATTTATGTTCTTGCATGCTGTCCGATGTGTGTAGTTTCTTTGCCCAAGTAATTGCGTGTGTCTCCAAGAGGGAGTATTTATGCTAGATAGTTGGTTCATGCCCCCTTTTGTGCCAGGGCACGAGTGACAGAAACATCTAAGGACGAGGGTGTGCTGTTGCGACTAAGGGTAAAACAGCGATGTTTATGTCTACATGATTATAAATGTTGCTTACATCATACACTTTACTTAATGCAATTGGCTGTTGCTTGCAACTTAATACCGATGGGTGACAGGCTGGATAGTGATCCCTAGGTGGACTTTTTAGACAAAGATGCAGTCGGATGGCGGTCTTTGTTCCTTGTTGTGATGCCTACATGAATATTACCATGAACACTTTGATATAGCTAGATTAAGTTTGTGTCATAATTCTATCAATTGCCCAGCTGTAATTTGTTTACCCTTCATATGAGTATTTTATTTATTGGAGAGACACCGCTAGTGAATCCATGGCCCCCGCTACACTATACGTTTAACCGCTTTGTTTTCAGCAGACCAGGAAGATTGACAACCTCCTGCTGTTGGGGGCAAAGTAATTGTTTGAGTGTGTGCAGGTCCACGTTCATCACAGTTAAGCGCTAGAGACCGTCGACGTTCACCTCGTTGTTGATTTCAAAGTCCTACTGATTCGATTAAACCTTGGTTCTTCAGTGAGGGAAAACTACTACTTGCTACATCCACGCCTTATCTTGGGGCACCACCCAACTCTGCCAGTAATCATCAAGCAGTTTTTTGGCGCCGTTGCCGGGGAACGAACTAAAGATACATAAGAAGATTAGTCCCCGTCAACTTTGCCAGTAGTAATCAAGCAGTTTTTCGGCGCCTTTGCCGGGGACTTTGGAGCTGCAACTAGGGGAGTCTCGCACGCCCAATCACTTTACTTTGTTTTTGTCTTGCTTAGTTTACTTCTTGTTTTGCTTATTTACTTGTTCAATATTTTTGAAACCCAAAAAAAATTAGTGTAGTCTTTATTCTTGTTTTGTTTAGTTTTATCTTTTGCTTATTAGCTATGTCTCCTCCTGATTTTGGCACGAAGAAGATTAAGGTTGGAAGTGGGGATGTTATTGGTAGGGTTAATATTGAAGAATTCCTTACTTTCGTTAGCAAGCTTTTCACTCATGACAAAAGATCTATAGTCGATCTCACCCCTAGTTATGATTCTGCTATCTCTTGTTTGGTGAATCGTCTTGAGCATAGGTTTGTTAATCTTATTCCAATATTGCAGCAAATGTTCCTTAAACTTGATAGCCTGGAGAAAGGGGAAGAAAAAGATCACGTGCTAGAAACCCTCTTCCATGTATTGAAGCTCGCAAAATATTTGTTCGATATGGTAGACTTGGAACTTATCCCAATGTTCATTATTCATTAGAAGTTAGGGATGCAAATGTGAGAAAGTAAACTCGTACTACTGAAAGTAAAGATAATTATCGTGTTCCCGTTCCCTTCAAACTTCTAGGAATAGCCGATGCTTTAATGGATAATTTTGCTTGGATCTAACCTGAAAATCCTTTTGTTGAAGGAAGCAAGCCTATAAAGGATAATAAGGATGGGTCTCAACCCTACATAACGGAGATTGATTGCCTTTGCGAGAAGACTATGGGAGAAGTTAAGAAAGGTAATGCGGTTCGCAAAGATGACGATGATCTTGATTTTGAAAAGACTTGATATTTGGCATTGCGCCTAGCTAAAAGGCGTTAAGAAAAGCGCTTGTTGGGAGGCAACCCAATTTTACTTTCATTTGTTTTTACCTTTTTTAGTCATGGAGTTGTTGCTTCTATAGCAATTTCATTGTATCCTTGTTTTTAGTTTTTGTGTGCCAAGAATTAGCCTCTAATGCTTAGAGAGTGCAAAGTTTTGTTTTGCTGTCCAGAAACAGATTCTGATCTCCTGTTGCAGGAAAATCCGAAAAATCCCAGGACATTATATTTTTCTGGAATTTTTTTTACCGCAAACCTTATACTTGTATCTATCTTTCATTAGTTTTAAGTATTTTGATTTGAGCCTCGTAAGTTCCTCTAAAAAATAGATCTTTACAGAATGTCCAGTTTTGACAGATTCTGCCTTTATTTGTGTTTGCCTCTTTTATTAACGTCAGTAGTGGTACTTTTGGATGGAGTGCTACCCTTGAGGCTTAGTAAACAGTAGCTAATGCTAAATTAAGTTTGTGCGATTTGTCTTAGTGGAACCCAAGTGAGTGTTGTTTTATTGGGACTAACCCTCTAATCAGTTTATGCAAAGTTTTGTGTGAAGAGAGTTTTTAGGTTCCACGAGAGAAGATGATGAACGAAGTTGAAGTATGGACAAAAGCACAAGCTTAGGGATGCCCCCATGGCATCCCCCTAAATATTCAAGAATACTCAAGCATCTAAGATTGGGGATGCCCAAGGCATCCCCTCTTCTTCATCGACCACCATCAGGTCGTCTCCGTTGAAACTATGTTTTTATCACTTCTCATATTATGTGCTGTTCTTGGAGCGTCATTTTATTTTGCTTTCAGTTTGTTTTATTTTGTTTGCTGTTCATGTACTTTGTTGGATCCTTGCTATATTGTGTGGGAGAGAGATACGCTCTGATTTTTCATTAGAATACTCCTGTGCTTCGCCTATATTTTGTTGAGTATTCTTAGCTTTGTTTTCTTTTCAGCTCTTGTGCTTCGCTTGTATCTTTTTAAGAGCTGTTAGTTGCTGTTATTAGACTCTCTTTTTCTTCACTTATATTTGTTTAGAGAGTTGTTTGTGGTATCTTGCTGGATTTGTTGGAATGATAAAATGCCGTGCATGTGGTAGTGGTGTGATGAAAAACTTGTATAGTCATGTAGATCTTCATGTTTGAATAACTTGAAACTTGTCAATTGTTTTGAGATGTTAAGTGAATTAATGCTTAAACTTTCTGGTTATTTAAGTTAAGGCTCATTAGTGAAGAACTACCGTTAAAACTTGAATTTATAAAGTTTCATCATGCTTGTAAGTTCGATAGGTAAGTGTTTTCATCAAATGAAAGTTTGGTTAACAAGGGAGACTGTGTAGAGTTTTTGTGGTTATGCTTAATGTATGTTCTATAGTCATTCTTGTTTCGGTTGCTAGTGCTTGTTTGCTTTGATATCTTTGCTAGCCAAAAACTCTGTACTGAGCGGGAATGCTGCTCGTGCATCCAAACTCCTTGAGCCAAATATCTTTCCAACAGTGTCCATCATACCTACCTATACATGGTATTTCATACCATTCCAAGTAAATTTGTCATGTGCTACCTTTAAAACTTCAAAATACTCCAATTTGTGCCTCTGTTTTTAAGCTCATGAGGAAGTAGTGAGGAAGTTTTGTTATATCCAGTGTTAAGCAAGGTCATTTCCCCCTTTCACCTGGTGAGGATGGATTACGTGCTCACTTAAATTTGACGAGAGTTGGCAAGGGTTCCCAGCCCACAAAATATAAATTCAACATCATTAATATCTCCTTCACACAATGAACCTGAGAAATCGGTCAAACATTGGCTAGTGATAAACAAAGGAGAAAGAGGAATGTACTCGTTCCTCTATGGGATGCACTCTCACAAGTCTAAAAGCCTTGCTTGGTACGGGGGGCTAACAGATTTCTTTGATGTGGATTCGTTGATAAAAGCATGCATATCTCAAAATCATTTTACTTCTGTTTAACAAAATAAAAAGCTCTAGCACATGATTAATCTATGCTTCCCTCTGTGAAGGGCTTTTCTTTTACTTTATGTTGAGTCAGTTTTCCTCTTCTTTCTATCTACTCAATGCAAGCTTGCAACACTGACTCTGGGTGCAGTTGATTATATTGCATCTTTTTGCTTAATCATGATTCTTTATGTTGACTTAATCTATAAGATAAGCATGTTGAAAGTTGAAGCAATGCTGAAACTTGCATCTTCCTTTGTGTTGACTTCAAACACTTTTGACAAAAAGATATTACCTTGAAGACTTTCATGTTATGATTAACCTTTATGCTTTCATGTCTCCAAAGTATTATTAATAAAAGGTTTTACTTGAATGATGCAACTTGTTTATTCATTGTTTGCTTGATTATCAAATATAGACAATTGTTTTGGATCACCTTATTCATCATAAGCTTTACATTGTTGTTTGATCAAGGTTATCCTAGTAGCATGTCTCATCAAAAATTATTTTTGTTTATCACTTACCTACTCGAGGACGAGTAGGAGTTAAGCTTGGGGATGTATATACGTGTCAAACGCATCTATAATTTTTGATTGTTCCATGCTACCTATATGAAATTGTTACATGTTTTCATTACTTAATTACATCATTCTTAGGCTTTTTGTCGGACTAACCTATTGACAAGATGCCCAGTGCCAGTTCCCTGTTTTTGCTGTTTTCTATTTCAGAAAGGGGAGTGCTAGGCGTCCCCCGGGGGCTCCAAACTTTCCAGCCCCCGGGTCCCCAGCGCGACACGTGTCCTCAAAACGGATTAAATCCCGCTTTTGCTACGCAGCGTCCTGTTTTTGCTACGTATCGTCCCGCTTTTGCTGCATTGTAGCAAAAAAACGGTTCGCACACAAAACATAAGAAAAAGGCTGGGCTCGCCGGAGACCTGGTAGCAAAAAAATTATGCTATTGTAGCAAAACTGCAGAAAGATTGTAGCAAAATAAATTATGCTATTGTAGCAAATCTGACTTCGCCAAAACATTGCCGGACTCTCCGCCGAGACTCTCGTCGGAGACCTCATAGCAAAATCTTTAAACTATTATAGCAAAATAACAAAACATTTGGAGCAAAACATTCATACAATTATAGCATCATAGCAAAAGAGCAAAACAATTGTAACAATTGTAGCAAAAAAGTTCTTCCTTTGATGCAAATCCACAGATCTAACGGTGCAAAAAATTGTATTATTACAGCATGCGGAGGAGCAAAAACACGGATCCTCCGGGGAGGAGCAGCAAGGCAAGCGGGTCGAGGGTGGTCGGGGCGAGTAGATGGAGGCAGCGCCTGGCGCTGCTATCGGCATGGATGGATCGAGCGTCTAGCTAGAGCCGATGACGACCACGAGCTCGATGCGCGAGGCGACCATGGACGGATCCCAATGTGCTTGGTGCGCAGCAGCCATGGCTCTCCGTGAGCTCGGTGCCTCGGTCGAGCTCGTCTGCCCTCCATGCGCGAGTGCACGGGCCGGTGGGGAGGAGGAAGAGGCTCGAGCTCTATCATGGAGTTATGGAAGAAAGAGATCCATGGAAGGAGGGAAGGAGAGAGAGAGGGAAAGGAGGGGAAGAGGTTGCCTCTGCGTTGCCGCATCGGCGGGGAGGACGACGAGATTTGGTGCGGCTCTCGGTGCGGAAGGGGATGGAGGGGAGGACGGCGAGGTGCGGAGCGCGCTGCTCGAACTCTCCACGATTTGTTTCGAGCGAGAGGATAGGGATCGAGAGGAGGAAGACACTCGTGCGTGGGGTCCACAGGGACACGCGTCGCACGCGCGAGAGGGAGGTTGCGAGACTTCCGTGCCCCCGGAGGCTTGCTAGTGTTTCCCTTTCAGAAAAGTTACTTCAGGAAATATTCTTGGAACAGGACAATAATTTAAAAGGATTTTTTATTATATGAAAGGAAGCCGGAGACCGAAGGGCGACCTGAGGGGCCACCCAGGGGCCAGGGGCGGGCTGTGGCCACGGCCCCACCTACACCCACGGGTGGGACCCACCCCTGCCCCTCGGGCGCCGCCTATAAAAACCCCTTTGACCTAAAATCATCAGGGCGACGACTATTTTCCAGAAACACGACCCGACGCTGCCGCCACCCTGAATCCTAGTTCGGGGAGATTCTGAAGCTGCTCCCGGCACGCTGCCGGAGGGGAGATCGATCCCGGAGGGCTCTACATCGCCATGCCTTCCACCGGGATGAAGTTTGAGTAGTTCCACCTTGGACTACGGGTCCATGGCAGTAGCTACATGGTTGTCTCTCTCCCTTGTGCTTCATGTTTATGGTCTTGTGAGCTGCCCTACATGATCAATATCGACTATGTGTAATGCTATATGATGTGTTTGTTGGGATCCGATGGATTATGAAGTTATGATCAGATTGTGCATGATTCTTATATGTTAATTTATGTTCTTGCATGCTCTCTGATGTGTGTAGTTGCTTTGCCCAAGTAATTGTGTGTGTCTCCAAGAGGGAGTATTTATGCTAGATAGTTGGTTCATGCCCCCTTTTGTGCCTGGGCACGAGTGACAGAAACGTCTAAGGTCGAGGGTGTGCTGTTGCGACTAAGGGTAAAACAACATGTTTATATCTACGTGATTATAAATGTTGCTTACATCATACACTTTATTTAATGCAATTGGCTGTTGCTTGCAACTTAATACCGATGGGTGACATGCTGGATAGCGATCCCTAGGTGGACTTTTTAGACAAAGATGCAGTCGGATGGAGGTCTTTGTTCCTTGTTGTGATGCCTACATGAATATTACCATGAACACTTTGATATAGCTAGATTAATTTTGTGACATAATTCTGTCAATTGCCCAGCTGTAATTTGTTTACCCTTCATATGAGTATTTTATTTATTGGAGAGACACTGCTAGTGAACCCATGGCCCTCGGTGAAAGAGCATGGTTGCCCCCATGTGTGGTTTTGGTTATTAATGACAATCCTTAAGGACTAATGTTTGCTTTGAGCTATACTTGTAGGTTTGGTCCATAGCAATGCATGATCTCCATATGTTGGAGTCAAGGCTAAAAGAAGAAGAGTTAATGTTGATCAAGGCTAAGTGCAAGTTGATCAACACACAAGGCTAGGGATGTACCATGAGGGATCGTATGATCCCATGGTATGGTAAGCAATTGTCAATATAGCCCTGTGATCTAACCCATGATCTATGTGCTTGTATCTCTATGTGTGGTTAGGCTTTTCTCCATGAGCTTGCAACGAAAGAGATATCCTATGTAGCCCATGGAGGATGGCATCAGGTGGTGATCGTCATCAAGATAAAGGCCAAGTGAAGATTTGTCGAAGAGTGCCTCTCCCATCTTGGTGTATGGGGGAGCACGTTGCGAGTCTTCACCAAGCGGAGCGCAATCAAGAAAGGTGGTCCAACTTGAGAAGGTCAAGATCGTCATCAACAAGCTCAAGTGGATTATGCGCAAGGCAAAGGTATGATCTTGATAGGTTTTCTATTTTACCGGTCTCATGATGTTAGTTGAGAGACCAGGTTATAGGATAGATAGCCGTACTATCAAGAGGGGCTCTCGAGCGAGTATCTTGATCATATCGTCGTAGAGAGCTCAAACCTTTGCATCCTTGGCATCATCTTTATTGGTTCTTATTTGGCTCTTATCGTGGTGTGGTCTTGGTGCTTGTCGTGCTTGTCATGACAAGGCCAAGTTCACTGAAAATGGATTTCGTATGCATCTTCTCTTGCGTTTTCGGTTTTGGAGATTTTGCTGGTCCATCCATGCGGAAGGTTTCACTCTTCCATTTATTAGCAAAATCTCTCTTGCTTGGTTTCAATATTTCTGCTTTTTGTTGGGCAGCCCTTGTCGTCCTTTTTCCAACAAAATTGGATTTACCTCGATCGGAGTTTCCTAGCAAAAGTTATTCAGTTTCAGGGTTTTGCTGTTTTTCTCTGTGCAGCGGTAGTACCGACGCCTCTGGCGGCAGTACCGCCGGTGGTACCGCCAGCAGTGCCGCCAGCACTACCACCAGGGAGGTGCTCTGTTAGCCCTCAGCGGCAGTACCGCCGCCTCTGGCGGTAGTACCGCTCCTGAGGACTTTGAGCCCTCTCCTGGGCTGTGCAGCACCGCCAGCAGTGCCTCCAGCACTACCGCCAGGGAGGTGCTCTGTTAGCCCTCAGCGGCAGTACCGCCGCCTTTGGCGGTAGTACCGCTGCTGGGGACTTTGAGCCCTCCCCTGGGCTGTGCAGCACCGCCGGCAGTGCCGCCAGCACTACCGCCTTTTAGTCCCCCTATTGCGCGCCAGCGGCAGTACCACCGCATCTGGCGGCAGTACCGCCAGTGCGGGCTCTGTAGCGCTCTGACCCCAGAACTATACAGTGAAGCGTTGTGCAACCGGTCATCCTACACAATTGAAGGTTACTGGGTTTACCAATCCCAGGCCAAAACCTTTGGCAGGTGTGCTCGGAATGGATCATCGGCACACAACACCTCGATCATGCCATAAGCTCACACATCGCTATCACGTATAGTAGAGAGATCAAGACTTGTGGAACAACTGGCACATTGCAGACTCTACGACACAAAAACTCATATAGCAACTCATATATGACAAAGATACAAATATTACACACAAAGGGTCACAGACCATAAATACAACATGCGGAAGCGAGGTAGTGTTGTCTAGTACAACAAGATGCAAATATGGCCTAAGAGGCGTACAAATAACATAAACCCAAGCCAGCTTGTTCCACGGTCCCAAGCTGCCACCTGGGAACCCCGGACTACTAGTCGACATCCACGAAGAACCCACCTAGCTACTCGGTGTCGTCCTCCTCTGAAACAATAATATAAAGGCAGCAAAGAGAGACTGAGTACGACGTACTCACAAGTTTAGTAGGGCGATATATGCCCAATGTTGACGGAGGCTCTAAAGCTGTATGTATCTATTTTGCAGAAAGCTAGATTTCATTTATAAAAGACATAAATAACTCAAAGGCTTCGTCTACTCAGAATGTTTTTGAAAAAGGGGTAAGAGAGTAACTTTCATCTTCGGTTCTTGTCGAACCAACTTGTAGCCAAAGCAACTCATATCCACCAAATGCACTCCCTCGAATCACCCTCGAGGAAATGAACCTTTATCACACGTTGATTATGCAACCTTTAGCTGCCATATAAATTAGGTTAAGGTTCTCTATGAGCTAATCCGCCTTTCCCAAGAGTTTGTCCATAGCCGTGGACACGGCTTTTCAAAAAGATTTAACCCTGCAGGGGTGTACTAATTTACCCATTGGTACCGTCCGGCTCACCTAATTGGCCCTCTTCCGGGGAAGGCCGGCGAGCAGGCGCGGTTAGACCTTTACAATGCATGAGGCTTACTCAAGGACCATCAGTGTGCGGCAGGACAGGTTCAACGCCTCCAACGCCCTGCCCCACGGCCACATCCTAAACACCACCGTCCTCTTCGTTTCTTTTCCACCCACACAACTCACGCGCAAATGGAAATAGCAAACTAGAGGACCCTTGACAAGCCCCTCACAAATTATTCGGTCAGTAAGGCGCCCATACACCCACCAATGGCAGCACGCTCGGTTCTTGGTTCTAGCTAAAAGCACTCTCAGCCTAGGCGACAAGAATGAGGCAAAACACCATCCCCGATGGCAACTCATCCAAGCCTTTTAGCAATTTAATTAAGTACCGACGACAACCTCCATGTCCGAACATCCCATCATCATACATCATAATGGAATTTAATCAACGGACATGATTATAAAAACGACTAAGCATGGCTAAGCATAGCTAAGCAATATAACAACAATTTTATCCTTGTATCCGGCCAACACATCATACCTAAGGTTCATAGGAGGGGAAACATGTGATTGGCTCGGGGAAAAACATGCATTCATAGGATACTCTAGTATTGATCAAAACTTGTCATTGGAATCGCATGCAATATTATGGTGGATAAAATAAGTTTAAAAAACAGTTAGATGCTAGATGCCAAGAAGCTTAGGTTATCTCTTGCCTTGCTGCCTGGGCGTGTAGTACGGCTCGTCGAGGTAGGTAGGGGTGACCTCAACTCCGGAATCTATCGATACCCAAGCAAGAATAGAAGAACAAAATAAATCACACGAAGACAAGGTGCAATGCACAATCACATGATGACATGACAAGATTATGCAAAGAGATCATCATTTAATTTGTCTAACAATTTAAATGGAGTTCCAAATAATTAGTGCAACTATTTGGAAACAACCCCATAATTATCTTAGTGACCACATTATCTATAAATTATTACATTACAAAAGATGTGGCTCAAATATGCATGAACATGACATGATTAAGTAGGTTTTGTTCTTCCGATCATTTGGTACCTTATTGGGATTTTCCGAGTTTCGATGATTAAATAGCGAATTAAATAATTAATTGAATTTAATTCGTTTAATCAACTTAAGAATAACATCAAATAAATGTTTGTGATCATGATGTGATATTAGCATGGTTCAATAGCATTTTAAGTGTTGATCACATTGATATTTTATTCATAAATTTTGGGTAATTATTTAACAAGTTATGAATTTCCCAATTTTGGTATTATTTAAACCATTTTAGGAAGTTCTTAAATAACAACAAGATAAAAGTTTCAAAAGATCATTTCAATGATTCTATATTGTAGAGTTTGTCTTGCTAAACCCTAAACTCGAAGCGGCCGGCCCACTGGCCGGCTCGGGCTGGGCGCGAGGCCGGGAGAGTGGCCGAGGCCTCCGGCCTCCGGCCTCCGGGTCGGCCCAAGGCCGGTTCCAGGCCGGGAAAGGATTTGACTGGGCGCGTCACGACCGGCGCGACCACGCGCGGTGACCGCCGGAGACGGCGAGCAGGCCCTCGATGGCACGGTGGGCGCAGGGACTGGCTAAGGGGCGCGTTCGACACGCCCGTCTACGGAGAACCCCGAACGGGCGGCGCCGTCACTTGTTGGTCATCGGGGTGGCGAGGACGACGGTGCCGAGCGGCGGCCGGAGTCGAGGAAAAGCGACTACCGCGAACGGAAGAGCGGGGAGAGGAGGGGGAAGGTCTCCGAGGACCAGATGCTCACCAGGAGTGCGTTGGAGGGGACGGCAAGGGCCGGGGTGGCCGGACGGCGATGTGATGGTGCTCGGACGGCGACGGCCGGAGTGGGAGGGGATTAGACGGCGACGGCGATTGCGGGCCTCCCGCGACGATTCCTCGCACGGGGAGGAGCGGCACGACGAGGAGGAGCTCCCGGACTGCTAGGCTTGATCTCGGGCGGGCGGAGGCAGCGGCGATTCGAAGGAGAGGGAGCGGCGCGCGTGCGGCTTCCTCGAGCTAGGTTTTCGGAGAGGAAACAAAGGGGAGGGAGCAGGTGAGATGGGGGAGAGAGGCACGGCAGCCAGGGGGCCTCCTTAACCAGGAAGCAGGGGAGAGCGGCCACGAGGGGAGCAGGTGCGCGGCGACGGCATGGCGCCAGGGATGGCGCCAGTGCATTCTCTGCACAGTAAGGAAGGAGAGGGAGAGGAGAGGCTGACAGGGGGGCCCCTGTCAGATTTTTATTCTTTTCCCTTTTTAAATAATTCCAGTAGGGTTTAGACAATTTATTAAGGCTCTTAAAAATTTTAAAATTTTTGGAAAAATTCACAGAGGCTCCCCACAACATTTAGCACCCCCAAAAAAATTGGTGTTGCAATCTAAATTGTTTTGGCTAACAATTGTTCACAGGATTTGATTATAGTCATTTTTGATAATTTCCAAAATATATTTATTTGGAGCACTTAAGCATTTCCAAAAATAATGAAATTATTTATGGAGGCTCCCAATATATTGGAGAAGCTCCCCATGATTTTATTTTGAATTTTTGGAAAGTTTAATTGGGTTTCAAAAATAGGATTTGATTTGAGCCAATTTTGAATTCTCAAATTCATTTCCTTGCTTACTAATAATTTGCCTTTACCACATAATTATAATTTGGGTGATTGGAACTTCCTAGACAATTTGGAAATTCCAGTATAATTTGGTGTCACCAATTTGAGCAATTGCATTTAGTTTGAAACTTTTGGGAAGTATTTTTCTTCCCCTTCTATTGTTCTCCAATTGTTGCTTTATTAACTTAGCAATTTAAATATATGCCATGATGCAATGCAAAGCAAAAAGTGAAAATTTGGCCCATATTTTAGGGTGCCAAACTGGGGCTGTTACAACTCTACCCCCCTTACAGGAATCTCGTCCCGAGATTCTAGAGTAGAAGTAGAGAGGAGGAGAATATGACAACACGTATCTTCCTCGTTGCAGAGATTGGGCTAACTAACATGGCATGCCAATACGGCGGAAAGGACCGAAGGTAGCTTAAGATGACGGACAAGAAGGCAATTGTGCCGAAAACCATAAGCCACTGAGGAAAACTAGGAACAGCTTGACCAAGAAAGGTCGAGCAGAAGATAGGGCAACTTCTGGACCCCACGGTTTTGACATACCCATGTTTCCATAAGATTGAAAGCTCAGGACCTAACATGACTGATGAATTTACACAATGTCCGTGTGATTGGGAAAAACGTGGGTTCATCGAGGTGGGAAAGATATAGCATTGATCAACACTTAGATAGAGAGGTAAAACCTCATAACGAGCTGTTGCCACGAGATGGATGGAATAGGAGGATTGAACGAGGGACATTTAGTAACTCCATCGTAGGATTCTCCTTGAGATTTCTGGATATCATACGCATGCTTCGGAATAGCCTTCATTCGATCCTCAAGCGAAGGTCATACTTGAAGATAGAGAAAAGACCTTAGGGGAAAACTTCTAGAACCAGTTACACATGATTCTCATGGATAGCGGTTGATTTTGAAAGAGTTAGGAGATTTAGTCAAAAGACCTTCCGGTGAAGTTCATGATTGGGAAACACCGGTAAGCTGATGAGATTTGACAACTTCTTCTTATTTAGGAACAAATTGGTCCGTGGCACACATGACGTATTTAGAGAACTGGAGGTAACAACCTACCATCTCAACAACAATCTGCACATGCATAACCACTTGTGATCATTTCCGGGGAGACGAGCGAACTTCACTCGGACCCATGACTACATATGTCACTCGTTGTGGAAGGGAACATACATTCTCAAGGAAAAAGATATGGTCTTGAGAGCTTCGACACGAATCTAACTCGTTGACCGGAGGTGTGCACTTGAACGAATGGAATTGGCAACACAGACAACTCAGCTCGATGATATGATTACCAATCACGCTAAGAGTGCCACCACAGTCTTTGGATTTCAAAACAATAACAATTGCTAAGAATATTCGATTACCACAAGGATATGCATCCTCCACATCCTCGAGCCCGGGTAGCTCGGAGGTGGATGGATACGGAAGGATAAGAGCATCACTTCATCAAGTACGTCATGAGACTATGCACAACCTCTTGATATAAAAGAGGGTGACACTCCACGGTGGAACGGAACAAAAGCTAGACAAGCTCTTACTCTGCGAATAACAATACTTTGACTTGGTCCAAGAGATGGACAAGGTACCGGAGTTTGTTTCTCCTGACATCCCGAGGTGGAATGCCTTGACGAACCACAAGAATAACATGCATCAGAACACCCCAATGCACGATAAAACTTGACTGTCAACAGACAGATAGAGATCAGACGATAGATCTAGAGTAAGGAACGGGCTAGCAACAATCCAAGATATTGTAGAAGCCCATGTTAGCACTCTTACGACAACTAGTGCCGAAAGGGTTTCAGGAACGGTGTTATCGGAGAAATCACAAATATTGAGGGAGAACTCGCTAAGAGCACTCCCGTCGCGATTCGGATGGTTCCATGACATAGAGCCTAGATAAAGCTAGTGACAGCGAAGGGCATTGGCGAGGAAAACAATTACGGTGGCAACCTCGAGTTTGAGACTAACTTCAAATTTTGCCAACCTGATGTAGGGTTTGACCATTAGCACCAGGGTTCGATGGAAAGATCTTGGGTTAAAGATCAGCTTCATGCACCGGGACTCACAATAGCATAATGCTCACAAGGGCGGAAACCCTCATAACTCATTACACCAGAGCCCTAACACAATCCGGGACCTTCGGTTCAAGATCTTGGACCAAAGCAAAGGAAATGTCTTGACGATCCACAATACTTCCTTCCTTCGTGTTTTCGAGTTGGCAGACGAGTAGAGATAACTAGTAACTAAAGGTAGAAACCCAACCCCGAGATCCTAAAGATTTAGAGTTTCGTAGACGATCAGAAACACCGTTAAAATCAAATAGAGGTAAGATGGCACCGAGATTAGAGTGAATTGGGTAAGGAGTAATAAGAATCCTAAGAAGGTTTTCACAACTCATTTTTAGGTTAAAAATAATTTTTCACGAACACTAGACTCGACATCGACCAATATAAAGGGTTTCCTACAGGCAGTCCTGCTCTGATACCAACTTGTAGCGCCCCGACCCCAGAACTATACAGTGAAGCGTTGTGCAACCGGTAATGCTACACAATCGAAGGTTACTGGGTTTACCAATCCCAGGCCAAAACCTTTGGCAGGTGTGCTCGGAATGGATCATCGGCACGCAACACCTCGATCATGCCATAAGTGATGTGCATCATATTTATACCGTTTTCTGGGCACTATTCATTTTCATTTGAAGCTTTACTGATCAATTATGCTATGGAAATATTAGAAAATAAACTATATTCATTCCCTATACTACTTTACAGCCTTGCTACAATATTTGCAGGATTGGTGCGATAAGGCACCGAAATTCTACACCAAAGCTGCACAAGGATCTTCTGGCGAGATGCACTTAATGAGTGAGGACCTGAATAGAAAGTTACAGGGATCTTCTTGGGCAGAAATGAAGAAAGGAGAGGGGGGAAAATACAAAAGAATGAGATCAGCCGTGAGGGGTTAAATCCCTAGCTGCATCTCCAAATCGAGCAGGCCTGGCGTCTTTCTTCCCCAACCCCCAAAGCATCTGCTCCACCTCCGGCCGCCGCCGCGGCCAGGCCAGGCGTGGCGGCGTGCCGCCAAGCCACCACCTCTCGCCACTGCTCTGCATCACAGGCCGCAACTCCATCCCCTTCCCTGCGACCTCCTGCTCACCATCAACTCCAACGCCGGCAACGACGATTTCCGCAAGTACAGAACGACCTGCAGCTCCGACCCCTGTGTCACGCGGCCTGCTGCTGCTCTTCTCCGACCCCCTGTGTCACGCGGCCTGCTGCTGCTCTTCTCCGACCCCCACTGCTGCTGCTGCTATTCGCCAAGAACCAGGAGATCCTGAAGCTCTTCTTCCCTGCATCCCCTGCTGCTGCTCTTCCTCACCAATTTCAGAATCGATGCTCACCTCTCCACCAACCTGAAGCTGCTCTTGGGTTGACTCGACTCGATCCCTCACCCTTTCTCTCTCTGTTTTACTGAAGTTCTAGTGATCTGGTGCTGTGTTATGACGTGGTTTGTTCAGTGCTGAAATGTGTGTTAGTTGGTAGCTATTTTCTTGATCTCGAATATTAGACTGTGGTCTGTAATAGTCTATTCGTCTATGTGTACGTACTAGTTTAATCTGTCCTTGTGTGATGCACTTGGTGCACAAACGTGATTGATTTCTTGTCCATGTGATGAATGCACTCGTCTTGTTTTCTATTACTGTCTAATGCAATTGCTTCTCTCCCAGTCTTTGGTGTATGCTAGTTGTCTTGTTTGTTTAAATATGAGTTGTTATGTCCAGTGTTAATTTCCAAACCGAAAATACAAAAAGAAGCATTTAGTTCTAGTGTTTAAATATATGTCTCATTCTTGCTTGTTTGCTTGTCTTTGTTAGTGTGACCATCAATTGGTTAGTCTAGATTTAAATTCTTGCAAAATCCTTCTTCTTCTGTTGACCTAGCTTTAGCTGACCGCAATTGTCGTCGTCTAGTCCCTGAGTTCGAACACGACATTATTACTATATTTGCATCGATCAATAAGCTCAGACATCGCTATCACGTATAGTAGAGAGATCAAGACTTGTGGAACAACTGGCACATTGCAGACTCTACGACACAAAAACTCATATAGCAACTCATGTATGAGAAAGATACAAATATTACACACAAAGGGTCACAGACCATCAATACAACATGCGGAAGCGAGGTAGTGTTGTCTAGTACAACAAGATGCAAATATGGCCTAAGAGGCCTACAAATAACATAAACCCAAGCCAGCTTGTTCCACGGTCCCAAGCTGCCACCTGGGAACCCCGGACTACTAGTCGACGTCCACGAAGAATAGCTGCTCGGTGTCGTCCTCCTTTGAAACAATAATATAAAGGCAGCAAAGAGAGACTGAGTATGACGTACTCGCAAGTTTAGTAGGTCGATATATAGGCCCAATGCTGACGGAGGCTCTAAAGCTGTATGTATCTATTTTGCAGAAAGCTAGATTTCAATTATAAAAGACATAAATGACTCAAAGGCATCGTCTACACAGAATGGTTTTGAAAAAGGGGTAAGAGAGTAACTTTCATCTTCGGTTCTTGTCGAACCAACTTGTAGCCAAACCCACTCATCTCCACCAAAGGCACTCCCTCGAATCACCCTCGAGGAAATGAACCTTTATCACACGTTGATTATGCAACCTTTAGCTGCCATATCAATTAGGTTAAGGTTCTCTATGAGCTAATCCGCCTTTCCCAAGAGTTTGTCCATAGCCGTGGACACGGCTTTTCGAAAAGATTTAACCCTGTAGGGGTGTACTAATTTACCCATTGGCCCTTTTCCGGGGAAGGTCGACGAGCAGGCACGGTTAGACCTTTATAATGCATGAGGCTTACTCAAGGACCATCAGTGTGCGGAAGGACAGGTTCAGCACCTCTAACGCCCTGCCCCGCGGCCACATCCTAAACACCACCGTCCTCTTCGTTTCTTTTCCACCCACACAACTCACGCGCAAATGGAAATAGCAAACTAGAGGACCCTTCATAAGCCCCTCACAAATTATTCGGTCAGTAAGGCGCCCATACACCCACCAATGGCAACATGCTCGGTTCTTGGTTCTAGCTAAAAGCACTCTCAGCCTAGGCGACAAGAATGAGGCAAAACACCATCCCCGATGGCAACTCATCCAAGACTTTTAGCAATTTAATTAAGTACCAACGACAACCTCCATGTTCGAACATCCCATCATCATACATCATAATGGAATTTAATCAACGGACATAAATATAATAACGACTAAGCATGGCTAAGCATAGCTAAGCAATATAACAACAATTTTATCCTTGTATCCGGCCAACACATCATACCTAAGGTTCATAGGAGGGGAAACATGTGATTGGCTCGGGGAAAAACATGCATTCATAGGATACTCTAGTATTGATCAAAACTTGTCATTGGAATCGCATGCAATATTATGGTGGATAAAGTAAGTTTATAAAACAGTTGGATGCTAGATGCCAAGAAGGTTAAGTTATCTCTTGCCTTGCTGCCTGGGCGTGTAGTACGGCTCGTCGAGGTAGGTAGGGGTGACCTCAACTCCGGAATCTATCGATACCCAAGCAAGAATAGAAGAACAAAATAAATCACACGAAGACAAGGTTCAATGCACAATCACATGATGACATGGCAAGATTATGCAAAGAGATCATCATTTAATTTGTCTAACAATTTAAATGGAGTTCCAAATAATTAGTGCAACTATTTGGAAACAACCCCATAATTATCTTAGTGACCACATTATCTATAAATTATTACATTAAAAAAGTGGCTCAAATATGCATGAACATGACATGATTAAGTAGGTTTTGTTCTTCCGATCATTTGGTACCTTATTTGAGATTTTCCGAGTTTCGATGATTAAATAGCGAATTAAATAATTAATTGAATTTAATTTGTTTAATCAACTTAAGAATAACATCAAATAAATGTTTGTGATCATGATGTGATATTAGCATGGTTCAATAGCATTTTAAATGTTGATCACATTGATATTTTATTCATAAATTTTGGGTAATTATTTAACAAGTTATGAATTTCCCAATTTTGGTATTATTTAAACCATTTTAGGAAGTTCTTAAATAACAACAAGATAAAAAGTTTCAAAAGATCATTTCAATGATTCCATATTGTAGAGTTTGTCTTGCTGATCAATTTGGTATTTAATTTGCAATTTTTGAAGCATTATTCAAATAGATATGAATTCTTTTAGTTAACTTTTAAAATCCAAAAAGAAGAACAAAGGGTCTGGCAGGCCGGCCTTTAGCTCGGCCAGGCCGGCCTCAAGGCCGGGCTGGTACCCGAAGCGGCCGACCCACTGGCCGGCTCGGGCTGGGCGCTAGGCCGGGAGAGTGGCCGAGGCCTCCGGCCTCCGGGTCGGCCCAAGGCCGGTTCCAGGCCGGGAAAGGATTTGACCGGGCGCGTCACGACCGGCGCGACCATGCGCGGTGACCGCCGGAGACGGCGAGCAGGCCCTCGACGGCACGGTGGGCGCAGGGACTGGCTAAGGGGCGCGTTCGACGTGCCCGTCTACGGAGAACCCCGAACGGGCGGCGCCGTCACTTGTTGGTCATCGGGGTGGCGAGGATGACGGCGCCGAGCGGCGGCCGGAGTCGAGGAAAAGCGACTACCGCGAACGGAAGAGCGGGGAGAGGAGGGGGAAGGTCTCTGAGGACCAGATGCTCACCAGGAGTGCGTTGGAGGGGACGGCAAGGGCCGGGGTGGCCGGACGGCGACGTGATGGTGCTCGGACGGCGGCGGCCGGAGCGGGAGGGGATTAGACGGCGACGGCGATTGTGGGCCTCTTGTGACGATTCCTCGCACGGGGAGGAGTGGCACGGCGAGGAGGAGCTCCCGGACTGCTCGGCTTGATCTCGGGTGGGCGGAGGCAGCGGCGATTCGAAGGAGAGGGAGCGGCGCGCGTGCGGCTTCCTCGAGCTAGGTTTTCGGAGAGGAAACAAAGGGGAGGGAGCAGGTGAGATGGGGGAGAGAGGCACGGCAGCAGGGGGGCCTCCTTAACCAGGAAGCAAGGGAGAGCGGCCACGAGGGGAGCAGGTGCGCGGCGACGGCATGGCGCCAGGGATGGCGCCAGTGCATTCTCTGCACAGTAAGGAAGGAGAGGGAGAGGAGAGGCTGACAGGGGGGGCCCCTGTCAGATTTTTATTCTTTTCCCTTTTTAAATAATTCAAGTAGGGTTTAGACAATTTATTAAGGCTCTTAAACAGTTTTAAAATTTTTGGAAAAATTCACAGAGGCTCCCCACAACATTTAGCACCCCCACAATTGTTAGCACCCCCCAGTAGTGTTGCAATCTAAATTGTTTTGGCTAACAATTGTTCACAGGATTTGATTATAGTCATTTTTGATAATTTCCAAAATATATTTATTTGAAGCACTTAAGCATTTCCAAAAATAATGAAATTATTTATGGAGGCTCCCAATATATTAGAGAAGCTCCCCATGATTTTATTTTGAATTTTTGGAGTTTAATTGGGTTTCAAAAATAGGATTTGATTTGAGCCAATTTTGAATTCTCAAATTCATTTCCTTGCTTACTAATAATTTGCCTTTACCACATATTTATAATTTGGGTGATTGGAACTTCCTAGACAATTTGGAAATTCCAGTATAATTTGGTTTCACCAATTTGAGCAATTGCATTTAGTTTGAAACTTTTGGGAAGGATTTTGCTTCCCCTTCTATTGTTCTCCAATTGTTGCTTTATTAACTTAGCAATTTAAATATATGCCATGATGCAATGCAAAGCAAAAAGTGAAAATTTGGCCCATATTTTAGGGTGCCAAACTGGGGCTGTTACAGGCTCGTTTGCTAGCCGTTGGTTGGCTGAAACGCATGGGGTGGTAGAACCGCCAACCCCGGCGGTAGTACCGCCCCTGCGCGAGTCTGCCCCCAACTGTTGGATTTCGGGGCAACCTATTTAAGGGGCCTTCTTCCCCAATGGTTGCCCAACTCTTTGCACTCTCTCTCTCTCCTCCATTGTTGACCTTTTTGAGAGCTTGCTTCCTCTCTATCCCTCCATGATTGTTGCCTCCTTTTAGAGGGAAAGAGAGAGGAGATCTAGATCTACCATTTCACCAAGCCATCTCTCCTCTAAGTGAGGGGAACCCTTTAGATCTTGATCTTGGAGTTCCTTTGTGTTCCTCCTTTGTTCTTCCTCTCAAATCCCTCCCTAGCATTAGTTGCTTTGGTTGGATTTTGGAGAGATGGACTTGACCACTTAGTGTGTTCTTGCCATTGCATTTGGTGCATCGGTTTGAGTTCCCACGGTGATACGTGGGATTGAAGTTCGAGAAGCTTGTTACTCTTGGGTGCATAGGGCTCCCAAGAGCTTGTGCCTCTTGGGTGCATTGTGCATCCTAGACGGTTGTGTGTGCTACGGGAGCCTCCTATTGTTTGGAGGTAGGCTCGGACAAATTGTACGGGTTTGGTCAACGCCCTCGAGAAGACCTCATTGTACGGGTTTGGTCAACGCCCTCAAGACGACCTCATAGTGGATGAGCTAATCCCCCATCGGGTATTCCTCACGGGAGGAGCTCACGGAGAATAGGGTGAGCACGGAGGTGCTTGTAGGAGGGCCAAGGAGCCTCCACACCTCTCCAACGTAGACGTACTTCCATTGGGAAGGAACTACGGGAAACAAACCTCCGTCTCCACTTGTGTCGGTTATCTCTATAACCAAACCCCTTTACTTATGCATTTACCTTGTGATTGCCATCGAGCTTGAAGTACTATATATCTTGCTATCCTTGTTGTTTAACTTGCCTAGCATAGGTTGTTGGTGCACATAGGTGAACCTAGTATATTAGGTTTTGGGCTTGATAAATTAGACGATAGTTTTATTCCGCATTTATTCAAGCCTAAACGTGAAAGTTTTAAATCGCCTATTCACCCCCTCTAGGCGACATCTCGTTCTTTCAATTGGTATCAGAGCAAGGTCTCTCCTTGTTAGGCTTAACCGCCTAGAGAGCAAAGATGTCGGTTAGTAAATTAGTGCACGATCCCACTTTTATATTCGATGGCACAAATTATGATGTTTGGAAAATTCGCATGCTTAATCTTTTTAGGGACATAAGTCCAAATATAGAGAGAATTTGGATATGGGATTTCCTCCTCCAAAGGACTCCCAAAAGTTGTCTTTAGAGGATGAGGAAACCTCTTATCTTGATTCTCTAGTATCTAATGCAATTGTCCATGTTTTAATTGATGTAGTTCTTGGGTCAATCATGCCTTATGGAAATGCTCATGAGCTATGGACAATGCTTGAAGATAAATATGGCAAGTCCATGGCTATCGAGGATGATTGTTTCCCCTCCACCTCCGGACGTGATGAGTTCTCAACCTTGTCTACCTCACCTACATGTGGTAAGCCACAAACTAATGACATGGTGAGTAGTGATGGTAATTGCAATGTTTATAGTGAGTTCACTATTGATGATCATTTGTCTCTATCTCATTGCAACGCTTCATCTAAGGACTTAAACACTTCTAGCACTACAAATGCCTTACATGCTTGTGTTGATAGTCCTTGCATATCATCTAGAAATTGCATGAATAAATCTCATGATGATATGCTAGCTATATCTTGTTGCCATGATCAAAATGCTTGTGTTTTTTCTAGTCCTTGTGTTCCTAACAATGTAGAGGAAATCCAACTCTTTATGAAACAAGATATGAATCTAAGTGATGCACCAACTAATGGTTATTCTTCATCAACTATTTTTTTGCCTTATGGCTAAATCCTCAAGTAATGATGATGATAATGATAATGATGATGTTGATAATGATGCTCTCTTAGATAAGATGAAAAATGTTGTCCTTCATGCTCTTCGTAAAAATGATAATTCTTCCTCTACTTTTTTAAACATCATGTCTATTGTTGATGAAAGTAAAAATATTATTGATGAGTATGAAGACACCATTGAGAAATTGGAAGCTCGTGAGCGTGATTATGCNTAATTTAAGTGATGCATCAACTAATGGTTCATCTTCATCAACTATCTTTTGTCTTATGGCTAAATCTACAAATGATGATGATGATGAGAATAATGATATTGATAATGATGCTCTCTTAGATAAGATGAAAATTTTTGTCCTTCATGCTCTTCGTAAAAATGATAATGCTTCCTCTACTTTCTTAAATATCATGTCTATTTTTTATGAAAGTAAAAATATTATTGATGAGTATGAAGACACCATTGAGAAAATGGAAGCTCCTGAGCGTGATTATGCCAATGAGATTGCGGACATCTCTATTGCTCTTGAAGAAGAGCAAGGGCGTAGGTCGACCCTTGAGGAAACTCTTGTTAATCTTGAGGAGACTAATAATCTAGAGATGTCCAAACTAAGAAAAGAACATGATCATGCTCAAGCTCTTGCTAAAAATTAAAAACTAAAAATGGTGAGCTTGTACACCCCTTCGCTCTCTCGAAACCTCCTTTTTCTGCCAGCATTGAGAGTCGCGTGTGCGAGGCCGGGCCTTCCCGAGGCTCCCGCCGGCGGCGTTGCCATTCGGTCGAAGCTAAGGAGAGGTGCAGGAGCTGTATATAGCTGTAGATCCAGTAGATTTACTAGTAGGCGTGTGTTTCAGCGGGATGCAGGTCTTCGGCGGTATGCCGTGAGGATGGCGTTAGATCTCCTCGGCCGGATCTGGCGCTGCTTGCTGTTCTTCCATCTTGACGTGGAGCTCCGGTGGCCGGAGCCGTATGCGATGGAGATGGGAGTGGTGGGCTACTCCAAAAATAAGGCCTACTCTGGTGGTCCAAGCATGTTTGCAGGTGAAGCCTTGTCTTCTTCTAGGCGCCATGGAGGCGGAAGGGGAAGGACATGGGTGGAGCTGTGCGGCCTTGTCTTGCACTGCTGTGGATTTGAGATGCTGCAGACCTTCGGTGAACATTCTCGGCGCCCTGTGTCTTGGCGGCCGACTCAGTGGACCAGCTGGTGGTCATCTATGAAGCCGGCACTATTTGCCGCTTCTTCTTCAACCTCCATCTGGAGGCCCTCCTTCGAGCTTGCGGCGGCACTTCACGTTCTCTCAGTGCCAAGTGGTCTCGTCCCCGGCACCGGTGAGGACGGCCGCGGTTTGAGCTCGCGTTGCTCCGGCGAGTGCAGAGGACCTGATCGTGTTTTTCAATATTTCTTCAAGGTCTTTTCTATAAAAGTTAGGGGCTTGGTTGTAAATTTTTTTCCTTTGAGGTTCCTGATGTAAATTGTACCTGCACTCTGGTTTATTAATGGCATCCAGGCCTTCGGGGCCGCTCCATGCTCAAAAAAATGGTGAGCTTGTGGTTGAAAATGTTAGACTTCTTAAGGCTAATGAGAAGCTTGAAAAGGAATTCAAGTCCTTGGACGGTTCTCTCGCTAATATCACTAAGTCTCTTGATCAACTCCAAGCTCAAATGCTAAAAGAGCTTCCTACTTGTTCTCCTATTGCTATTAATGCTGATGCTTATGCTACTAACTCTACTTCTTGTGAAACATCCATTTTAAAGGAGAATGTTGAGCTAAGGACTCAACTTGATTTGCTAACTAGCAATTATGGAAAATTGGAAGAAAGTCATAAGAAGCTATCTAGATCTCATGATGATCTTCTTGTATCCCATGATCGGCTAAAGTTAGCTCATGAGTCCATCACTACCAAGGTAACATCTAGTGAGCCTCATGTGGACAATGGCACAATTTCTAGTAGAATTGCTATATTGCCATGTGCTAGTGCTAGTCCTAGTAGTTCATCCACTCACAATGTTGGCACATCTTGTGATGAATTACTTTCAATGCCGTGTTGCTCTAACAATGATGCATCTACTTCCTCTAGTGCTTGTGTTGTCACTAGCCATGTAGGGGAAAGAAATGAGCCCAAGGCCCAAGCCACTTCTTTGAAGAAAGTCTTGGTAAAGAGTCATGAAGGGAAGACCACACTTGACAACTTGTTGAGTGTGCAACAATCCCAATGACAAGAGTGGACTTGGATTCAACTCCAACAAAAAGAACAAGTCCAAGATCAACAAAGAAGAAGCCTCTCAATGAGAAGCAACTAGGGAAGCGAGCTCTTGTTCAATCTCATGCTCAACCACGAGTTGAACAAAGGCCACCTCCTAAGAAGACTCATGCTATTGCTCCTCGAGTTGAGGAGCCTATCAAGAAGAAAGGGAAGAGTCGGTGTTGCTACCTATGCCGGGAGAAGGGTCACGTGGCTTCTTCATGCACAAACGGTACCCTATCCAACCCAATTATCATTGAGGATGTTTACTCTATTAGGAAGGATAGGGTTGGCAATGTGTTTGCCAAATATGTGGGTGCTCAAAGTGGTGTCAAGAAAAGAACCATTTGGGTACCCAAACCTATTGTGACTAACATCTTAGGACCCAACTTTGTTGGGGACCAACAAGCTCAAACTTGATCAATAGGTGAAACTGGAGGACATTGGAAACTTGGCTAACTTTTGAAGAACTAAGGGATCTTCATGGTTATATTTCCTCAAGCCAAGTCAATTGAATTATCACATATCTATCTTAGACCCAATGTCCCTCCTTGCGGTAACTTGTACTTAACTTATTTACATTGAAAGTTTCTTGCCCCCTTGCATGTGTTAGTTTTGTTCCTAGCATGTGTGTGTATATGATGTGCTTCTTTCTTACTTATCTTGAGAAATCAAGTATGTGTATGTTAGTTGTGTATCATGTATGTGTAAACTTTGTGTTGAGCCTTTTTATTGGATCTTGTGTGGATTTTATTTGGCTCTTTTGGGAGATTAATGGACTATACCAATTGTGGGTGAGTGACTTGCTTTGTGCACTTCACAACCCCAAAAATGTGTATTCATGATGTACACCACATAGTATCGATATAGCAAGATTATCTAGTCTCTATGTGGTATGTATCATTCATGAGAAATTCAAATTCGATAATGTCCATTAATTTCTCTATTTGGTTTTTAGTTGCCTCTTGTAAGAAAGAAATGGACCATCATGTTATGGGGGAGTAATAAGCTATGTGCCTATTACAATTCTATAATACGTGAACATTTGAGGTTTTGCCACTTGGATTTGATATTGTAAATTATCCTATTCCTATGTGGCATGTTTGCTCGAACAAATTCCAATCTTTTTGAGTGCTTCTTTTTGGTTTTCTCTTGGATCTTGTTTGCTAGAGTTTTGCTTGGTGTGGTTTTCCTCAAATATGTATTTCCATATGCTATTTGAGAAATCATTCGCTCCATATTATTTTAACCATGGCTTTGCCGGTTGGTTCGAATAGTTGGAGCTGTCAACAAACTCTATCAAATATGGCATTGCTTTAATTCTTATCTTTTGCCATACGATTTATCTTGTGAGGATTTTCTTGAATATCTCTATCACCGGGAAAATATTTCCTTTTATTCATTGTCCTTGGACAATTGGTACATTTTTCTGGTAGAGTATTTGTGATTATCCTTACGTTTGGCCTTTGCTATTAATTGCCTCATCTCTTGCCAAGTATTTTCTTTGAGTCCCTTTGTCTTCCTTGCCTCTTGTGGATCTTTATGTCTTATTGATCTTGTTTGTGCTTTAAATGGCATATGATGAGTAATGAACCCTTGTGTGTGCGTTTTGTATTCAAATGCAAATCCTAAAGATAATGCACGAATCTTGGGGGAGCTTTTCTTTATTATTTAGAACACTATCTTATCAATTGACATTTGATCTTTTCAATTGGCATTTAATTTCTTTCCTTGGTGTTTATGGAATACAAACCTTTTCCTTTTGTGCTTTGTGCCATCATGAAAAGTGTAGAGAGTGTTTGGTTTGTTTGTTGTAACCTTGCTCTCTCTAGGGAGTTGCTTTCTCATTTCTTGGTTTGGGTCTTATCTTCTTAAATGAGAATACCCAATGAGCATTTATCTTTTTATCTTATCTTCTATGCTCATTGATCTTGCTTAGGTACCTTCAATTGTATCTACTGAAATTTTATATCTCATCCATAGATATTTCTTTCAATTTTACTTGATGTCTTTCAAGTAATACTTTTCTCTTGGTATCTTTGCCTCTTGCAGGTATCTTATTTCCAATTGGCGTCTTATCTCTCATTTGTTGTTTGATTTGATTCCTATTGATATCTCACTTCATGTGTTGATGTGTTGAAATCAATCATTGGTTGTTTTGATTTTTCCTTGATCATGTGTTGATTTGGATTTCGATATAATTTGGACAACTCTTTTAGTGTCACACCTTGGTGTGCCTAATTTTTTTTACTTGGTGTTTGTGTCCAAAATTGTATATTTTTGGTTCTAGAAAGTCTTTGCATGCATTTTTGTAGCACCCCGACCCCGAAATTATACAGAGAGGCTATGTAACCCACAGGCTATGCTACACAACCGAAGGGCAATGGGATTACCGCTCCCACGCAACACCACGATCATGTCATAAACACTGGCATAGCTATCAATGTATAATAAAGAGATCAAGACTTGTGGAACAACTGGCACATCACAGACTCTACAACACAAAAGGTCATGTAGCAACTCATATAGCGAGAAAGATACAAATTACACGGCAGGGGTCACCGACCCATCATTACAACAAGAGGAAGCCAAATATGTTGTCTACAACAAGATCCAAAATATGGCCTAAGAGGCCAACAGATAAACATCCCAGCCAGCTTGTTCCACTACATCCCAAGCTACCACCTGGGAACCCCAGACTACTCGTCGATGTCAACGAAGAACACACCTGCCTGCTCCGTGACGTCCTCCTCTGAAACAATTAATAATCAACAAGAGAGACTGAGTACAACGTACTCGCAAGTTTAGTAGGGTGATGTAGGCCCAATGCGGTTTGGCTCTAAAGCTATATGGTAGTTAATTTGCATAAAGCTAGTTTTCCTTTTCAAAAGACATAAATGACTCATGGCATCGACTACTCAGAATGTTTTTCGAAAGGGGGTAAGATAGTAAACTTTCATCTTCGGTTCACATTGAACCAATAGTAGCCAGAAACCATCACTCATCTCCACCAAGGCACTCCCTCGAATCCCCTCGAGGAAATGAGCCTTTAACACTCTTTGCCAAGTTGCAACCTCTAGTTGCCAAATTTTAATTAAGTTAAATTTTTCTATGATCTTATCGTCCATTCCCAAGTCTTCCATAACCGCGGACACAACTTTTCGAAAAGATTTAACCCTACAGCTGTGTACTAATTTACCCATTGGTACCGTTCGGCTTGCCTGATTAGCTCTCTTTCAGGGAAGGCTGGCAAGTGGGCGCGGTTAAACCTTTACCTCGCATGAGACTATCCAAGGATCATCGTGGTGACAGGACAAGTTTATCTAGCCTATTTCAGCCCCTGCCCCCATCGCCACGTCCTAAACACCACCACCCTCTTCATCGTGCCTTCACCCACCTGCAACTCACACGCAAATGGAAAGCGCAAACTAGAGGACCCTTGGATATGCCCGCACAAGTTATTCAGTTAGTAAGGAGCCCATACTCGCACCAATGGAAGCATGCTCATCTTGGTTCAAGAGGTAAAGAACANCCAGACTACTCGTCGATGTCAACGAAGAACCCACCTGCCTGCTCGGTGACGTCCTCCTCTAAAACAATTAATAATCAACAAAGAGAGACTGAGTATGATGTACTCGCAAGTTTAGTAGGGCGATATAGGCCCAAGGTGGTTTGGCTCTAAAGCTTTATAGTAGTTAATTTGCATAAAGCTAGTTTTCCTTTTCAAAAGACATAAATGACTCATGGCAACGACTACTCAAAATGTTTTACGAAAGAGGATAAGATAGTAAACTTTCATCTTCGGTTCACATTGAACCAACAGTAGCCAGAAACCATCACTCATCTCCACCAAGGCACTCCCTCGAATCACCCTCGAGGAAATGAAAATTTAACACACTTTGCCAGGTTGCAACCTCTAGTTGCCAAATTTTAATTAAGTTAAAGTTTTGTATGATCTTATCGTCCATTCCCAAGTCGTCCATAACCGTGGACACGGATTTTCGAAAAGATTTAACCCTGCAGGGGTGTACTAATTTACCCATTGGTACCGTCCGGCTCGCCTGATTAGCTCTCTTCCGGGGAAAGCTGGCAAGTGGGCGCGATTAAACCTTTACCTCGCATGAGACTAACCAAGGATCATCGTGGCGACAGGACAAGTTTATCCAGCCTATTTCAGCCCCTGCCCCCATCGCCACGTCCTAAACACCACCACCCTCTTCATCGCGCCTTCACCCACCTGCAACTCACACGCAAATTGAAAGCGCAAACTAGAGGACCCTTGGATACGCCCACACAAGTTATTCAGTTAGTAAGGAGCCCATACTCCCACCAATGGAAGCACGCTCGTCTTGGTTCAAGAGGTAAAGAACTCGCACCTAGGCGGCAAGAATGAGGCAAAACACCATAACCCCGATGGCAACTCATCCAAGCCTTTTAAGCATTTTAATTAAGTACCACAAGTATCCACCATGTCCGAACATTCCATCAACTTCACAATTATGGAAATAATCACTGGACGACTAAGCATTTGACTAAGCATGGCTAAGCATAGCTAAGCATATATACAACAGTTATATCTTTAACTCAGCCATCACATCAAACCTATGGTTCATAGGAGGGGAACAAGTATTGGTTTAGGGAATATGCATTTCATAGGATATTTTAGCATTGACCAAAAGTTGACATTGGAATCGAATGCAATATTATGGTGGATAAAATATTTGTATAAAACAGTAGGATGATATATGCCAAGAAGGTTAGGTTATCTCTTGCCTTGCTGACGGGGCGTGTAGTACGGATCGTCGTGGTATGTAGGGGAAACCTCGACTCCTAAATCTATCGATAACCAAACAATCACAGAAGAACAAATAAATAACACGAAGACAAGATGCAATGCACAATAATGATGACATGTCAAGTTTATGCAATTATATCATCATATAATTTAGCTAACAATTTAAATGGAGTGCCAAATAATTAGTGTAATTATTTGGAAGCAACCCCATGTTTAACTTAGTGACCACATTGTTTATAAATTATTACATTACTAAAAAGTGGCTTAAATATGCATGAACATGACATGAATAGATAGGTATTGTTCTTCCGATCATTTTGGTACATCGTTTGTGAATTTCCAATTATTGAAGAATAAATAGTGAATTAAATGATTATTTGAATTTAATTATTTTAACCATTTATTAAAAGACATCAAAGAAAAGTTGTTGTCATGGTGTGAGAATAACATAACTAGATAGCCTTTGTCATGATGAGCACTTAGATATTTTATTCAAGATTTTTGAGTAATTATTTATCAAGTTATGATTTTCCCAAGATTGTTATTATTTTTGCTATTTTAGTAATTTTTAATAAACATCAAAATAATAGTTTCAAAAGACCATGACAATGTCACTAATAGATAGAGTTTGTTTTTATGAACAATTTGGTATATTATAAGCAAATTTTGGAACAACATTTATTTAATTATTAATTTTTTTCCAGAAACAGGCCGGCCTCCAGATCGGCGCAGGCCGGTTCACAGGCCGGCCTCCAGATCGGCGCAGACCGGTTCCCAGGCCGGCCACCTACGACGGCGGCGGGCGGTGGCGCACGGCGGCAACAACGATGAGAGGGAGAGGGGGAGCGGAAGGATGCCCGGACAGACGCGGAGCTCACCAGGAAGGCGATGCCATGGACGGCGTGGCCGGCAGGCGATTGCGCTCGACGGAGCTCGGCCGGCGCGGACGAAGACGAGGACGGTGACGACGAGCACGAGCGTCCCGGCTCGATTCCTTGGGCGTGGAGGGAGACGACGACGCGGTGGAGGCGATGACGTGCTCGTACGACAGTGGGGTGGTCGGAGGCGTCGGCGAGCTTGTCGGAGGCGCGTCGGCTGGAGGAGCAGACGTGGATGGTGGCGCACGTTGGCTCAATCTAGGGTTTCCAGGGGAGGAGAAAGGGAGATAGAGAGGAGAGCAGGGCGTCGGGGGGGCCTCCATATCCTCGACCAGGGCGCAGGGTTCAACGGCCACGCGGGGGAGCAGGTGCGCGATGCGGCATGGCGCCAGTGCCGTTCCTGGCGCCACAGTGGAGAAGGACGACGACACTTTGCAAAACCCACCCCGGCTCCATTTCCCATTTTCAGATTTTAAAACCAGCAGGGTTTTGTGAATTAATTAAGGCCTTTAAATATTGTTATAAATTCTGCCAAAATTCAGGTAACCTCCCCATGACCTGTAGAACCTCCACAAAAATTTATGTTACAAAATAAAATGTTTTGAACAACAAAAGTTCATAGAGTTTGAATATGGCAATTTCGATAATTTCCAAAATTCATTTACTTGGGGCACCCAATATAATCATGGAGGCTCCCAATATAATCATGAAGCTCCCCATAATTTTATTTTGAGTTTTTGAAAAGTTTAACATGGTTTCAAAAATAGGAATTGACTTGAACCAATTTTGAATTCTCAAATTTATTCCTTTGCTTATTAAGAATTTGCTTTTGCCAACTGTTTATAAAATGTTTCCTTGGAACTTCCTGGACAATTTGGAAATTCAAGAATAATTTGGTGTTGCAAGATTTGAGTAATGCATTTGGTTTGGAAGTTTGGGAAGGTTTTGCTTTCCCTTTTTAAATGTTTTCAAGTGTTGCTTGTTGGAATTAGCAATTTCAAATGCATGCCATGATGCAAACATGAGATGGAAAAGTGGAAAAATTATTCATATTTTTCGTGAAGTACGTACCGTAAATAAGATTGAAAATTGCCCTCTCACAATTTTGACAGAAACTATATCATATGGGAGACATAAACCCAGAATATCATGAAATTTAGAGCTATTTTACTATATTCCAACCATTCAATGAGTTTACTAGGATTTGTTGACAAAAAATTCCCATAAATCGAGAAAAAGGTGAGAAAAAATGGAAAAAATGTGGGAATATTCTTTTGGAGTGTACTATTATCAAGGGAAAATCATAAACTCCAATTTGCGTCCAATTCGTGTCTAGAGCGCGTCCAGAGCGCGCCACGGCGCGCCACGGTGCGCTCTGGACGCGCTCTGGACACTATATGGATGAAATTATCGCGTCAGATCGGGTTCAACGTGGTCTAGATGGATCACATTGTTTTCTGGCTTATTTAGAGAAGGTTGAAAAAAACTTGCTTATAAATGGGTCTATTTACCCTAGCTTTGGAGCTCATAGCAAAACAAATTTGAATTTTAGCACAAATAATATTACAAGTTCGCATTAAAGTACAAATAATATTACATCACAGAAGCTTTCAATTAGTTCAAACAAAGATCGCATTAAAGTCTTCTCTTCCTCCTTGTGTTAGCTGATGGGGCCACGACCTTGCTCCGGGTGTTCTTTCCTGGACTAATCGTTGGTTGCACCACCTTGGATTTCTTGGCTGGGTTCTTGGCTGGGTTATGGATGATGTCAGCAACAAATGGCTCTGTGTCAGGAACAGAGTTATGTTGAACTAGCGGCGGTGCTTGGTTACTTCCAGTGGCCGAAGCTACAAATGGCGTGTAAGGAACATAGTTGTCTTCTTCATCTTCAAATCCAGCATGGGCCGACAATATAAACTCATCTCTTTCAGTTGCATCATGAATAGGAGCTTCTTCTTGAATAGCAGCTTCTTTTTCATTTTCAACAGAATTTCTCGGTTCCACCCATTCATATCTCTTCCTTTTTCTTACTCGGTGATTGCCAATGTGATTTGGCTTTACCCCTTTTACTCATCCTAGAGATGGTATTAGAGATACAAGTGCAACAACGATTTCAATAGGTGGAAAATAAAAGAACTAGTGATAAAACAAACAAAGACCAAAGACACATACCTAGCTGAAACCTTGGCGGCTGCGGCCTTTGTTGCGGCCGCTGCTGCTGCTACTGCGGCTTCCTATTCTTCTCCTCCTTCGTATCCTTTTTCTCCAAATCCCATTGGCACTGGATTGGTGCAAAGCCTTTTTATATGCCCAGTAAAGCCACATCTTTTGCACTTTCGCTGCCTAATGTTTGTACCCTCTACAGAACCTCTAATCCTGTTCTTTCTTGGCCTTCTAGGTGGTTTGGTCAGAACTGGAGGGCATAGCTTGATGGATGGCTCGACGATCTCCCATTGGTCTTTCCCCTCAAAGCAGGCATGCTATCAGCATATGCTGACCTCAACTTGGCAACAGAGAAATATTCAGACACATAATGATCAACTTTGCCCTTCTCACCTCCGAGGATCAGCAAGAAATAAAGGGATGTATGCATGGCATGTCAGTCAACTGCCATATATTACAATGGCATTCCTTTTTCTCCAAATCCACTAGATACCGAAAACTCCTGTAACATCCCAGAATTAATATAAGTATTATTAATTCCAAAAATGTGGGCCAACAATTTTTTTTATTATTTTATGTGTGATTTCTTGTGTTTTGTTGCTTGATGTGTGTGTTTGCTAAGTAAAAATATGAAGAAAGGAAAAAGTAGCAAAGTAAAAACATCAACACACAAAATCATGTGACAAGTGTCACACAAATTTCCCTAAGTGAGAAGTTAATATTTTCTTTCAAACCAAAATTCAGTGGGGTGACATAGTGATCACTCCCACTTTGCTCTTGTATCTTTTTCCCTCTCCAAAAATATTTCTAAAAATCTTAAATTTAAAATCCTAAATTCTATCTTTATCATTCAAAATCACCAAATGTGCTATGATGCCCTTATTAAATAAATTCCATCATAGCACCAAAAATCCCTATTAATATATATAAAGTCAATGGTGGAAACAAATTACAGAAATTCAAAGTTGAACTTGGTTCAGGCATTGTGCCGAACACCTTGCAAGCATGATCCGTGTTCATCCCCAAATCCATCAAATTCGAACCCAATCCGACGAATCCGTGTGTGATCGAGCTAGGGAGCCTCACCACCACTCTGCCCTCATTAACCGGAGCCCGAGGGAGCAAGGAGGAGGTCCAATTTGACCTAGTTGTCGCCGTGGGCTTGAGAGAGCAGCGCGGCCGCGTGCACGTCGCCGTGGTCGGCACTGTGGCTGTGGCGTGGCGACGCTGTGTTGCGCCGCACCGTGACCCCCTCTCTTCCTTAACTCTCTGTCCCCTCTGCCGCTGCTGGACGCGACCAAGACCACCCCGGAGCCCCCGCACGCGCGCCCTTGCCCGCGCCAGAGCACGCCGCGCGCCGTGGCCGACCATGGACGGCGCGGACGCACACCTCGTTCTCCACTGCCCTCCCCGACACCTCGACGCGCTCATCCGCACCTACGACCTCACCGCAGCCCGCACGAACCCGCTCCCGCCGGGAATTGGCCGTGCCCGTGCACGTCGTGCACCACCCAAGCTCTCCCGAGGCCGCCCCCCACATCGAGCTTGCCCAGCTCGCCTCCACGCCGCCAACCGTGCCCCTCAGCATCCCGACACCTTAGCCGCCCTCGCACCACCCCTACGGCGAGCCCGCGTGCCCGCTGGACCGCTCCCACGCCGTGTCCACCATGCGCCAGAGCTCGGCTATAAAACCCCACCCCAAGCCTCGCAATTCCACCACCCCACACCACCCCAGCTCCACTCACTCCCTCCCCCACCTCTCGTGCACCGCCAGGAGGGCGGAATCGTAGCCACGGAGCTGCTGCTGCCCTCGTTCCTCTCAGGGCACCGCCGTGCCCGAGGTAGATGCCGGTCACGCAGCCGTGCTGCTGCTCTCTCTTTCTCTCCTCTCTGGCCTACCTTCGTATCACCATTACCACCGCACTCACCCGAGCCCTTTTCCCCTCTTTTTCGTGCACATACGCGCCGTAGGAGCCTCGCCGGAGTTGGAGCACATCCGCGGAGGAGGAGCCGATCTTCGCCGATGCCAGGAGCATCCCCAGCAAGCACCCGAGCCCTCCGCCATCGAATGCCGTCATCTCCACCCTCTCCTGAGCCCTAGGTGAGCCATCCATCCACCACCGTGCCGCCGGTGCGGCGGCGCCGCCGAAATAAGGTCGCCGCCGATGCCTTTGAATCTGGACCGTTGGATCTAGATCCAACAGTGACTTACCGGTTCGGTTAATTTAGGCTGACGAGTGGACCCCATCCGTCAGCGTTTTAATAATTTCCCAGCGCACACCGTGTCGCTGACGAGTAGGCCCCACCTGTCATAATTTTCAACATTATCCGGAATAGGAACATTTTCTAATTTGGATTTCTCTGGAATTCCAGAACTGGACTCAACTTAGAAAATCAATATCTCGAGATCTAGGAATCCAAATAAATCAAATAAATATGTTCTGGAAAGCTTATGAAATTATCTAACTCACTAATTTCATTTGGATTAGTAAGTAAAGAATAGTTTAAAAATGCCACGGAAGGTATAAAATCTAAACTTGTTTGTTTCTGATACTCTGATAATCCAAATAATGTCAAACCAATTTTGTTAGCTTAGTATTGTGATAGCTTAGCTCCCCTAATGTTTGTAGAATTAATTAAACATTATCAATTAATTGGTGTCTGTTGAAAGAAAAAAAGCCTTTCTGAACTAAAACATTTATAAAACAATAATGGTAAATCCAAATGAGTTAGGACCAATTTTGTTAGATCACATTTAGTCAGTGTTAGTTACCCCTGAAAGGATTTAATTTTTGAATAATATTAACTTGAGTTATAGCAAAAACTAGAATATTGACTTTCTGGGTTAAAACATTTATACAGGGATTTTAATAAGTCTAATTGAATTAAATCCAATTGGGTTGTCTTCTACACATCAGTAGCTTTCTGTAGAATTTTAGTTCATATTTTTGTGGTTAACAGAACTGAAGTTATACAATTAAACATGAAACCCTAGTTTCTGCCATAAGTGTGACACAATTAAATAAGGGTTAATTGGATTAAATTGAATTTGAATTGTGTTACCTTGTGTGTGCAGTGTAGCGCCCCGACCCCAGAACTATACAGTGAAACGTTGTGTAACCGGTCATGCTACACAATCGAGGGTTACTGGGTTTACCAATCCCAGGCCAAAACTCATTGGCAGGTGTGCTCGGAATGGATCATCGGCATACAACACCTCTATCATGCCATAAGCTCAGACATCGCTTTCACGTATAGCAAAGAGACCAAGACTATGGAACAACTGGCACATCACAGACTCTACGACACAAGAGATCATAATTCAACTCATATATGAGAAAGATAGCAAATATCACAATCAGAGGTCACAGACCCATCATTACATCAAGCGGAAGCAAATATAGTTGTCTAACAACAAGATCCAAATTATGGCCTAAGAGGCCTACAATAACATATCCCAGCTAGCCTGTTCCGAGACGTCCCAAGCTGCCACCTGGGAACCCCAGACTACTCGTCGATGTCAATAAAGAACCCACCTTCTAGTTCGGTGACGTCCTCCTCTGAAACAAATAATAATCAACAAAGCAAGGCTGAGTACGACATACTCGCAAGAATTAGTAGGGGGATATAGGCCCGATGCTGACGGAGGCTCTAATACTGTATAATATAGCTGGTTTTGCATAAAGCTAGTTTTACTTTTAAAAGATATCAGGACCCATTGCATCGTCTACTCAGAATGTTTTCTGAAAAGGGATAAGAGAGTAAACTTTCATCTGCGGTTCTCAGCGAACCCTTTGTCATCAGAAACATCTCATCTCCACCAAGGCACTCCCTCGAATCACCCTCGAGGAAATGAACCTTTTAACACATGTTGGATTGCAACCTCTAGCTGCCAATTTATTAATTAGGTTCAGGTTCTCTATGAGCTAATCCGCCTTTCCCAAGAGTGTGTCCATAACCGCGGACACGGCTTTTCGAAAATATTAAACCCTGCAGGGGTGTACTGTTTTTACCCATTGGTACCGTTCGACCCCTTGCCTGATCATTTAGCTCTCTTCCGGGGGAAGCCGGCAGGGCGGGCGCGGTTAAAACTTTACCTCGCATGAGACTATCCAAGGGTCATCGTGACGACAGGACAAGTTCAGTGCCTATTTCAACACCCTGCCCCATCGCCACTCTTATCACCACCATCCTCATCACATCATCATCATCGTCATCATCATCACCGGCCACACACTCGCAAATGGAAAGCGCAAACTAGAGGACACTTGGATACGCCCGCACAAGTTATTTAGTTAGTATGGGGCCCATACCCCCACCGATGGTAGCACGCTCGGTTCTTGGTTCTAGCTAAAAGCACTCTCAGCCTAGGCGACAAGAATGAGGCAAAACACCACCCCCGATGGCAACTCGTCCAAGCCTTTTAACAAATTAATTAAGCATCAAACGTAACCACCATGTCCGAACCATTCCATCAACATCATCATCATCATGGAATTAAATCACCGGACAATATGACATTTAACTAAGCATGGCTAAGCATCACTAAGCATAAATACATACAACAGTTGTATCTTTGTCTCCGGCCAACACATCAAACCTAGGTTTCATAGGAGGGGAAGCATGTGATGGTTCAGGGGACAATGCATATCATAGGATTCTCTAACTTGATCGAAAGTAACATTGGAATCGCATGCAATATTCTGGTGGAGAAAATAAGTTTATAAAACAATAGGATTCTAGAATGCCAAGAAGGTTAGGTTAGCTCTTGCCTTGCTGATAGTACTGGGCGCGTGGATCGTCGAGGTATTGTGGTGGAACCTCGACTCCTGAATCTAACGAAACACAACAATAACAGGAAAATGAAATAAATAACACGAATACAAGGTGCAATTCACAATCATGATGATATGGTCAATTTATGCACTGAAATCATATTGGGAATGTCCCACAAGTTAAATGGAACCCCTAAAATAAATATCGTAAATAACGGGTCAAAACTCCATATTTAACTTAGTGAATTGCGTTATTTAACCAAAATGTCCAATACTGAAATATGGTTCCTAAATGCATGAAAATGACATGATTAGATAGGTATCGTCCTACTGATCATTTTGGTACTTCGTTTGCAATTTTCCGATTAACGATGAAGAAATGGTGATTTAAATGGTTATGCAATTTAAATCATTTAAACAAGTTCGAAATTAACATCAAAGGAAAAATTGGTTACTTGCTGTGAACTTAACATAGATGGATAGCAATTGCCTTGCTGATCATTTTGACATTTTATTCACAATTTTTGAGTGATTATTTCTCAAGTTATGAATTTCCCAAAATTGGAATTAAATCTGCCATTTTAATAATTTTAAATAAACAACAATTTACAAGGTTCATTATTTCATGGAAATAGCACTAACAATTAGATGTTATTTTCCTGAACATTTTGAGATCTTATTTGCAATTTTTGGATCAAAATTCATCAAGTTATGGATTTTCTAAATTCCATTTATATTCTACCATTTTAGTATTCATTAAATAAAAGCAAATTATTTTGGTCAATTAATTCTACCAAGGGCACTAACAGATATACATTTTCTTCCTGAGCATTTTGGTATATTATTTGCATTTTTCTGAGTTGTGGTTCAAAAGTTATGCAATTTCAAAGTTTATTTGATTTTCTGTCTTTTAATTAAATTCCAGAAATTGTTGCCGAACCGTTTTTCACCGAGGGGTGGGCTAGCCCCAGTCACTGACGGCCCGGGCCCAAGCCACGTTGGCGAGCCACGTCGGCCAAAGGCCCACGGGCAGGTTTGAGCAGAGGGGAGGCCAGGACCGGCGCGCGAGCGCGCGGTGACCGACGGTGGCAGCGTGGATCGAGACGACGATGCCCTGCGTCCGGAGGCCAGCAAACAGGCGCATTCGACGCGCCTAGCTACGGCGAACCAAAAGAAGGCGGCGCCGCTGGTTCTAGGTCACCGGAGTGACCATGACGACGACGGACGGCGGACGGCCGACGGCGTCTACGGTGGATCTAGCGCCCTAGGGGGAGAGGAGGAAGGCGGAGAAGTCCAGAAGGACGGCATGCTCACCCTAGACGTGTGTGGGTGCTCGTCAGTGAAGGGGAAGGGCTGCAACGGTGGCAATCAAGCTCGACGGTCGGAGGCGGGGAAGACGAGGAAGAACGCGTCGATCCCGAGCGTCCCGGCTCGATTGTTTGGGCGAGGAGGAAGAAGGGGAAAAGGCCGAGCTTCGGGTGCGCTACGATCTGCTCCTGGCAGCCTGAGTCGACGGCGGCGTGCGGCGGCATCCACGGCTAGGTCACGGACATGGCGCTGGGCGGCTAGGGTTGCTGCAGGGGGAGAAAAAGGAGGGGGAGAGAGAGCATCACGTCGAGGAGGAGCTCCTTAACCTCCAGGGGGGCAGGGCGCGAGGGGGAGCGAGGAGGAGCGCGGGGAGGCCACGGCGGCAAGGCGCTCGTGGCGGCAGTGTCCCCCCTATCGCCACAGTTGAAGATGGTGCTGACAGGTAGGGCCCATCTGTAAGGGATATATTCTTTTTCTTTTTCCAGAATTTACACTAGGGTTTAGGTATTTATTTCAGGCCCTTAATTAATTTTAAAAATTCTCGAAAAATTTACAGAGCCATAATATATTATTTGGAACCTGTGGTAAAATTTGCAGCCCATTTGGAAATTATCTCATGTGTTAATATTTCAGAAGTTGCTCTCTTGCATTTTGGGTTTCATTAAAAGATTTGAATTGGCAATTGCATTCAAATCTTGCAACAAGCACATTTTAATTTATTAGAACTCCCTGGACAAATATGGATGTTCAGATTTGAATTTGTTTGTTCAACACCATTAGCCAACCTTGACTTCTTTGTTAAAGGCAAAGTATTATTTCATGTGGAGCAATTTGAATATATATGCCATGATGTAATATGAGATGCAAAAGTGAAAATTTTACTCATATTTTCAGGTACCAAAAGTGGGGCTGTTACATGCAGTAGCTAAATTGTGATGATTATGATTGTAATGAAGTGATGCTTGTTTGGTTAGTCTTAGTGATTGTTTGTATTGTTTGTTTATCGAGTAGAGGAGAACGTTGTCGGAGCCTACGAGGAAGGGGAGTACTTCGAACAGCAGGAACCCGAGAACTTTGTTGAGCAAGGCAAGCTACTTCACTGAGCTTGCTTTTACATACATTTATTTTGGATCACCTGCAATATTCAAAGTGTTAGTGATTTCAAAAACCTTTTTTACAAAAACATGAAAACTATTTTGCCACCCTATGTCAAACTATAGAATAGATATTTAAAACTATAGGATGGGAAAAATATGCTTTATTCCAAAACTCCTTTTTAAAGTACCTGGATGAATGTGACATACCGAATGGTCGGTATGGAAGTGGAGAATTGGTGAATGGTGATGTTTATGAAAAATGCATATTGTGACCTAGTACCATGACGACCAGCCGATAACCGGTGCGACCACATCTACCCACATATGGGAAAGGGCGTAGTCATATAATTTGCTCGTGTTAGTACTGGATGCCTCAACAACGAGGATAACCTCGTTCCATGAGGGGATGGTCATTGCGACCTACCCCTGACCTGGGTTCTAGCAATCTGATGGATGGAGAATTGAAGGTCCATATTTGGGTCGCCGGGCCGAACTGCGAGTCCTCACACCTAGGTTCCTAGACGTGGGATCCTGTACTAGGTGTCGAGGGAATGGTGAATTCGTAGCGGCAGGGTCCTATACTAGCATGAGCAAAGGACATGCTATGGTCGGTGGCTCAACTTCGCATACACCTTGTATGGCGGGACGTGGCAGACACGATGAGTTACCGGATGGGTGTGGGAAAAGCGTGCTACCTCTGCAGACGGTAAAAACTATTCGAATAGCCGAGTCCTCGGATATGGATAGTTGGGAGGCTGTGCTAGGCTATGTGCAAGTTTTACAAAAGTGTAAGTTTAAAGAAACAAATGTGGAGGTGATGTTACACAGCTATACCAAATGGAGTGGTATGAGTTGTTGGAGATAAATGGATCATGATGAGACATGGTCGGGAAAAAGGAGGAGTTTTGGATAATTAATAAAAATTGTGATCTATTATATATTAAAAGTACATGACGGGCTACCAGAAAAAAGAGAAATAGTCTAGAAAATCCCACAAAAATCAGAAACATCTGGCCATCTATTTAACTAACAAAACGATGGCAACCGATGGATCTTTAAAAAAAAACTGTTGACATGAAAGTTAAAACAAATTACCCACCAATGCCCTCGATAAGTTTTCGCATACCCCTTCGATATTGCCTAGCTAATGACCTAATACCTGCGCGTACTCTTCCAACCAATCAAAAGAAAAGAAAGCTATGTCCGCCACCACTGCCGCCGGTTCCCTCGGTCAGCCGACCTACTCTGAGTACATGCAATCAATTTTGGTTGACCCTGATATTTTCAATTTTTGTTGGCAGCCGATGGATTCAATTTTGGATGCATCATGCACGTTCCAGACAACCAGTGTAGATTCAGCCTGAAAGATCGATTAAAGACTTGTGTCACACAACCCAAAGCTAGGTACGTACTGTCGCATGATATGTATATTTTAATTGACAGCTCAATATATATGTTTACAATACAACATACGGTGATACGGAGTACAATCTAGCATGGCTATATGTATGCCATTGTGCGTCTGTGCAGGAAATAGGCCGCATGCAGTTTTAGGATCAAAGTTCGCTTCAGGTCTCTTCCAGCGACAATTAGTTCTTCAAGGCGCGGTCGATTACCTTCGATTAATAAATCGATTTACTAAAGCATACGCTTAATCTCTTCATGGCTCAGCAGGTGTGTGCTTTGCTGCTAGCCTCTGCTACTGACGCCTCTTAAGAGAGAGCGAGGAATTGAGATCGATGACGGCACGGCTTAGACACGTAGCACTATGGCCGCCACCATGTGGAACAGAAGCGATGTGTGTTGTTGCAGGACTATTCAGAAAGGACTGATTCAGAGCTCAGGCACGTTCTTTCCACTAATCTCTCTGCAAGAATATGATCTCCTTTGTCTTGAGGTATTTACATATTATATTGGCATCAATCAGTACCAAGTTGCAAGTTTCTGATGCAAAATCAAATGAACTCATCATGTACATGAAATATTTTGTTGGTAAAAGAATTCAGAAACATTGTATATCAAAATTTTAGCGGGAAGTTGGAAGCTAGGAGGAAATCGTCAAAATTTATTTTGATTAGGTGAACGCACTAAACATAATAAACGATCATCGATGAAGATGGATAGAGAATATATAAAAGGTGAGACGACTGAAGATAGATATAGAAGGGGCAAGTCAAATTGGATAACAGATAAGTCGTCCCATAAATAGAAATCTACAATGTCAAGGTTTGCACTAGATCTATTGATAAAGTACTTTTTTAAACACATAAATAAAGGTGATGACTAGGCGACAACACTAATAAAAAATGGTGAGATCAAGAACTACCTCGAATGCACATATATATAAGGAAATGACGCATGTTGGAGAATATTTCAAATCGAGAAGCAGTTCCGAGATCCCTGCGTTAAAATGTTGCCTTTCCAACTGCAGAGTGAGAAACAAGTCATTTTCTCATATTATTAGAATTCCCATTAAAATAGGTATCAAATAAGAAACAGACAAAATCGACCAGAAGGAAGAAAGGAAGATCAGTTGGAAGGGTATATTACACCCATCCAGCAAGCCGTGAAAACTATTACATGTGAAAGATACTTAATATTGTCAAAGGATGCACATCTTTCAAAGACTCGAGATCTGTAAATGGAGTTGTGCATACATCATACAAAGCAGCTTGCGAAGCTCTAGGATATCTTGATGAAGACAAAGAGTGGCTTCAGTGTATCAATGATGCATTAAATTGGGCATCAGAAAACCAACGAAAAGTGATTAGTCCATAACTCATGTGGGTATCGTGATGAGAAGTTTTAAGCGAAGATGTGGAAATAAAACCCTTGAACTATCCTACACTTTGCCTTGCAACTTTACAGAAGCAAAGACATGCCTTGGTGGAAAGCTCATGAGACAAGCTGGAAAGAAACTTAATTAATATCCAGGAATAGAACTTCAAATTCTTCAGAGATGAAGGAACTTGGAAAGATGATTCTTAATGAAAAGATGAACTACAACATAAGAGGATACAAAAGAAGAGCAGTTGAGGATCTTTGGTAATCTTAACTCTAAAAAACTGAATGCATTTGAGTCAATAATGGAATCAATCAACAAAGATTTGGGAAAACATGTATTTGTGGATGGATATGGTGGAATGGGTAAGACCTTTCTATGGAAAGCAATCACAACAAAATTGTGTTCGAAAGACAAGATAGTACTAGCAGTAGCATCATGTGGTATTGCAGCGCTGCTTCTAGAGGGAGGTACAACATCACACTCAAGGTTTCACATCCCACTTATCCTTACAGAAGAGTCAACATCAGACAAGGTACACACTTGGCGTAACTGTTGAAAAGGATATCATAATACTATGGGATCAGGCTCCAATGGCCAACAGATATGTTTCAAGGCACTCGACGGAACTCTAAGGGATATAATAAGTCATAAAAATGGAAACAACAACAGAATACCATTTGGTGGAATGACAGTGGTTCTAGGAGGGAACTTTCACCAGATAGAAGACACAACTCACTGCATCCATTAAAAGGTCATGTATTTGGAACACTTCCATATACTGAATCTAACATAGAACATGCGACTCAATAGCATGACAGATGATATAACAAAGAAGCAAAGAGTAGTAGAACTCGCATATTGGATTCTCAATATTGGCGATGGAACAAATACATCAGCATAAGGTGAAAATTGATAATAAAATATCAAGTGACATATTACTAAAAAAGGAAGATATCCAAAAAGAAAAGGTAATTTTGGAAATCATCTATCTAAATTTGAGTGAAAGTGCTGCCAAAGATTCTTAGAAGAAAGAGCAAATATTATGTCCAAGGAACGAAATAGTCCGCACTATAAATAAAAATATAATGGATCAAATAGAAAACCTATCTAAGTTGTGACACTATATGCAAAGCAACAACCTCAAATGCTGAAATAGATATCCTATACCATACATAATTTCCAAACAACTTAACATTCCCTGGAATACCGAAACAGGAGCTAAAACTAAAATTAGGTCTACCGGTGATGCTCCTAAGTAATATCAACCAAAGTGCCAGGTTATGCAATCGTACAAGGATGACGATTATTCAACTTGGAATAAGATTCATTGAGGCGCAAATAATAACATGAACTAATGTGGGAGAAAAGGTCTATATTCCAAGAATAATATTGTCACCAATATAATCAGCATGACCGTTCCATCTAAAACAGAGACAATATCCTATTTAGGTGTACTTTGCCATGACAGTAAAAAAAGGTAGGATTATATCAACCTAAACAAATATTTACACACAGACAACCATATATAGCATTCTCAAGAGTCGAGTTACAAGAAGGGACGGGCTGCAGCCTGCAGGTAATGGTAACTGACGAAGGTGTTGTCCAGAACATAGTCTACAAAAAAAAGTCAAACCTCTAGCAGGGAATGACTAATACTAACAATTTGGTATCTCTATGTATGATATGAGAAAAAGAAAAAAAAATAGGCCGGCTAATGCTATGACTGTAGAAATGATTACTTTCCGAAATAACTATATTGAAGATGATAGGAAGAAGAGACAAAATAGCATCGGTTGATATCACATGAGGATGTATTGGTACTTCCATTACATCCATAAGTCCCAACCTGCGTCGCAATCCTTGAGCTCCTGCTCGGGCCAAAGGCGTCTGATCCTCTTTAGCCTGGACGTCCGCCATGGTCCTCCAAAATCACTACCTCATGCTCCATTCATAGACTCCATTTGTCGGGGAGGGAGAACGTCGGCGATCTAGATTTGGTGGATTCATGAGACAACCAGATTTGGAGAACAGCGGTGGATAAAAAAAAGGTGAACAGTGAGAGCAATAAAGTAGGTGTAGCTAGGTGAATTAAAAAAGGTGGCTGGTAAGGTAAAAAAGCCGGTGGCCGGTTACACGTGAAGAGAGGTTTTAATTCTGGACCTTACGATGCTAAGTCAATGGAGTTATTCGACTCGGTGGGATCAATAGCATGTAGCACACCAATTCGTGCGAAAATAATATTATGAAAATTGTGAAATAAATATCTATACATGACTAAAGTTTTAGATAGTTAAAGAAATGCTACTGTTTATTTTCTAATAATCCACTTAATCACAAAGTAAGACAATGTGCAGTAAGCATCTCCACCAGACACGCAAACATATAATCTATTTTCTAATAATCCACTTAATCACAAAGTAAGACAATGCGCATTAAGCATCTCCACCAGACACGCAAACGTATAGACTCCGGGCAAAAATGTAGGTGATCTAATTCAAAACATCTAAAATATGTATGCAAATATTCATTATCATGAAATTTAGATGCATACAAAATTATATTCTCTCCCATTTAAGCATAGATCAACAGTACAAGATCAACTGATTAGTAATTTTACGCATATATTTTGTGTAGATAAATTCAAAGAATTACAACTACTCTACTAAATAAAAATAGTATAAGATTAGTACTTATCTTCAGATGAAATTATATTAAAAGATAAAATTGAATAAATTTATTAATAATTTGAGCATGTCATCGTAGGAGTTAGTTAAATACTGAGTTTTTATTAGGATGTCCACAATCATTTCCTATTTATGGACCATATAAGAAACTACAATAGACCGTCAAAGTGTTGCCCGTGCATGTGCGCGGGCCACTGTGCTAGTTTCTTGAAAGATAGTAATGAAATTCTTCTTATCTTTTTCAACAAGGATATAGAGATGTTTTCTTTTTCAACAAAGATATAGAGATGTTTAATAAATAAAAGTGCCATAGGTAGCCACTTATAACTGGTACACACTCATGTTAGGGTTAGCTTGCAAGTACAATTCCCATTGTACTCATATTGGTTTCGTCCCTGGCTATCGTCTTAGCCAGATCTCGAGGAGAACTACGCTGAAGCGGAGTATGGAGACTTCTACACGAACTAGGGATCTTCGTGAGTCAACTGCCTATCGGGTCGTCGTTAGGACACGTTGGACTTCTACTACGTTGCTTCCGTTGAATGCTTTTGATTTGGCCCTTGAAGGCAACTATGTAAGACTTGGGCTAAGTGACCTATTATGTAAGACTTTAATTCGGTACTGTAATGGATGTAAACTTTGGTATTCAATTCGGATTATGGGCAACGACAGACTGATCATGGGATCGTTGTGTGAACCATAATCGGGTATTTCGGACAGCTAGTCTGGGGTCCCCACAGAGTTGGTATCAGAGCGCATCTTGACCATAGGAGACCTTAGTTAGCATGGTCGTTAGATAGGAGTTACAAAAGTAATTTCTAAAACGAAGGGGTGAAATATTTTCGAAAATTTCTTATCTCCCAATCATCTCATATATGCAAAATTTTATTCTCACTAAATATTACAATTTTCCGGTATCCTTAAAAATTTGTACACACTCATCAGTTCATTAAGCTAAATTTTTGACTTACTTGTTGCCTCACTTAAACTTAAAATTTTGCGCTCTAGTCATCTCACTAACTTAAATTTTTTCTTAAAAACTGTAGATGGCGCTACACTTCACCGAGTTTTTGCAAGTTAAGGAGAAGGGAAACCTCATGTTTGAGAAGGACCTGTACAAGTTGAGCGACATTTTGGGTCGCCCAGCTCCTGAGTTCCGTGGAGCGTAGGTCGACGCTCACGATAAGGGCAACCTGAGTTGGCTCATCGAGTCATCTGTCCGGGGGAACATCAAGTCCTCCCATTGCAGGACGCTGTCTTTCACCATGATGGATGCCAGTTGGGACGACGGACTGTGTCGTGCCATGCAGAGGCTGCTGGCCCGACTTTGTGAGGAGCACACGGAGGAGTTGGCGAACTCACCTTTCAGGTTCTACGGGAGGCGTGACACCGAGGGACGTCCTACTTCCACTGTTCGCCACCCCACCTTTGGAGAGCACCTCGTGGACATGGAGGTCCTACTTTACCGTACCCAGGAGGACCTACGCAGCGTGAGGTACCGGTCTCACTTTGAGCGCATCGCGCTCGAGGCGAGTCGTGACCGTGTTGCACTCCTGCAGCAGGACAAGGCCGACCTTCACCAGAGGAGGATCCGCCTGAAGAAGACCATCGCCAAGCTTCGCAAGAGAGTGGCAGAGCAGGACGAGGTGATCGAGCATCTTGAGCGCCGAGCCGATGAGATGGAGGAGGAGGGCGAGGATCTCCGCAAGGAGAGCCGCGCCTACATTAGTGACGATGAGGATTACTTGGAGGAGATGGACTACGAGGAGGATGACGATGAGGAGGAGATCATCGATGACGAGGAGGAGCCGACCGAGCCCCTTCTTGACGAGGACGAGGAGGACCCAGAGGAGCGTGCCTTCTAGTCCGACACTAACGACGTTGTGCTGAGTGTTCCACCCCAGTAGTTGGATCACTTAGTCGCTCTCGAGTTATCTTAGGGATAGGTCAACCCAGTTGTAGTCGTGTTTGAGTAGTGTAATGGTTCCTATGAAACCATATGCTTGTAGCAACTATTTAATGATGTGTGGAACTTATGCATGTGATGCTTTTGCTTGATATTGTTGTGTGCCTTGAAAATTTCGAAATTTTGCAAATTCATCTCGAAAACTTCTATGAAGTAAAGACCTCTTATCCCAACAACTCGAAACCCTACCCTGTTAAATTAAGTCACATCCCTAGTCTGTTTTGCCTCTTATACCCATTTAATCCCAGGATGGTGGACACCCGAGCAGGAAGCCACAGTCGTAATGACCCGCCACCACCACCACCTGAACCTACCCCGGCCGAACTCCTTAGGATCATTATGGAGGACCACGAGACCTCTCGCCAAGAGCGTCAATCCCATCTTGCTGTTCTCCAGCAACTCGCCGCTAATGCCCAGAACAACAACCAGAACAACCACAATGGCAATGGCAATGGTAACGGAGATGGACACTTGCAATCCCCCCTGAGCGATTTCCATAAGACCAACGCACCCACCTACTCCAAGGGACTTCACCCCTTGGAAGCCGATGACTGGCTTCGCACCATCAACAAAAATCTGGAAGTTGCCGCAGTAAGGGAGAATGAGAAGGTTCTATATGCAACTCACTATCTTGCTGGACCTGCACGAGCTTGGTGGGATACTACCAAGGCTCTCCAGCAAGCTGGTTATGTGATCAATTGGTCTGAGTTCCAGGAGAAGTTCCGCAAGAAGCACATTCCTAGCGGACTTATTGAGAGGAAGAAGGATGAATTCCGCAAGCTGAGACAGGGAAGCAAAGACGTGGTTGGCTATCTTGACGAGTTTACCGATTTATCTCGGTATGCTCCTGATGATGTCGACACAGAGAAGAGGAAGATCGAGCGCTTCATGAGTGGACTGCATGATGAGCTTCAGTGCGCCTTGGTTATCCATGACTTCATTGATCTGGAGTCACTTGTGGACAAGGCCATCCAGCTGGAGACCAAGCGCAAGTCTATGTTTGAAGGACGCAAGAGAAGGATGATTGCTTCCAAAGGTTCTAGCAACCAGAAGCCTCGTACCTTTCCACCAGCACCCAAGCCTGCTTATCGACCACCGCAAGCCCCATGCCCCACCCTTCCAAATCGCCCAAACAATTTCAACCGTCCCAATGACAACAACCGTCCAGGAGGAAACCACAACAACTTCAATCCCAAGGCCAATGTTGTCTGTTTTGAATGCGGTACCAAAGGTCACTACTCCAGAAAATGCCCCAATCCCAAGAAGCCTGCACCGAACCAAGGTCAAGCCCGCAATGGAAATGGAAATGGCAAGAATGCCGCACCCAGTGGAAATGCTGCTGTTGTCAAGGGCCGTCTGCACCACATCAATGCGGAGGAAGCTGAGGAAGCGCCAGATGTTGTGCTGGGTACGTTCCTTGTCAACTCAGTACCTGCAACGGTTCTGTTTGATTCTTGTCATGGTGGTGCACGGACAGATGCCATAGGTAGGCTTGAGTTGGGGCCGATGGACGCTGGAGGCACCGGGGAGGGCTAGCGCGTGTAGAGAACGCACACAGAAACACACACACACACATGGTTTTACCCAAGTTCAGGGCTCTCGTGAGGAGATAAAACCCCTACTCCTGCTTGATTGTTTATATATAGTGGATCACACTCGAGCTACACAATGCTCCTTGAGCTGTATATGAAGAACTATGAGCTTAGGGCACTCAACCGAGTCTTGGGATGGTTCCTTGGCTCTCTGGTCTAGTGTGTTGTCTTATGAGGCAGAGTGTCTGGGCTCTAATGAATCGTCTGGGGTCGTCCCCGTAAGAGGAGCCCCTGGTGCTCCTTATAAAGGGAAGCCCAGGGCACAAGCTAGGGCTGACATAGATGCTGGCGTAGCCCGCACTGTGGCCACGTCCGGTCCTCTAACTGCTTCGATCATCCCCGCGTGGCATGTCCAATCCATCAACTCCTGTGTACTGCTCCCTCGTACCGCTTCGGTCAGCAGCATGGAGACCTGACTCCCCATATCGTGGCCTCCGAGTCAAGGGTTAGGCAGCGCGTCCCATCGTGCCAGTGGCAGGACGCCTGTCCCGTGATTGTAGGGACAAGACGTGAGTCTTGACCGCCCTCCGGGATAGAGCTCCACTTCTCCCGATCCGGCTTAGGCATGCCTGATGCTGCATAACTCGGTTTCACCTTCCCTGCACACAAGAAGAACAAAGGAGGTTCCGACTTATACTTTGCATGATCCAACATACGTGTATGTCGGTCAGCTCTGACCCGGTCGACTCCGGGTAAATCTGCATGGTATGTCGGTTATCATTGACCCGGTCAACTCCGGGTTCACTCATATCTCGTCGTCTTGACCCTATCCGGGGGTTGCCCCCCGACATTAGTCCCCGAAGCTGGCGCGGTCCTGCAGCCTTGGATGGAGGGCCACGGCAGGTTTACCTGAAAACCAGCATCTTTATCTGATCACCGACATAGCATATGCCGGCGAAACCTAGATCTCGGAAAGCAAATTGCATCCAACCATGATATCCGACTTTATGTCGGTTCGTTCCGATATACATATTAATTCCTCGGCTTTATCTGAGTTATCGGTTCTCCGACATGGCGGAGCATCTCTGTCTGACGCATCGGTTCTTGTGCACGGATGGACGTGCCACTGGCATGCGTGCCACCTGCGTCACGCCGGTCATCTTGACCACTGTGCCACGCAAGCACTCGAGTGCACGCTTGACCGCACCGCTGTGCGTCGCCTCGGGTCTCGCCCGATCGGGTGCACCGCACCGAGCCGTTGGCTCCCTGTGGCCCACTATGGGGCAGATCGTGCGGCAGTTAAGCCACCGTGGGAATCATGGCGGGGATCGTGGGGCAGTTATTCCCCGCCCGTTACGGGGATCGTGCGCAGAGAATCGCGCGCCCACGATCTCCTCCGGCCATTCATAAATAGGGGGGAGGGGGCAGCTGTTTCCCCCCTCCGCATTCATCTCTCCTCTCGCTCTCCTTCTCCAGCACGCAGAGCATGCCGCCGCCACCGCGCACATCGCCGCCGCCGCACGCTCCCTGCGCACCGACGACACCGCCGGCCGATGCCAACGGCTTGCGCTCAGCCACCGCAGCCGGACGACGCGCATGACGCCGTGGTTGCGCACTCCGCCGACGCCACACTTCCGCACCGCCGCGGTAAGTTCTTCCTCTTTCTTCTGTTTCTTTTCTTGTTCTTCTTCCTTTTCACCGCCGTGATGCACCGAGCGCTGCCGGTGGGTTACCCGCCGTAGCACTTCCTTTCTTCCTCTTTTTTCTTTCCTCCTCATCTAGCACTTGTTGTTCTTTCCCTTTCGCTTCTTTTCTCTCTTCACCGCAATGATTTTAATCTCACCGTTATTGAACCTCTTTTTTCAGATCTCGGTATCTCCTCCCGATATGTCGGACAACTCCAACCTCAAAGTGGTCGAAGTAGTTGAAGAGGGAGTCGTGGAAGGGTCCACTCGGGCCGCCTGGGAAGGCTCCAATGTTTCCCGCTCTGAAATTGATTGGCTGATCCGGACTCGGCGGATCCCGGCCGGAGTGGAGTGTTGGCTACCGGGTTCAGAGACCGCGCCGGATCTCTGCGAAGCAGAACACATAGTCTTCATAGCCCACTTCGAGCAAGGATTCGGTCTCCCAGGCAGCGACTTCTTGAACAACTTCCTCGTGAAATTGGGTCTTCAACCTCACCACCTTCCGGCTAATGCCATCACCACTCTTTCCGCCTTTGTCTCTTTCACCGTGGGTTACCTCGGCCTTTGGCCCACCCTCAACGCGTGGTCCAAGTACTTCCATTTCCGGAAACAGGTCGTCCCGAATCCCGCCGATCCGGACACCCCCAAGGAGATGACCCAGTGTGGGGCCGCCACCATCACACCTCGGCGTGGTTCCATCTTTCCTCCTTCTTCTACGTGAAGAACACGACCGAGGTTGACATGATCAACCTGCCGACTTTCGCCATCGGCCCCCCTACCGCACAACTTAACCGGGGGTATAATCCGACGGACAAGGTAAAGGAAGTCAACCACATCCACCAGGTCGTCGAGCAGCTCAAGGGCGAAGGGATGACGACCGATGACCTGCTAGCGACATTCGTCAGCCGCCGAGTCTTGCCCCTCCAGCGTCGAGTCCACAAGATCTGCCATATGAGTGGCCCGCTGGATCCGGGCCCGGATCAGCACCGTCGAGCTGGACAATGCCCAGATCCGGAGGCGCATCAAGTCCATAGCCCGGACGAAGATGACAGAGGAGTGGGAATGGGGCAAGGAACCCCATAGCCGGAACAATCTTCCACCCAAAGTAAGTAACTTCAACTGACATAACTCTTTCGCCGACATAAACTCTTATGTCGGTGCATCTCTGCTCTTTGTATTAATCATTTCCCGTATCCGCTATGCAGAGATTCGGACGGCAGTTGAAGGAGGACGGAGAGAACCCCTCCGCCAACTGGGGTAAGGACCGGGTCGAAGCTGACTCGGAAGACCCGGATGAAGAAGACAACATGCCGATTCCCGACGTCGGCTCAGTTCCTGCCACGGGTAAGACTCGTGCTTCCTCCCTCCGAGATTGGTCTGAGGACGAAGATGACGACTGTCGGATTTTAGAGGTGTATGACCCTCGTCCCGTTGCGTTCTCATATCCGGTGTCCTCGCCCCCAGCTGACTCAGACGAGGTGCTCGAGGTGGCACCCCTCGCCGTAGGACCCAAGGGTGCGGTTCGGAAGCGCCCAGCGGCCGGATCCGCAGATGCCGGGCCCTCCAGCACCTCAGGTCCCGCGCGGAAGAAGCCGAGAAACAAGGCGATCGTGAAGCGTCGTGACCGCCCTGTCTCCAAGGGGTAGACTCGGTTGCGACCGAGACTCCGGCGCCCGATCAAACTGCGGATCTCGGGGCCATCTCTTTGGCCCCCGAGATAGAGCGGACCGAGGTCCCGGAGGACTCGGAGCCACCAAGTCAGCAACAGCAGCAAGCACCACCACACCCACAGCAGCAGAAACAGAAACCACCACCGCAACAACAGCAGCAGAAAGCAGACACCACCACCGCAGCAGCAGCAGCAGCAACAGCCACAACAGGCACCTCCGCAGCAACGGCCACCGCCGGCAAAGCCTACGCCACCGCCGACAAAACCACAGCCGACATAGCCGCAGCCACAGCAGCAGACATCTAAAGCTCCGGTTCCTGCAACCGGGAAAACCACGGGGAACTCTCCGGCGAAAACTGCGTCGGCCAATCCGGACAGGCAGCTGATCGTGCCACCAAGCCAAGGGGCACCCGCGGTGACATCCACTAGTATCCAGACAGCTAGCTGGGGGTTTGCCCCACTGCGAACCCTTAGCGGGAAAAGCTTGAGCTCCCTTGAGCATTATAACATGGACTGGAACGCTGCCGACCTGAGCGAAGTAAGCTCGTCATCACCAGCGGGCCAGATCTCGGAGCATCCGGCGGGGCCGAGCCTAGTGGCTCAAAAGATGCACACAGCAAAAGCTGCCCTTCTTGCGGCCGACCAAGCAGCAGCGGTAAGTTCTGCCGAGTAGAAGATAACTCGGTTCATTCTTTAAAAAAGATATCACTTATCCCCAGTCCCCGAGATTCGGGTCGAGTAATTGAGACTCGGTTGAGTAAGGATTACTCGGCCGAGTAAGGATTACTCGGTCTTGAATCTTCACCAATAAGGCTAACACTTCTTCTTTTCAGGCTTGCATGACCAAACGCACTCAGGTGCATCGCAGGCTCCTGCTGGAGCACAAAAAACTCTCTGACAAGTACAACCTGCTGCGAGCCAAGCTGAACCTGATGGCCGACTCAGAGTCCAAGGCTGAAGGGATGGAGAAACAGATCTCGTACCTCGAGGGTAAGTCACATCCTGTCCTTCAACTTGCACTTGCATCAATTTTTGCATGCTAACTCTGCTGTCTCGGCGCAGCCGCACAGAAGGAGCGCGAGCTTGCGTATCAGGCCAAGCTCAAGAACGAGCAGGACGAGGTGTCCCGGCTGACGGCCGAGCTGGAGAAATCTCGGGGCCGCTCTGCCGAACTAGAGAAGTCCGCCGCCAAGGAAAAACAGCTCCGAGATGAAGAGACTCGAAAACTCAAGGAGTCCCTTGGGGAGTCCGAGTCTCACATAACCTCGGCGGAGGGTGAGCTCCAAGCCCTGAAGGCCAATATTACCCGGTGGGTGGGAGAATTTACCTCCATCAACGGCCAGCTCGACAGTAAGTTCCCTCTTTTTCTGTTACTAACCGATATTCCATATTCATCTCCATGTGACTTATTTTGTTGTTAGCCCTTTTCGATTCAGAGCACTTCCCCCACTCCAAAGCTTCCGCAGACAACATCACCAACAAGTTCCGGCAAAAGAAGATCAAAGAGGGTCTTATCTCGGCCGAATGGGATATGGATGACCACCTGGTGGCCCTGAAGTCTCGGATGTCGCCGCTGAGGACTATCGGAGTGGAACTCCTCACCTCTGCGATCCGGGTTTACAACGCTCTCTGGCCCGAGTGCGAGCCCCCTAAGTCAGTTGCTAAACTGGCCACGTGCTTGATGGGTAGTGAGGAGCGACTCGACGATTGGCGGTCATCCGCCGCCCGAGTCGACGCAGACGAGGCATTGATGGGAATCGACCTCGACATGCTCAAGACTCTGCGCGATGGGTCATAGTGGACCTCTGACCCGGATCACATCCGGCGTCGCCAAGAGCTGGCGCACTCCCTCATCCAGTACGCTCCGGTACACAGCTTTGTTCCGGGTCAGCGGGTTCCTCAAGCCGAGTAGATCAAGGACGAAGAGCCCATCGACGAGGAAATCCAAGCCGACATACCTCTCAGCACAGCCATAGGCACCGCTCCTGCACCTGCGACCGAGGACACCGTCGAGGTCACGACCGAAGAACCGGCCAAGACCGATGCTGCTCCTTCAGCTGTCTGAACTTAGCAAAAACTCAGATCATCAGATCCCCGGAATGCCGGGTGCAAATATAATATAAATCTTAAGCTTTTTATGCTTAGCACTTGGTTCTTTACGTTGTACATTTTAACATGTTTTAGACATATGCCGGATCATCTTGAACCGAGTCACCGAGTTCATTTTCTTGTTTACCATACTTTGCAACCTTTGCTCTTGTCTACCATTTTTCGGCATTCGACAGTCGAGTCACAAGATTACCGAGATACGGCATACAATACTAAGAAACTTTGAGATATGGCTCAGAATCATCCGACATATAGGATAAAGAACTAAGCATATGATTAACAAACAACCTATGCCGAATCGCGCTTGGGCCAAGTCCCCGAGTTTATTTTCTTGTGTACTAAGTGCTACAATCCCAGCTCTTGTCTACCTTTTTTGGTGTTTGATAGTCGAGTCACGAGACAACAAAACTTGGCATACAATACTCGAAACTTTGAGATATGGTCTAGAGCCATCCGACATAAAACAACAGGATAACGAAAGGAAACCGAATCGCTCCTGGACCGAGTCCCCGAGTCTGATTTCTTGTTCACTGCATCTTGCAATCTCTGCCCTTGCCTACCATTTTTGGTTTCTTTGGCATTCGGGTCACAAAATCACAAAGACATAGCATACAATACTTACAAACATGGAAACACGATTTTGCAGCCATCCGACATACAGGAAACAAAGATAAACATGCAGGGAAACAGAGATAAACATGCAGATAAACACAGAATTCACAGCGAGGCAGTCCCCGAGTCTCTTTTCGGGGCGCCGACATTTCATTTCAGGGTTTCGAGATACATACAGTGAGTCCTTAAGAGTAAAAAGGGCGAAGAAGAGCTACATTCCAAGGTCGTTTGGTCTCCTCTCCGTATCTGTCCATCCTGTTCTTCACCTGCGCCTGAGCATCTATAAGATAATATGCATCATTGTTCAGAGCCTTGCTCACAATAAATGTCCCTTCCCAAGGAGGTGATAACTTGTGCATCCCAGCGGTGCGCTGCACAAGCCTAAGGACCAGGTCCCCTTCTCGGAACTTGCGAGGATTTACTTTCCGGCTATGGTAGCGTCGGAGATTCTGCTGATATATCGCTGATTTGGACAAGGCCAACTCTCGTGCTTCCTCGAGCAGATCGACATCATTTTCACGGGCTTCCTTTGCCTCAGACTCGGTGTATAATGCAACTCTTGGCGAGTCATGCTCTATGTCGGTCGGCAGAACTGCCTCTGCTCCATAGACCAGGAAGAATGGCATATAGCCAGTGGAGCGATTCGGTGTAGTCCTTAGACTCCACAATACTGCCGGGATCTCATCCAGCCAACATCCCGGAGCACGTAGAAGTGGCTCAATTAACCGAGGTTTAATGCCAGATAAGACCAGTGCATTTGATCGTTCCACCTGTCCATTGGACTGCGGATGTGCAACCGATGCCAAGTCTAGCCGGATTCTCTTTTCCTGGCAAAACCGGGCAAAGGCTCCCTCGGTGAAGTTGGTGCCATTATCCGTTATAATGCTCTGCGGGTGGCCATACCTTAGGATAATATCCTTTAGGAATGATACAGCTGTGCGGCCATCGCACTTTCTTATAGGCTTTACCTCAATCCACTTGGTGAACTTGTCCACCATCACCAGGATGTGAGTCATGTTTCCTCGGGCTGGCTTGAACGGTCCCACCATATCCAGACACCACACTGCAAATGGCCAAGTGATGGGGATAGTTTTGAGAGTTGACGCCGGCATATGAATTTTGTGGGCAAACCTCTGGCATCCTTCACATTTCCGGACAATGTCCCCTGCCTGCTGCAAAGCACTGGGCCAGTAAAACCCATACCGGAATGCCTTAGCCACTATAGCTCTGAAAGATGCGTGATGACCGCACTCTCCCTGATGGATATCTTGAAGAATCTTTTCTCCCTCTTCTGGTTCGACACAGCGCTGAAGGATAGTGGTCACACTTCTCTTGTACAGCTCATGGTTGATGATGGTGAAGGATTTGGCTCGCCTCTGTATCTGTCTGGCCGAGACCTCATCACTCGGTAGACTGCCGTACAACATGAATGTCATGATGGGCTGTGCCCATGCCGGTACCGAGCGAGTGCCGAGTATAGGCTCGTCGATTTCCATCGCATCAACCGACATTACAGCGCCCGGCATAGGCTGATGAGTCCCCGAGTCCGCCCAAGGAGTCCCCGAGTTTCGCCAAGCAGCTCTCCAGTTTTCCAAAGTAGTCGCTGAATCTTGCTGAATATATCCGACATACATGGAACTCCCCGGGTCCTGCGGAGCAGTCCCCGAGTCCTGCTGCATGCTCCCGACATCCACGTCCATCGGGACGATGCCGGGTTCTGGATTACCCGAGATAAATATCAATTCAGACTCGGGTGAAGGCTTGATTGATGGCTTGCGAAGATGCTCCAGTGATACCCCGGGTGGGATGGCCTGCCAGTATGATCCGATCTTGGATAGCATGTCAGCACTTTCATTATCTGTTCGCCGAATGTGAGTGAATTCGCAACCATCAAAATATCCGGAGATCTTCTGCACATGGAACCGGTATGCCGCCATGTTGGCATCCAGGGCGTCCCAGTTGCCTGACGTTTGCTGAATCACCAGATCTGAGTCACCATAACATATGATCCGGCGAATTCCGATTTCCTTGGCCACCTTGAGTCCATGGATCAGAGCTTCATACTCTGCGACGTTGTTAGATGCCGCAAAGTGGACTTGCAGAACATATTTCAACTGGTCTTGCTTCGGCGAGGTGAGAACCACGCCGGCTCCCAGGCCCTCTTTTACTTTGGACCCATCAAAATGCATTCTCCAGTAATTGGAATCCGGCAGAGATGGTTCATATTGCATCTCAGCCCAATCGACGAAGAAATCAGCCACTGCTTGGGATTTGATGGTATCTCTTCTCGCATATTGCGGCGCGTAAGCCGCGAGCTCGATAGCCCATTTGGCGACTCGGCCACTGGCATCCTTGTTGCCGAGGATTTCCGACACAGGGGCCGCACTTATGACAGTTATAGGATGCTCCTGGAAGTAATGCTTCAGTTTTTTGGCCGCCATGTAGACACCATAGGTCATTTTCTGATAGTGAGGATAGTTTTGTTTTGAGGTGGAGAGCACCTCACTCAAGTAATATACCGGCCTCTGCACGGTGGTTCCCTTTTCCTCTCGCTCTACCACTATTACAACACTAACGACTCGGTTAGTGGCTGCAATGTAGAGCAACATGGGCTCTCTCGATAGTGGCGAAGCCAATATCGGCGCAGTAGCCAACATCCTTTTCAGCCGTGGAATGCCGCATCCGCTTGCGGAGTCCAGCTAAATTTATCTGATTTTTTCATTAATTGGTACAAAGGCAAAGCCTTTTCTCCCATCCGACCTAAGAAACGACTCAGGGAGGCCAGGCAACCTGTGAATTTCTGGACATCCCTAAGACATCTCGGTAGTTTCATGTTTTCTATTGCCCGGATTTTAGTCGGATTCGCCTCGATACCTCAGCTTGACATGAGGAAACCAAGTAACTTGCCTGCCGGCACTCCGAATGTACATTTATCCGGGTTAAGCTTTACCCGGAATTTCCGCAGGTTCGCGAATGTCTCTTTGAGATCATCCAACAAGGTATGTTTTTCTTTAGTTTTGATGACTATGTCGTCGACATACACCTGCACATTTTTTCCTATCTGATCGTGTAAACATTTTTGCATACAGCGTTGGTAAGTAGCGCCAGCATTTCTCAGACCAAAGCACATGACACGATAGCAATAAGCCCCGTACGGGGTGATAAAGGCAGTCTTTATTTGATCAGAGTGGTTCAATGGTATCTGATGAAAACCAGAGTACGCATCTACAAATGATAGCAGTTCACACCCGACCGTGGAGTCGATCACTTGATCGATCCGGGGCAAAGGGAATGGATCTTTCGGACATGCCTTGTTCAGATGGGTGTAATCAACACACATGCGCCAGACAGTGGCTGTATTCGGATCATCCTTCTTCTTTTCTACCAGGACCGGGTTAGACAACTAGTTCGGGTACTTCACTTCTACGACAGCGTTTGATGCGAGTAACTTGGCTAACTCGTCACCCACAACCTTTCTTCTTCCTTCGGCAAGACGCCGCGTAGGTTGCTTTACTGGCCTAGCATCATGCCTGACATGCAAGGAGTGCTCAGCCAACTCCCTCGGAACACCCGGCAGATCCTGACTGGACCATGCAAAGATATCCCGATTCTCACGGAGGAAGTGGATGAGCTCGCTTTTCTATTTGCTATCCAACCCGGCACCGATGATGACGGTGTGATCCTGGTTAGACTCGTCGACGCCGATTTTCTTGGACTCCTTCGCCGCCTGGAAGGTTGCAGTTTGCTACGGGTTAGCCAGACTCGGCATACCGAGTTGAGCGGATTGGGCCAGAGCCACCACCTCATGGATTCTCTTCTTCTCTGCGGCAATCACCAGTGACTCGGCCAGAAGTGACCCAGCAGAAGCACACTCCATGGAACGCTTGTAATCACCCGAGATGGTGATGACACCATTCGGACCCAGCATTTTCATCTTCAGGTAGGCCACATGAGTGGACGCCATGAACTTGGCGAGTGCTAGCCTACCGAGTAAGGCATGATACGGGCTTTCGAGGTCCACGACCTCGAACAGCAGGCTCTCCGTTCGGCAGTTGCTTTTGTCGCCGAAGGCGACATCCACCCAGACCGTGCCCATGGGTGCATGCGAGACACCCGGCACAATACCATGGAAGGTGGTTCTGCTTGGCTGCATCATATTCTCGGTTATTCCGAGCTTGACCATGGTGTCCCGGTACATGATGTTGATGCTGCTCCCGTTATCAACGAGAACTCGGGTGAACCTGACATTGATGCTGGGCCCGACGAATGTCGGATCCACCACTAGAGCATAACCCTCGGGGTTTGGCATGACCTTGGGATGGTCATTGATGCTCCAGCTGATCTGATCCTCGGACCAGTACATGAACTTGGGCACAGCCGGCATGACCGCGTTCACCTCCATCGCGCGCCGGTTCAGGCTCTGCTTGTCCGTCGCCTCGGTCACAAAGACCATGTAGCTCTGGTGGGGCTCTCGGTACTCATTCTGCCGACTCGGGCCGGTGTTGCTGTTGTAGTAGTAGTTGTTGTTGTTGGCCACCTGGTTGACATTATCCGGCCTCGGCTGAGTGTTCAGAGGCTCAGTGTTGGCACCAGTGAGAGGCGCAGGTCGGGATGTCGGACTAGCTTTCTCCGGTTTGCGCTGATACCAACTGCAATTCCGGGTCATGTGTTGAGCCGGTCTGCTGGGATGCTTGGTGTGGAAGCTGCAGGGGCCATCCAGCATCTTCTCGTAGGTGTATCTCTCCTTGTCATCCCACTGTTTCTTGTCACCATTCCGTGGCTTCCTCTCACCATTCCACGGCCTCCTCTCGCCGTTCCATGGCTTTTTCTCGCCGTTCCACGGCCTCTTTTCTTCTGAGTTTTGGCCCCACGAGGGACCATCATTTTTCCGACGCTGGCTGCTGCCGGCATCTAGTTGATCTTGGTTGACAGTGACGACCTGATCCGACCCATACCGGTAGTCCGGCCTGTCATCTCTCCTCTTATTGTGGTTATCCGGGTGATCGCTACGCCTGCCCGATCTGTCCCGGTCCTGAGCGGGATATCTCCTGCTCGAGTCGACCTGGGCCAGTAAAGGCTGTGTCGGGTCACCCAGGGCATAGCTGTCCGCTATTGCCATTGTCTCGGCCAAGGTGGCCGGCACCCTTGTGCAAACCATGCAATGGCTTGCGACTCGATAACTCCTTCACAGGAGTTGCAAATTGTGCTCCACCGGGTCAGATACTCCCGGTCAGTTTCATCTTCCCTCTGCCGACACATGGACAGCTGCTGAGGGCGATTCAGCCTCTTGTACGTGCTGGAGAAGTTGCTGACGAAAGCATCGGAGAAGTCTAGCCAGCAATCAATGCTGTTCTCCTCCAGGTTGTTCAGCCAAATCCGGGCTGGACCCTCCAACATCTGCGGCACATACCGCACCGCCCATCGGCGGCTGCCACTGGCGATGTGTACCGCAGTGACATAATTTTTCAGCCAGTCATCCGGCTTGGTACTGCCATTGTCGAGGTGTGGGCTCGGCAAATCCCTGGGTCGAGTACCCCGGGTTGATTGAGGGGGAGAGAGGTGCGCGCTGGTAGTTCCGTCGGCTGACAAGCAAGGATTTACCCAGGTTCGGCCCCTCGTGGTGAGGTAAAGACCTACATCCTGCTTGTCTGATCTGTATAGATGATGATGTGGAGTTACAAGGTGGCCGCAAGGGCAATGGTGTGAGACGTGGTCTCGTTAGGGCTATGCCTATCTGTGTGTCCCCTGAGGAGGATCCCCTATGAGGTGCCCCTGCCTGGCTTTATAAAGGGAGCCAGGTAGGGTTTACATGTTTTCTTGTATTGTACTCCAAGTCGTGCTTCATGGGCTTCTTTGGGCCTGCCAGGTGGGCCGTAGATTGGATCGCACCAGGTATACCAATGATAGGGGACCCGAAGGGTATATCCCCGTCAGTAGCCCCCGAGTGTCTGGTCGATTCAAAGAATCGGGCAGAGACTAAGAGCAGCATGTCGAGCAGGCATAGTCGAAGAAGGTGCGATCGTCTTAGTCGACGGAGACGCAGTCAATGGAGACACAGTCGATGGAGACGCAGTCGATGTAGTCAAAGCAGATGCGGGTATGTCGGGTATCACTGTTCCGACGGGTGCGCCGTCTTGTTCCTGAAAGAGACAAGTAAAAATGATTCGACTCCGACCGTTGAGGGCTTATAGAGGATGGTTTAATCAGTAACGCTTCGACTGAATATTGATCTCATGCTATCGGGGGTGCAACAGCGCTCCCGATGGGAGTAGCCCCCGAGATTAAGCTGAATTGCTTGCAATTGAGGTTAAACTCAATTTTTCCTTCAGTCGAAAAGCCTGCTCCCGATGGGAGTAAAGAAGAGACTCGAGCTAACGGAGTCGCAACTGACTTTGCATGACTTACTTTGTACTCAGCCGGTTTGGCTTACTGCTTTGAGTTTTACTCAGCTCATGGAGCTTACTGAATTTCTTTTCCACTCGAATGGACTTGTCGAGTCTATTCAGCTCTTGAAGCTTACTGTATTTTTGTTGCACTCGAATGAATTATCCGGGTGCTCCATCAGCCTGTTGGCTTACCGTGTATTTTTATTCAGCCTGGTGGCTTACTGTGTATTTTTATTCAGCCTGGTGGCTTACTGTGTATTTGCACTTTTCGAGTGCTTGCTCAGCCTGACGGCTTACTCGTGTGACTCGAATGCGTTCGAGTGTATGCTCAACCCGACGGCTTACTCGTGTGACTCGAAAGGGTTCGAGTGTATGCTCAGCCCGACGGCTTACTCGTGTGACTCGAATGGGTTCGAGTGTATGCTCAGCCTGGCGGCCTACTTGTGTGACTCGAAAGGGTTCGAGTGTATGCTCAGCCCGACGGCTTACTCGTGTGACTCGAATGGGTTCGAGTGTATGCTCAGCCTGGCGGCCTACTTGTGTGACTCGAAAGGGTTCGAGTGTTCATTCAGCCTGGTGGCCTACTTGGAACTTAAGGAATCAAAGATAAAACAGAGTCCTTTTTTCAGCCTGTGGGCTTACTATATATTACAGTTTTCAGCCTGATGGCTTACTTGTGGAACTCGAATGAGTTTCGAGTGTTCGCTCAGCCTGACGGCCTACTTGTGGAACTCGAATGAGTTTCGAGTGCTCATTCAGCCTGACGGCCTACTTGGTGGACTCGACAGACATATCGAGTATTTGCTCAGCCGAATGGCCTACTGTGTTGTTGGTCCTGTATGGCGCAGCCCCCGAGTGTTCGAGTGCGGCCTAGGATTTTCGAGTGGAACCTGTATGGCGCAGCCCCCAAGTGCGTCGGATGACGGCCTAGGTTTTAACTTAGACCTGTATGGCGCGAGCCCCCGAGTGGTTCGAGTAGCGGCCTAGGATTTTCGAGTTATGCCTGTGTGGCGGAGCCCCCGAATGATTCGAGTGGCGGCCTAGGCTGGACTTAGACCTGTATGGCGCGAGCCCCCGAGTGGTTCGAGTGGCGGCCTAGGATTTTCGAGTTATGCCTGTGTGGCGCAGCCCCCGAGTGATTCGAGTGGCGGCCTAGGCTGGACTTAGACCTGTATGGCACGAGCCCCCGAGTGGTTCGAGTGGCGGCCTAGGATTTTCGAGTTATGCCTGTGTGGCGCAGCCCCCGAGTGATTCGAGTGGCGGCCTAGGCTGGACTTAGACCTGTATGGCACGAGCCCCCGAGTGGTTCGAGTGACGGCCTAGGCGAATTTGTTTGTGGCCAGTGTGGTGCAGCACCCGGGAGAGCATCGGGTGCGGCCAAGGTGATTTTGTTGTGGCCTGTGTGGCGCAGCACCCGGGAGAGCATCGTGTGCGGCCAAGGCGAGTTTGTTGCCGCGGCGGACCGGAGTCAACGCGCGGAGGTAGTCGACGCGGCGGACCGGAGTCAACGCGGCTGAAGTAGTCGACACGGCGGAAGTAGTCGACACGGCGGAGTGGTGCCGTAGAGGCAGTCGACGCGGCGGACCGGAGTCGACGCGGCGGAGTGGTGCCGTAGAGGCAGTCGACGCGGCGGACCGGAGTCGACGCGGCGGAGTGGTGCCGTAGAGGCAGTCGACGCGGCGGACTGGAGTCGACGCGGCGCGGGCAACGCTCAGCCCCCGAGTCCCTTATCAGGCCGGCGAAGGGGAGTCGACGGTGCCAAGTCGATGAAGACGCTCGAGTCACGTGTCGAGTGCAGCAATGAACTTGTCGCTGATGAAGCGCCGGCCCCCGAGTGTCGGAGGCGGAGTCGATGAAGGCGTGGCCGCCAGCCCCCGAGTGTCAGAGGCGGAGCCGACGAAGGCGGGGCCGACGAAGGCGGAGTCGACAAAGGTGGAGTCGCCAGCCCCCGAGTGTCGGAGGCGGAGCTGACGAAGGCGGAGTCGACGAAGGCGGAGTCGACGAAGGCGGAGTCGACGAAGGCGGGGCCGCCAGCCCCCGAGTGTCGGAGGCGGAGTCGACGAAGGCGGAGTCGACGAAGGCGGGGCCGCCAGCCCCCGAGTGTCGGAGGCGGAGTCGACGAAGGCGGAGTCGACGAAGGCGGGGCCGCCAGCCCCCGAGTGTCGGAGGCGGAGTCGACGAAGGCGGAGTCGACGAAGGCGGAGTCGCCAGCCCCCGAGTGTCGGAGGCAGCCAAAACAAATTGTATATATATATATGACTAAGTAGCCTTATTGATTAAATAAATTAAATACGAAAACGACTTAGCTGTTGATGACGTGTAGACCGCAGTACGGCGATTGAGCCGGAACAGCGTATCGTTGACGCTGCTTTGGCGATTAAGCCGGAACGACGTGTTGTTGATGTCCACGGCGGCGAGGAAGAACTTGTGCATGACGGGTCGATGACGGTCGCAGTTGTCCGCGATGCGTACGCCGAGACGTGGACGATGTCGACAGCGGCGGAGTAGCTGTAGGTGTAGACGATGCGGCGGACGGGTCGATGTTGCGACCGTCGTGGACACCGTGACTACCGAGTCGTGGACATCATGGCGGCCGTAGCTGTCGAGTCGTGTATGTCGTGAAGTGAGTCCGTGAACTTTCGCGGGTCCGTCGAAGTCGAGCCGACGAAGATGAAATAGGCCGCAATGCAACGGCGAGTCAGCGATGGCCGTAATTATCGATGATGTACCGAGCTGATAGCATTTTTTTTTCTCTTCTCTTTCTTCTTTGGCGTGACCTGCCTCCATGCAATATAGCAATCTGGATCGCTTCTCACATTAATTTTCCTTTTTCTTGAATCAGCCTCCACGTGACTTTTCTTTCATGCATCGGTAGTGGCGCAGGTAACATGATCACGAGGACCTGACCCGGAATCGAACTGATGTGTCCAGGCGAGCAGCCTTTTTTCCTTCCTTGGGTACCTTCCTCAATTCGTGTGCGAGTCAGTACTAGTTGGGGAGGGCGTCGAGTCCAGATGAGTATGGATAGGCGCGATTCTGGCAACGCGTAAGCCTGCCGGCGGACGAGGAATCCGTGCTCCCGTGATGTTCATTGACGGTGACGCTGATGTGAGAGGATTAGATCCAATCTGGCCTGATGATGTGCGTGGTCGGAGTCGGATCTGGTGAGCACGTCGATGAATCTTGATCATGTCGATCCGATCAGTCGCGCGAGGGTAATGTTGACGTTGAGCCCTCGGGTGCCGACCTGGTGTGGCGAGTCGCCACTGTTGTTGATTATCGATGTCGACGAAGTGAATGCGATCTTGTCGCCGTTGTTGTTGGTGAAGATTGGAGCCGCCGAAACGTTGAATCCAGCGCGCGTTTTTCCCACAGACGGCGCCAATTGTCGAGGTGTGGGCTCGGCAAAATCCCTGGGTCGAGTACCCCGGGTTGATTGAGGGGGAGAGAGGTGCGCGCTGGTAGTTCCGTCGGCTGACAAGCAAGGATTTACCCAGGTTCGGCCCCTCGTGGTGAGGTAAAGACCTACATCCTGCTTGTCTGATCTGTATAGATGATGATGTGGAGTTACAAGGTGGCCGCAAGGGCAATGGTGTGAGACGTGGTCTCGTTAGGGCTATGCCTATCTGTGTGTCCCCTGAGGAGGATCCCCTATGAGGTGCCCCTGCCTGGCTTTATAAAGGGAGCCAGGTAGGGTTTACATGTTTTCTTGTATTGTACTCCAAGTCGTGCTTCATGGGCTTCTTTGGGCCTGCCAGGTGGGCCGTAGATTGGATCGCACCAGGTATACCAATGATAGGGGACCCGAAGGGTATATCCCCGTCAGCCATCATACGTCTTGGCACCCCGGGGAAGTTGGAAGTTTGGCACCGGTGCCTGCTTCATTATCCGGGGCCCAAAACATGCAGGACCCGGTGGGCCTTGCTCCTCCAGGAGTTCAGATAGATAGATTCTGTCAAGCTTGTTGTGGACATCATGTGCTGGCAGCTGGCGATTTCCCAGCCTAGCACCGAGTGCACCCTCGGTCGCCAAGTCCCTGAATCTTGTGTACCCGGCACGCTCCATGGCCGGGTAACCATCATCGTATCAGTTAGCGGCCTGCTCAGCATACCCGGCACCCTGTCGTTGCCGAGGTGGATTAGGTGCCGGATACCGAGGTGGCTGACCCTGATTTGCCGGGTTAACCCGACTAACTCCTTGCCCGCCCGGAGCGGGTCTAGGGGCTCCCTAACCGGCATGCCCTTGCCCGGCTATCTGCTTTCCGGCGTATATCAGATCATACGCCTGCAGCTGTTTGTTTTTACCAGAGTTTACACTCCGGTCATGACTTCTGCCGACATATGGCGATGAGGCTTGTCCCTTGGACACGCCACTGGCACCACCATTTGAGTGAATGTACCAGGATCCACCTACATCCGGATTTGCATTCCGGAAAGCTTCATTCTGACGGTTGGCGATAGCTACCAACTCGTTTACCCGGTCCTGCTGCCTACGACGAGCTTCACCGGATAAATTGGGTAACTCGGCTGCGGCTGCCTCTGCAGCTCTAAGGTTCTTGGCGGGGGTGCTGTACTTCGGCCTATACGCCGACACATGACTAGCAGTTCTACTAGATTTGGCTCTACCATCTCTAGCAATCTCGGCATTGAGGTCTCTGCCTCGGTTGCGCACCTCATCTATGCGACTAATAGGATTTGCTACTGGAGTAAAACCATGAGCCTTGTTATACTCACGGAGAGAAATGTCAAACTCTTGCCTGACTCGCGCCACTTCTAGAGCCTCCTCGAGTATGTCCTTGCACTGCTGATCCAGCTCCGCCTGAGCCAGAGCAGCATCTGCACTCGGAGCCACTGGGGTTGCCAGCTTCTTGATTACGTCCTGAAGAGGACTCGGCGTTACCGGCACACGCGATGTACCGGCCTGCACCGTGCAATTCTCCGGCCTCTCCAGCGGCGGGCGTGCCGTCCTGGTGGACCTGTTGCTGACCTCGGCCTCCCCAGCCGTGGCTCCGCTGGCACCAACAACGGGAGCGGTCATCATGATCTCCACGCAGCTAGCGGGGCGAGCGGTACGCCGACCGCGAGCTGTGCAGACTGCGGGAGGATCCGCAACAACCTACACCCCCTCGGGAAATCAGCAGGGAACCTCGGTGGCGACGTAGACGGTGAGCGAGCCGAACTCGACGAGGCATCCGTTCCAGGGCAGCGGCCTGCTGCCGAAACAGCCCGCGTTGTCGCTAACGACGTTGAGCGAGCCGAATCTATGGACATGGCCACAGAGAACGCGCTCACCCGAGGCGATGAAGGAACCCGTCCGGATGAACACACCAGCCAGCGCCGCTGCTGGCCCCACGGTGGGCGCCAACTGTCGTGGTGGTGCACGGACAGATGCCATAGGTAGGCTTGAGTTGGGGCCGATGGACGCTGGAGGCACCAGGGAGGGCTAGCGCGTGTAGAGAACGCACACAGAAACACACACACACACGGTTTTACCCAGGTTAAGGGCTCTCGTGAGGAGATAAAACCCCTACTCCTGCTTGATTGTTTATATATAGTGGATCACACTCGAGCTACACAACGCTCCTTGAGCTGTATATGAAGAACTATGAGCTTAGGGCACTCAACCGAGTCTTGGGATGGTTCCCTGGCTCTCTGGTCTAGTGTGTTGTCTTATGAGGCAGAGTGTCTGGGCTCTAATGAATCGTCTGGGGTCGTCCCCGTAAGAGGAGCCCCTGGTGCTCCTTATAAAGGGAAGCCCATGGCACAAGCTAGGGCTAACGTAGATGCTGGCATAGCCCGCACAGTGGCCACGTCCGGTCCTCTGACTGCTTCGGTCATCCCTGCGTGGCATGTCCAATCCATCAACTCATGTGTACTTCTCCCTCGTACCTCTTCGGTCAGCAGCATGGAGACCTGACTCCCCATACCGTGGCCTCCGAGTCAAGGGTTAGGCAGCGCGTCCCATCGTGCTAGTGGCAGCACGCCTGCCCCGTGATTGTAGGGACAAGACGTGAGTCTTGACCGCCCTCCGGGATAGAGCTCCACTTCTCCCGATCCGGCTTAGGCATGCCTGATGCTGCATAACTCGGTTTCACCTTCCCTGCACACAAGAAGAACAAAGGAGGTTCCGACTTATACTTTGCATGATCGGACATACGTGTATGTCGGTCAGCTCTGACCTGGTCGACTCCGGGTAAATCTGCATGGTATGTCGGTTATCATTGACCCGGTCAACTTTGGGTCCACTCATATCTCGTCGTCTTGACCCTATCCGGGGGTTGCCCCCCGAAAATTCTGGTGCCACACATTCATTAGTTACTCAAGAGTTTGTTGCTAAGGGAGGTTTAGTCGAGAACCTCTTATCCAAATCCATGGTCATCCAAACCCCAAACTCCACTGTAGAGACCAAACTATTTTGCCCCGCTGTTTCCCTAGAGATCAAAGGGGAGAAATTTCCAGCTAACCTAATTGTTCTCAGAACCTAAGGCATAGATGTGATTCTTGGAATGAATTGGTTAGCCAAGTATCACGGCCGAATTGATTGAGCCAGAAGAGCCGTTACTCTCACTTCAGACAACGGAGTTGAAGTGAAGTATGTATCTGAGACTAGCCGAACCAGACCAGGATGCCATGAGGGCATAGCTCGACCCGCCCTTGAGGAGATCCATGTTGTTCACCTATTCCGAGATGTGTTCCCGGAAGAATTGCCTGGTATGCCGCCAGACAGAGATATTGAGTTCGTGATTGAACTTATCCCAGGAACCTCTCCTATATCCCAGAGACCCTACCGGATGAATCTAGAAGAATTAGTGGAGTTGAAGAAGCAGTTGGCTGATATGCTCAGCAAAGGCCTTATTCGCCCAAGCGCGTCACCTTGGGGATCACCCATCATTTTTGTGGACAAAAGAGACGGTATCACACGACTGTGTGTGGATTATTGTAAGCTCAATGACGTGACCATTAAAAACAAGTATCCTCTTCCCAAGATCGAGGATCTGTTCGATCAAATGAACGGAGCCCGAGTCTTTTTGAAGATCGATCTACGGACGGGATATCACCAGTTGAAAATCCGAGAATCATTCATTCCCAAGACTGCCTTCACCACCCGTTACGGATTGTTTGAGTACACCGTAATGTCCTTTGGTCTGACCAATGCCCCAGCCTATTTCATGAACCTAATGAACAAGATCTTCATGGAGTACCTCGACAAGTTCGTAGTAGTTTTCATCAACGATATTCTTGTTTATTCCAAGACCGAAGAAGAGCATGCCGTTCACCTACGCTTAGTTTTGGAGACACTTCGAGAGCACCAACTTTATGCCAAGCTTAGCAAGTGTGAGTTTTGGCTTAAAGAGGTTGCATTCCTCGGACATGTCATATCTGCCAGAGGAGTTTCTGTTGACCCGGAGAAGATCAAAGCCATTCTTGACTGGAAGACCCCCACCAGTGTGACCGAGATCCGTAGCTTTCTCGGACTAGCGGGTTATTACCGCAAGTTCGTTGAAGGATTTTCCAGTATAGCCAAGGTCATGACCCAATTATTGAGGAAGTATCAGAAATTTGAATGGACCCAGAAGTGTGAAGATAGTTTCCAAGAGTTGAAGAAGAAATTAACCACAACCCTAGTCCTAGTAATGCCGGACGTCACCAAGAGTTTCGACGTGTATTGCGATGCATCACGCCTCGGACTTGGTTGCGTTCTGATGCAAGAAGGAAAGGTGGTGTCATATCTGTCTCGACAGTTGCGACCGCATGAAGAGAATTACCCAACCCATGACCTGGAATTAGCTGTGTTGACTTTGCTCTTAAAACATGGCGTCCCTATCTTGTGGGACATCACTGTGAGATCTATACGGATCATAAAAGCTTGAAGTATATTTTTACCCAGAAGGAGTTGAACCTGCGACAGAGGAGATGGATGGAACTTATCAAGGATTACGATATTGGAATCCATTATCACCCTGGAAAGGCCAATGTAGTTGCTGATGCCCTTAGTCGCAAGCCATGTACCCTGAATGCCTTGATTCAAGTCGAACAACCAGCCCTGTTTAAGGAGTTCGAAGATTTTGGACTCGAGCTTGTTAGCCAAGGTTATCTTGCCAATCTAGAGTTAGCCCCAACCTTGATGGATCAAATCAAAGAAGCCCAGAAAGGTCATGAGAGCATTGAAGGGATTAAGAAGAAAATGTCTCTCGACAAAGCCCTGGTTTTGCCGAAGATGCCGAAGGAGTGTTAAGATTTAATGGTCGTATCTGTGTGCCCAACGATATTGAACTAAAGGAGTTGATCCTGAAGGAAGCCCACGAGACGCCATATTCAATCCACCCTGGAGGAACCAAAATGTACCAAGACCTTCATGAGAGATTTTGGTGGCATGGAATGAAACGAGAGATTGGTTCTTTGGTAGCCAACTGTGATATCTGTCAGCGAGTCAAAGCTGAACATCAGCGACCCGCTGGATTGCTTCAACTTTTGAAAATTCCTGAATGGAAATGGGACGAGATTGGAATGGACTTCATCACTGGACTGCCTAGGTCCAACAGAGGCCATGATTCAATCTGGGTCGTCGTTGATCGACTGACCAAAGTTGCTCATTTTATTCCGATCAAGACCACTTACAATGGAGCCCAGTTAGCAGACATGTATATGTCCAGAATAGTAAGCCTGCATGGAGTACCCAAGAAGATTGTGTCTGATAGAGGCACGCAATTCACCTCAAGATTCTGTAAGGCACTTCACGAAGCTCTCGGAACCAAGTTAACCTTTAGCACAGCCTATCATCCCCAGACTGACGGTCAAACCAAGAGAGTGAACCAGATTTTGGAGGACATGCTTCGTGCATGTGTTCTATCTTATGGTTCCAAGTGGGAAGATTGTCTCCCATTTGCAGAGTTCTCCTACAACAATAGCTACCAGTCCAGTCTGCAAATGGCCCCGTTTGAAGCGCTGTATGGAAAGAAGTGAAGCCGAAGAGCAAGTCCAACTTATTCGCGAATGTCTCAAAACTGCCCAATTCCGTTAGAAGAGTTATGCTAATCCCAAGCGCCGCAACCTCACCTTTAATATCGGAGATACACCCCTTAAGGGAATGCAATGTTTCCATGTAAAAGGGAAGTTAGCACCAAGGTATATTGGACCGTTCAAGATCATTAGCCGTCGAGGAGAAGTATCCTATCAGCTAGAGTTACCCCCAGAGGTATCTGAATTTCATGATGTCTTCCACATTTCACTACTGCGGAAGTGTCTTGAAGTTCCTGACCAGCCTGATGTCTTCAAACACATCGACCACCACTCCATCGACTTGAACAATGACCTGACCTATCATGATAGACCACTTAAGATTCTCGAGGAAGATGTTCGTCTTACCCGAAGACGTGCGATCAAGTTCTATAAAGTCCAGTGGACTAATCATTCTGAAGAGGAAGCAACCTGGGAACGTGAAGATTACCTTAGACGCAAATTCCCAAACTTCCTTAGCCCCTAAGCCTAGCAAATCTCGGGACGAGATTTATTTTAAGGGAGGAAGGATTTGTAACATCCTAGAATTAATATAAGTATTATTAATTCCAAAAATGTGGGCCAACATTTTTATTTTATTTTATGTGTGATTGCTTGTGTTTTGTTGCTTGATGTGTGTGTTTGCTAAGTAAAAATATGAAGAAAGGAAAAAGTAGCAAAATAAAAACATCAACACACGAAATCATGTGACAAGTGTCACACAAATTTCCCTAAGTGAGAAGTTAATATTTTCTTTCAAACCAAAATTCAGTGGGGTGACATAGTGATCACTCCCACTTTGCTCTTGTATCTTTTCCCCTCTCCAAAAATATTTCTAAAAATCTTAAATTTAAAATCCTAAATTCTTTCTTTATCATTTAAAATCACCAAATGTGCTATGATGCCCTTATTAAATAAATTCCATCATAGCACCAAAAATCCCTATTAATATATATAAAGTCAATGGTGGAAACAAATTACAGAAATTCAAATTTGAACTTGGTTCAGGCATTATGCCGAACACCTTGCAAGCATGATCCGTGTTCATCCCCAAATCCATCAAATTCGAACCCAATCCGACGAATCCGTGTGTGATCGAGCTAGGGAGCCTCACCACCACTCTGCCCTCACTCACCGGAGCCCGAGGGAGTAAGGAGGAGGTCCAATTTGACCTAGTTGTCGCTGTGGCCTTAAGGGAGCAGCGCGGCCGCACGCACGTCGCCATGGTCGGCACTGTGGCCGTGGCGTGGTGACGTTGTGTTGCGCCGCACCGTGCCCCCCTCTATCCCTTAACTCTCTGTCCCCTCTGCCGCTGCTGGACATGACCAAGACCACCCCGGAGCCCCCGCACGCACGCCCTTGCCCGCGCCCAGAGCACGCCGCGCGCCGTGGCCGACCATGGACGGCGCGGACGCACGCCTCGTTCTCCATTACCCTCCCCGACACCTCGATGCGCTCATCCGCACCTATGACCTCACCGCAGCCCGCACGAACCCACTCCCGCCGGGAATTGGCCGTGCCCATGCACGTCGTGCACCGCCCGAGCTCTCCCGAGGCCGTCCCCCACATCGAGCTTGCCCAGCTCACCTCCACGCCGCCAACCGTGCCCCTCAGCATCCCGACACCGTAGCCGCCCTCGCACCGCCCCTACGGCGAGCCCGCGTGCCCGCTGGACCGCTCCCACGCCGTGTCCACCGTGCGCTAGAGCTCGGCTATAAAACCCCGCCCTGAGCCTCGCAATTCCACCACCCCACACCACCCCAGCTCCACTCACTCCCTCCCCCACCTCTCGTGCACCGCCAGGAGGGCGGAATCGTAGCCACGGAGGTGCTGCTGCCCTCGTTCCTCTCAGGGCACCACCGTGCCCGAGGTAGATGCCGGTCACGCAGCCGTGCTGCTGCTCTCTCTTTCTCTCCTCTCTGGCCTACCTTCATATCACCATTACCACCGCACTCACCCGAGCCCTTTTCCCCTCTTTTTCGTGCACATACGCGCCGTAGGAGCCTCGCCGGAGTTGGAGCACAGCCGCGGAGGAGGAGCCGATCTTCGCCGACGCCAAGAGCATCCCCAGCAAGCACCCGTCCACCCACGAGCTTCCCCGAGCCCTCCGCCGTTGAACGTCGTCATCTCCACCCTCTCCCGAGCCCTAGGTGAGGCATCCGTCCACCACCGTGCCGCCGGCGCGGCGGCGCCGCCGAAATAATGTCGCCGCTGATGCCTTTGAATCTGGACCGTTGGATCTAGATCCAACGGTGACTTACCGGTTCGGTTAATTTAGGCTGACGAGTGGACCCCATTCGTCAGCATTTTAATAATTTCCCAGCACACACCGTGTCGCTGACGAGTAGGCCCCACCTGTCATAATTTTCAACATTATCCGGAATAGGAACATTTTCTAATTTGGATTTCTCTGGAATTCCAGAACTGGACTCAACTTAGAAAATCAATATCTTGAGATCTAGGAATCCAAATAAATCAAATAAATATGTTATGGAAAGCTTATGAAATTATCTAACTCACCAAAGTGGTTTAATTTCATTTGGATTAGCAAGTAAAGAATAGTTTTAAAAATGCCACAGAAGGTATAAAATCTAAACTTGTTTGTTTCTGATACTCTGTAAATCCAAATAATGCCAAATCAATTTTTTTAGCTTAGTATTGTGATAACTTAGCTCCCCTAATTTGTGTAGAATTAATTAATCATTATTAATTAATTGGTGTCTGTTGAAAAAAGAAAGCCTTTCTGAACTAAAACATTTATAAAACAATAATGGTAAATCCAAATGAGTTAGGACCAATTTTGTTAGATCACATTTAGTCAGTGTTAGTTACCCCTAAAAGGATTTAATTTTTGAATAATATTAACTTGAGTTATAGCAAAAACTAGAATATTGACTTTCTGGATTAAAACATTTATACAGGGAGTTTAATAACTAAAATTGAATTAAATCGAATTGGGTTGTCTTCTACACATCAGTAGCTTTCTGTAGAATTTTAGTTCATATTTTTGTGATTAACAGAACTTAAGTTATGCAATTAAACATGAAACCCTAGTTTCTGCCATAAGTGTGACACAATTAAATAAGGGTTAATTGGATTAAATTGAATTTGAATTGTGTTACCTTGTGTGTGCAGTAGCTAAATTGTGATGATTATGATTGTAATGAAGTGATACTTGTTTGGTTAGTCTTAGTGATTGTTTGTTTATCGAGTAGACGAGAACGTTGTCGGAGCCTACGAGGAAGGGGAGTACTTCGAACAGCAGGAACCCGAGAACTTTGTTGAGCAAGGCAAGCTACTTCATTGAGCTTGCTTTTACATACATTTATTTTGGATCACCTGCAATATTCAAAGTGTTAGTGATTTCAAAAACCTTTTTTACAAAAACATGAAAACTATTTTGCCACCCTATGTCGAACTATAGAATAGATATTTAAAACTATAGGATGGGAAAAATATGCTTTATTCCAAAACCCCTTTTTAAAGTACCTGGATGAATGTGACATGCCGAATGGTCGGTATGTAAGTGGAGAATTGGTGAATGGTGATGTTTATGAAAAATGCACATTGTGACCTAGTACCATGACGACCAGCCGATAACCGGTGCGACCACATCTACCCACATATGGGAAAGGGCGTAGTCATATAATTTGCTCGTGTTAGTACTGGATGCCTCAACAACGAGGATGACCTCGTTCCATGAGGGGATGGTCGTTGCAACCTACCCCCTGACCTGGGTTCTAGCAATCTGATGGATGGAGAATTGAAGGTCCATATTTGGGTCGCCGGGCAGAACTGTGAGTCCTCACACCTAGGTTCCTAGACGTGGGATCCTGTACTAGGTGTCGAGGGAATGGTGAATTTGTAGGGGCAGGGTCCTATACTAGCATGAGCAAAGGACAGGCTATGGTCGGTGGCTCAACTTCGCATACACCTTGTATGGTGGGACGTGGCAGACACGATGAGTTACCGGATGGGTGTGGGAAAAGCGTGCTACCTCTGCAGAGGGTAAAAACTATTTGAATAGCCAAGTCCTCGGATATGGACAGTTGGGAGGCTGTGCTAGGCTATGTGCAAGTTTTACAAAAGTGTAAGTTTAAAGAAACAAATGTGGAGGTGATGTTACACAACTATACCAAATGGAGTGGTATGAGTTGTTGGAGATAAATGGATCATGATGAGACATGGTCGGGAAAAAGGAGGAGTTTTGGATAATTAATAAAAAATGTGATTTCTTGAAAGATAGTAATGAAATTCTTCTTATCTTTTTCAACAAGGATATAGAGATGTTTTCTTTTTCAAAAAATATATAGAGATGTTTAATAAATAAAAGTGCCATAGGTAGCCACTTATAACTGGTACACACTCACGTTAGGGGTAGCTTGCGAGTACAATTCCCATTGTACTCATATTGGTTTCGTCCCTGGCTATTGTCTTAGCCAGATCTCGAGGAGAACTACGCTGAAGCGGAGTATGGAGACTTCTACGTGAACTAGGGATCTTCGTGAGTCAACTGCCTGTCTGGTCATCGTTAGGACGCGTTGGACTTCTACTACGTAGATTCCGCTGAATGCTTTTGATTTGGCCCTTGAAGGCAACTATGTAAGACTTGGTCTAAGTGACCTATTATGTAAGACTTTAATTCGGTACTGTAATGGATGTAAACTTGATGGGGTCGCAGCATAGAAAACAAAAATTTTCCTACGCAGCAAGCGGAATAAACCCCAAGGATCTAGACCTACTAGATGGAGGTAGCGAAGATGAGATCCAATCTCTTACCCTTGAAGATCAACAAACGCGTTTTGTCGGTGCAGGGGTTGGCTAGTCGATCCCCGCAACTAGACTCATCTAGTCGCGAGGAGATGTATTTCCTCGAAGTCTAATCCGATGAAGTGCCACAAGGGGTAGCACCTCCGCGGTATCCACACGTACGGCTCGATGTAGATCTCCTCCTTCTTGATCCCGCAAGCAAGGTGGAGATGGCTAGATGGATCTCGGCACCACGACGGTTGTGGTGGCGTTGATGGTGTAGTCTCCACGAGCAGGGCTTCGCCAAGCCAAGCAAGAGGAGAGGGAGAGGAGGGCATGGTGCAGCAGCCCTACGGCTAGGGGTGGTGCAGCATCTATGGTGGAGGAGATGGCGGCAGCCCTTCGGGGAGAGGTGGCGCCATGGGGAGGTGAAGGAGGCGGCGGCTAGGGCAAGGGAGAGGGGTGCGGCTAGGCAGCCTTGGCCTGGGTGTGCCGCACCCCCACCCCTCCTTTTATAGGTGGAGGCAAGGGGAGGGGCTTGCTAGGGTTTGGGGAGGGCTGGCCGGCCCCCCCTTTCCTTGGCCCCCAAGTTGGGGCGCCTTCCCTTGGGCTCCAAGCCCACACGCATGGGCCCCTTAGGGCTGTGGTGCGGCTGGCCCATGAGGCCAGTCCACCACCCCTTTAAATCATGTGGGCCCCATACTCCTATGGGCCCCACTTCTAGACCCCTCTAGAACCTTCTAGAATCTTCCGGAACCCTTCCAGAAAATCCCAGAACTTTCCGATACCTCCGGAAACCACTTTCCTTATATGAATCTTATTCTCCGGACCACTCTGGAACTCCTCGTGACGTCCGGGATCCTATCCGAGACTCCGAATCACCATTCGATCATTCCATCAATTATCTCATCGCTAACCCTAGCTACATCGGAGCGTTAAGTGTGTGACCCTACGGGTTCGAGAACATGCAGACATGATCATATCAATAATCAATAGCGGGACCGGGATGCCCATATTGACTCCCACATATTCAACGAAGTTCTTTATCGATTGAACCACGATGCCGGAGATTCTTAATCTCATATACGATTCCCTTTGTCTCACCGATATTTAATTTGCCCGAGATTTGATCGTCGATATCTCCATATCTAGTTCTATCTCGTTACCTGGCAAATTCTCTTTACTCGTCCATAATATAGGATCTCCGTGATTAACACTTAATCACATGGTTGCAACCTTTCTGATGCTATATTACCGAGAGGGCCCAGAGATATCTTTTCTGTCACAAGGAAGGACAAATCCCAGTCTTGATTCATGTCACCCAACAAATACCATCGGAGATACCTGAAAGCCACCTTTATAATCACCCAGTTACGAAGTGACGTTTGATGTCCACAAAGTATTCCTCCGGTAAACGGGAGTGACATAATCTCATGGTCTAAGGAAACTATACTTGGCATACTAAAAGTGTTGGCAATGAAACTGTTGTGACACGATCAATTGCAACTCTTTATTATTTGGGTCTTGTCCATCACATCATTACTCCTAATGATATGACTCCGTTATCAAGTGACTATAACAAGTCCATGGTTAGGAAACTCTAACCATCTCTTGACTAACGAACTAGTCCGGTAGAGGCTTACTAGGGACACCTGTTTGTTTATATTCCACACATGTATTATGTTTCCGGTTAATACAATTATAGCATGGATAATAAACTATTATCATAAACATGAATATGCTAATAAACCATTTTATTATTGCCTCTAGGGCATATTCCCAACAAAACTTTGGTATTCAATTCGGATTATGGGCAACGACAGACTGATCATGGGATCGTTGTGTGAACCATAATCGAGTATTTCGGACAGCTAGTCCGGGGTCCCCACAACTCCCTCCTTTCATGTCATTATATGTCACCTCAGCCTCAACATCTGGTTTCGTAACAAGACAAGACATAGTACCCTTAGGTATATCTCTACCTCGCGTATGCAATGCCTTGACCACTCTCGGAATGATGAGATGGCCCTCATACGAAATATTTGCAATTTTATTTCGCAATACCATCTTCTCTATTATCATCTGCCTGATCTTGTCAAATATTTCGTACACCATAAGACCTTTAAGTTTTCTCCTTCGCCTTCCCACTCAATTTGTACTGCACGACGTGTTGATCGATCTCCACCTTACTCCCTGGACTCCTCCTGTAACAGCCCCAGCTTTGTACTGAAAAATACGAAGAATTTTTCCACTTTTTGCATTCTTGTTTGCATCATGGCATGCATTTGAATTTGCTCTCTAACAATCAACATTTGGCAACACTTAAAATGGGGAAGCAAACCTTCCATAAACCTCCACACCAAATGCAATTGCTCAACTTAGCAAACCAATAAACTTGAACTTCCAAATTGTTTAGGAAGTTCCAAGTTTACCTTTTATAACTAATTGTCACATTTCAATTCTTGCAAAGCAAAGAACAGAAATGGAGAATTCAAATTGGTTCAATACAAACTCTATTTTTGGAAACCAAGCTAAACCTTTCCAAAAATTCAAAATAAAATCATGGGGAGCTTCAATATTACTCTGAGAGCCTCCATGAATATTTTTACTATTTTTGGAAGTGCATAACTGCTCCAAATAAATGCATTTTACAATTTATCAAAAATAATCATATTGCATCACTATGAACAAATCTGAATCTAAACAATTTATTTTAGAGCACCAATTTTTGTGGAGTCACTACCTGATAAGTGGAGCCTACTCAAAAAATTTCATAATTTTTGAAGTAGTTTAAGGGCCTCAATAAAATCCCTAAAGCAATACTAGTTTTTTTATTGAAAAAGGAAAAAAGGCTAAATGTTTAAAACTCTGACTGTGGGGTCCCCCTGTCAGCCTCTCCTCTTCCCCTCCTTCTTCACTATGCTGCAATGGCACTAGCGCCATGCCGCCATGTCGCCTCGTGCGACCGCCGCGCCACCTGCTCCCCTGCTGGTCAAATGGCCTCCCCGACGCCCCTGCTCCGCTCACTTCCCTCTCCTCCCCGTTCCTCCCCCTCGCGTGAAACCCTAACCCTAGCTCTGCATCCACCGTTGCCCGCTGCCGGCCACCGATCCTCGCCGCCGTTAGGAGCTTCCCCGAGCGAATCGAACCGGGGGAAAAGGACCGCCGTCTCGTCCTCTACCTCCACCGCCGTCACCCGCTTGCTGGGAGGCCCGGTCTCAAGCTATTTGAGCTCGTATCCCGTTTTCCGTCCGCTGCTCGCCGCCGTCGTCCGCACCAAATTCCGGCCACCTCAGACCTCCTCCGCCCACTCCGAGCGCACCCACTCGCCTGAGGTGAGCACGCCGTCCGTCTGGACACCTCATCCCTCCTCCTCCTACTCTGTAACCTCGCCTTCGTGCGAGCATCCGCACGGCCGTCCGCCATGGCGTGGCATGTCGCGCACGAGCATGTCGCCCTGCGCCTCCCCCTCCGCCTACAAGCAGTCGCACGGCGACCGCCCGCAATCGCACACATTCGGCACGCACGCGTACCCACGGAGCGCCGCCGGAAAGGGGTCGTAGCCGGCCGAGGTCATAGTCGGGTGCCGCCGCATGCGTGCCCTGCTCGCCCGGCCTGGTGACGCTCTGGGCCGGCCTGAGCGCCCAGCCTGGGCCGGCCGAAGGCCGGACCCCTCGGGCACCCACCCGGCCTGCACGCCAGCCTGGGCCGGCCAAAGGCCGACGGTATCTGGTCTGTGCCCGGCCTTGAGCCCGGCCTGGCCGACCTGAGGCCGGCCCGACAGTGTTTTTGCTTTTTCTTTTTGGTTTTAAAATGAAATAAAATAATTGATATCTTTTTAAATAATGCTCCAAATTTGACAAATCAAATATCAAATTGTTCAGAAAAACAAACTCTACATGTTAGAATAATTGTAATGGTCTTTTGAAATTATATTCTTGAAGTTTATTTAAGATTCCCTAAAATGGCATAAATAATACCAAATTTGGACAAAATCATAACTTGTTAAATAATTAACCAAAAATGGTGATTAAAATATCAAAGTGATCATCATGACGAATGCTATCAAACCATGATCTTATCACATCATGATCACAAAACTTTCTTTTGAAGGTATTCTTTATTTGATTAAAAGAATTAAATTCAAATAATTATTTAATTCACTAATTATTCATCGAAACTCGGAAAATTACAAATAAGGTACCAAAACGATCAAAAGAACAATACCTAATCAATCATGTCATGTTCATGCATATTTAAGCCACTTCTTTAGTAATATAATAATTTATAAACAATGTGGCCATTAAGTTAAATATGGGGTTGCTTCCGAACAATCGCACTAATTATTTGGCACCCTATTTAATTGTGTTAGTTAGATTATATGATGTTATCATTGCATGAAATTGACATACCATCATGATTGTGCATTGCACTTGTCTTCGTGTTATTTATTTGTTCTTCTATGATTGTTTGGATATCGATAGATTCTGGAGTCGAGGGTTCCCCTACCTACCCCGACGAGCCGTACTACACACCCCGGCAGCAAGGCATGAGATAACCTAACCTTCTTGGAATCTAGCATCATACTGTTTTATAAACTTATTTTATGCACCATAATATTGCATTCGATTCTATGTCAACTTTTGGTTAATACTAGAGTATCCTATGTATGCATGGTTTTCCCCGAACCAATACATGTATCCCTACCTATGAACCCTAGGTTTGATGTGTTGGCCGGAGACAAGGATACAATTGTTGTTTCTATATGCTTAGCTATGCTTAGCCATGCTTAGTCGAATGCTATTTATGTCCGTTGATTAAATTCCATAATGATGATGTTGATGGAATGTTCGGACATGGTGGTTACTTGTGGTCCCTTAATTAAAATGCTAAGAAGGCTTGGATGAGTTGCCATCGGGGATGGTGTTTTGTCTCATTCTTGCCCCTAGAAACCAAGGTTTGAGCGTGCTGCCATTGGTGGGGACATATGGAATCCCCTTTAACTAAATTACTTGTGCGGGCGTATCCAAGGGTCCTCTAGTTTGCTATTTTCCATTTGCATGTGAGTGCGTGGGTGGGAAAAGGAATGATGAGGACGGTGGTGTTTAGGACGTGGTGATGGGGCAGGGTGTTGAAATAGGCACTGAACTTGTCCTGTGGCCACAGATGACTCTTGGATAGTCGCATGCGAGGTAAAGGTTTAACCGCGCCCACTCGCCGGCCTTCCCCGAAAGAGGGCCAATCAGGTCAGCCGGACGGTACCGGTGGGTAAATTAGTACACCCCTGCAGGGTAAATCTTTTCGAAAAGCCGTGTCCGCGGTTATGGACGCCTTGGGAATAGATTACGAGACCATAGAGAATTTTTACCTAATTAAAACTTGGCAGCTAAAGGTTGCAACTCAACGTGTGGTAAAAGGTTCATTTCCTCGAGGGTGATTCGAGGGAGTGCCTTGGTGGAGGTGAGATGCTTCTGGTTACAAATGGTTCGATGAGAACCAAAGATGAAAGTTTACTCTCTAATCTCTTTTCGGAAAACATTCTGAGTAGACGATGCCATGGGTCTTTATGTCTTTTAAAAAGGAAAACTAGCTTTATGCAAATTAGCTACATTATACATCATTAGAGCCTCCGTCAGCATTGGGCCTATATCGCCCTACTAAACTTGCGAGTACGTCGTACTCAATCTCTCTTTGCTGCTTTTATAATTTGTTTCAGAGGAGGACGACACCGAGCACACAGGTGGTTTCTTCTTGGACATCGACGAGTTGTTCGGGGTTCCCAGGTGGCAGCTTGGGACGTCGGAACAAGCTAGCATGGGTTTATGTTTATGTGTAGGCCTCTTAATTAGGCCATATATTTGGATCTTGTTGTATTAGACAACTACCTCGCTTCCGCATGATGTACTGTTGGGTCGGTGACCCCTTTTGTGTGTACTTTGTATCTTCCTCATATATGAGTTGCTATATGATCTCTTTGTGTCGTAGAGTCTGTGATGTGCCAGTTGTTCCGCAATCTTGATCTCTCTACTATACATGATAGTTATGTCTGAACTTATGGCATAATCAAAGTGTTGCGTTGCCGATGATCCATTCCGAGCACGCCTGCCAAAGGTTTTGGCCTGGGATTGGTAACCCCAGTAACCTTCAATTGTGTAGCATGACCGGTTGCACAAAGCTTCAGTCTATAGTTCTGGGGTCGGGGCGCTACAAATTGGTATCAGAGCAGGACTGCCTGTAGGAAACCCTTTCTCTTGGTCGATGTCGAGTCTAGTTTGAAAATTATTTATAACCTAAAAATGAGTTGTGAAAACCTTCTTAGCATTCTTTTTACTCCTGATCCAACTCGCTCTACTCTGATCTCTTATCTCTATTTGTTTAAAGCTTGGTGTCGAAGTTTAGGTTCTCGGGGTTGGGTTCCACCGTCCGGTGTTTGTCTCGAGTCAGTTATTTCCGTTTGCTATCGCCGCGATGCCGTGATGTCACCCATGGTTGACTAAATCTGTTTTGTGCTAGTGCCATCTTATAGCTCTATATCTGGAAGGATTCTAATGATCTATCCTAACTGTTCGGAGATGTTTACTAACTGTGTCCTTGTTCCAAATCTTCAGAATGGATCCTGCCCATCGTGGTAACCCCGGTGATCCTGATGCACCGCGGCCACCCGCAATGGCAGAGGTTGTTGGAGAACTGTCCCAGGAACTAGGTGTGTCTCACGAAGGATCGAGTAAGGGGCTGAACACGGAATCAAACAACCCTCAAAGTGCCATGGCGACGGTGCTCGCCTGGATCGTCGCGGGGAGGCACTGCAGAGAGGAAAACACAGTTTTACCCAGGTTCAGGGCCCTCTGGAGAGGTAAAAACCCTATGTCCTGCTTCGGTTTGTATTGCACTTGCTTGGAGAGGTTTTAGTAAAGAGCGAGCTTGGCGAGCTCAAGGTGGCTACAATGGCTAACCCTAGAATCGGAGAAGAACCAAAGATTGAACCCTTTGCCCGAACGCACTCCCCCTCCTTTTATATGTGTCTCGGGCCTCTTCTCCCCAAATGTCTTGGCGGGAAGGGCTACCACATGGCGACGAAGGAGGAGGTGCGGTGCACAATAAAGGTAGAGTCCACCATAAAGGTAAAGTCCATGGACGCGGTCCATGGCAGGGGGCGGCGTCACCAAAGCTGGAAAAGCCACCGTCCAAACAGGACGGTGGGCTGGCGCTGCTGAGGCGGGATGAGTCCCACGGTGACGTCGCCTTTGGAGGGTAGCTGCAGATGGTTCCCTTATCACCAAAGTGGCAATCCTTGGGGGCTCCTTTGCTTGGTGCAGCTTTGTTGACTCCTTTATACATAACAATGGCAACTGTGGCGCTGCTGTCACCGCGCGCTGGCGCGGTCGTCACTCTGCGGAGGATGCAGAGCCCATGTGCGCTCTGCCGCGGAGGCAGAGCTGGCTTCACAAGGAAAGAACCCTCACGGGGCAAAAGGCCTCGCCGAACCTTTCGGCTTGGTCCTTAGCAGAATTTGCAGGTGGCATTCGAGATGCCCTCTCGAGGAGAGGTCCCTCGCCGAGGGAAAAACCCTTGACGAGGAGGAGAGGTCCCTCGCGAGGGAAAAACCCTCGCGAGGCTTGCCAGGCTTGGAGAGCCAGGTCCTTAGCGAAATCTTCTGAAGAATGTTGTGGGCCCTGGCAAGCCGGCCCGTGGTACCCTGGTTTCCACTGTGCCGACAGTAGCCCCCGGGCCCGCGATGGGCACGCCGAAGCCCATGGATGGAGGCGAAGCGTCGAGGGCCCAACGGTGCCTGTCTGGGCCACGACACGTGGGGCTCAGCGGTTGCACCTGAGGCCACGATCTCCTCGGCTTCAACGGGCGACGTGGCGGGGCCCGCCATGATTCGGGGGCCGGTCAATAAATCCTGGGCGTGCGGCCGGCGCCCTTCACTTCATCCATTACTCCTCTGCACACTTCTCCCAACGCCTCCATCTCTCTAGAGCGCTCCGTCTCCAAAACTCCTTCTCCAGCGACCATGGCGCCAAATGTCGGAGAACTGTCCCAGGAACTGGGTGTGTCTCACGAAGGATCGAGTAAGGGGCTGAACACGGAATCAAACAACCCTCAACATGCCACGGCGACGGTGCTCGCCTGGATCGTCGCAGGGAGGCACTACAGAGAGGAAAACACAGTTTTACCCAGGTTCAGGGCCCTCTGGAGAGGTAAAACCCCTACATCCTGCTTCGGTTTGTATTGCACTTGCTTGGAGAGGTTTTAGTACAGAGCGAGCTTGGCGAGCTCAAGGTGGCTACAATGGCTAACCCTAGAATCGGAGAAGAACCAAAGATTGAACCCTTTGCCCGAACGCACTCCCCCTCCTTTTATATGTGTCTCGGGCCTCTTCTCCCCAAATGTCTTGGCGGGAAGGGCTACCACATGGCGACGAAGGAGGAGGTGCGGTGCACAATAAAGGTAGAGTCCACCATAAAGGTAAAGTCCATGGACGCGGTCCATGGCAGGGGGCGGTGTCACCAAACCTGGAAAAGCCACCGTCCAAACAGGACGGTGGGCTGGCGCTGCTGAGGCGGGATGAGTCCCACGGTGACGTCGCCTTTGGAGGGTAGCTGCAGACGGTTCCGTTATCACCAAAGTGGCAATCCTTGGGGGCTCCTTTGCTTGGTGCAGCTTTGTTGACTCCTTTATACATAAGAATGGCAACTGTGGCGCTGCTGTCACCGCGCGCTGGCGCGGTCGTCACTCTGCGGAGGATGCAGAGCCCATGTGCGCTCTGCCGTGGAGGCAGAGCTGGCTTCGCGAGGAAAGAACCCTCGCGAGGCAAAAGGCCTCGCCGAGCCTTTCAGCTTGGTCCTTAGCAGAATTTGCAGGTGGCATCCGAGATGCCCTCTCAAGGAGAGGTCCCTCGCCGAGGGAAAAACCCTTGGCGAGGAGGAGAGGTCCCTCGTGAGGGAAAAAACCCTCGCGAGGCTCGCCAGGCTTGGAGAGCCTGGTCCTTAGCGAAATCTTCTGAAGAATGTTGTGGGCCCTGGCAGGCCGGCCCGTGGTACCCTGGTTTCCACTGTGCCGACAGAGGTCCTGATGGCCATCGAGAATAACCGCCTGGGCAACGAACATCTGCTCGAGCAGTTGGTTTAGCAAGGGGCAAGGAGGAACATGGACTGCAATACTCTCACGGAGTTCTTACGCTCCCAACCTCCTACCTTCACTGAAGCTAGAGAGCCACTGGATGTTGATGATTGGCTCCGTGCTCTCGAGCGCAAGTTCCCCGAGAGTTCGATATTAAACCCTCGATACTAGGCCCGGTACTACCGGCCATGGGCCGGCCGGTACTACCGGTTACTGGAAAACAGCAGAACCAGAAACTGAATAACTTTCACAAGGAAACTCCGATCGAGGTGAATCCAATTTTGTTGGAAAGAGGACGACAAGAGCTACCCAACAAGGGGGATTTTGCTAATAAATGTAAGAGTGAAACCTTCCGCCCGGATGGACCGGCAAAATCTCCAAAACCAAAAACGCAAGAGAAGATGCATAAGAAAACCGTTTTTGGTGAACTTGGCCTTGTCATGACAAGCACGACAAGCACCAAGACCACACCACGATAAGAGCCAAATAAGAACCAATAAAGATGATGCCAAGGATGCAAAGGTTTGAGCTCTCTACGACGATACGATCACGATACTCGCTCGAGAGCCCCTCTTGATAGTACGGCTATCTATCCTATAATCCGGTCTCTCAACTAACATCATGAGACCGCTAAAATAGAAACCCTATCAAGATCATACCTTCGCCTTGCGCATAATCCACTTCAGCTAGATGATGACGATCTTTGTCTTCTCAAGATGGACCACCTTTCTTGATTGCGCTCCGCTCGGTGAAGACTCGTAACGTGCTCCCCCATACACCAAGATGGGAGAGGCACTCTTCGACATATCTTCACTTGTCCTTTATCTTGATGACGATCACCACATGACGCCATCCTCCATGGACTACATAGGATATCCCTTTCGTTGCATGCACAGGGAGAAATGCCTAACCACACATAGAGATACAAGCACATAGATCATGGGTTAGTTCACAAGGCTATATTGACAATTGCTTACCATACCATGGGATCATACGATCCCTCATGATACATTCCTAGCCTTGTGTGTTGATCAACTTGCACTTAGCCTTGATCAACATAAACTCTTCTTCTTTTAGCCTTGACTCCAACATATGGAGTTCAAACATTGCTATGGACCAAACCTACAAGTATAGCTCAAAGCACACATTAGTCCTTAAGGATTGTCATTAATTACCAAAACCACACATGGGGGCAACCATGCTCTTTCAGTTAGGGCAATTTATAGGCCAAAGGGCGGCTCGAGGAGGTGCTCCAGGGCCAGGGGCGGGTGGTGGCCGCGACCCTCCTTAGACCCGCTGGTGGGACCCACCCCTAGGCTACGGGTCCCTCCCGGGCTCTCCCTTCTGGCTCCGGTCCTCATTTCCTCAATAAAAAATCATCGTAAATATTTTTCCAATTCCGAGAATATTTCCAGAAGTAACTTTCTGCAACAAAAACAACACAAAAACAGAGAACTCGCACTGGGCAGCTTGTCAAAAGGTTATTCAAATAAAATGCCTCAAAATGATATAATAAGATAGCAAAAACATGTAACAATGGCATATAACTAGCATGGAACAATAAAAAATTATAGATACGTTTGATACATATCATCATCCCCAAGCTTAACTCCTACTCGTCCTCGAGTAGGTAAGTGATAACCAAATAATTTTTGATGAGACATGCGACCACGTAATCTTGATCAAGATAGTAATGTAAAGCACATGATATGAATAAAGTGATCCAAAAAAATTGTCTATATTTGATAATCAAGAAAACAATGAGTAAACAAGTTGCATCATTCAAGCAAAACCTTTCATGAATAGTACTTTGGAGATATGAAAGAATAAAGATTAACATAACATGAAAGTCTTCAAGGCAATATTTTCTTGTCAAAAGTGTTTGAAATCAACACAACGGAAGATGCAAGTTTCAGCATTGCTTCAACTTTCAATATGCTTATCTTATAGATAATGTCAACATAAACAATCATGATTAAGCATAAAGATGCAATATAATCAACTGCACCCAGAGTCAGTGTTGCAATATAATGATGATGCCGCCTCTCATTTAAATAATTTTGTTGAGTTATGTGATATGCAAAAATATAATGATGTTGAAAGTGACATCAAAAAACTGAAACTTTTCCCTTTCTCTTTGAGAGGGAGAGCTAAAGAATGGTTATTGTCTTTGCCTAGAAATAGTATTGATTCATGGACTAAATGCAAAGATGCTTTTATTGGAAAATACCATCCACCTGCTAAAATTATACAATTGAGGAGTAACATTATGAACTTTAGACAATTTGATAATGAACATGTTTCTCAAGCTTGGGAAAGAATGAAGTCTATGGTTAAAAATTGTCCCACATATGGATTAACTACTTGGATGGTTGTCCAAAATTTTTCTGCATGTTTGAATTTTTCTTCAAGGAATTCATTGGATTCGGCCGTCGGTGGTACCTTCATGTCCACCACATTAGGTTCAGCAACTAAACTTTTGGATGAGATGAAGACAAATTATTCACAATGGCACACCGAAAGGGCTCCAACTGGTAAGAAGGTAAATTTTGTCGAGGAAATTTCCTCTTTGAATGAGAAGGTTGATATGATTATGTCTATGCTTGCTACCAATCAGTCCCCTATTGATCCTAATAATGTCCCTCTTGCTTCATTAATTTCTCAAGAAAAGTATCAAGTTGATGTTAATTTCCTTAATATAAATAATTTCAACAACAATGTTTATCGAAACAATTTTGGTGGTACAACTATAAACCTTATCCTCCTAATAATGGCAATTCTTACGATAATTCTTACAATGCTAATAATAGTGTGCCTACTGATCTTGAAAATGTTTTAAAAGATTTCATCACTACTCAAAGAGCTTTTAATAAAATTGTTGAAGAGAAACTTGAAAAAGTAGATAGTCTTGTCTCTAAAGTGGAGAATCTTGCTCATGATGTTGAAATTTTAAAAATTAGAACCACTCCTCTTCAAGACAAGCCTGCTGAATATTTAAATGCAATTTCTATTCAAATTAATTAGAATGAAATGATGTTAGCTCGTTTGCATGTTAGGTGGGCTAGAGAGAAAGAAGAAGCTAAAAATCCTGAAATGAATAGTAAAAATGTTAATGTTTATACTATCCAAACTACTAATGATGATCCTCCTAGCCTCTTTAAAGATGATGAAATTGATTCTGATAATTTCAATCTTATTGAAGTCATAAAGTTCCTACAAAACGCTAGTAGGTTAAACATTGCTTTTACTAAACACATCACCGATGCTCTTATCAAGGCTAGGGAAGAAAAACTCCAACTTGAAAACTCTATTCCTAGAAAATTACAAGATAGTTGGGAGCCCTCTATTAAGATGAAAATAAATGACTTGAATTGCAATGCTTTGTGTGATCTTGGTGCAAGTGTTTCCGTTATGCCTAAAAGTTTCTATGATATGCTTGATTTAAAACCATTGGAAGAATGTCATTTGTATGTGCATCTTGCCGATGGCTCTAAGAAGAAACCATTGGGTAGAGTTAATGATGTCCTTATTGTTGTTAATAATAGTTATGTTCCCTTTGATTTTATGGTTATGGACATTGAGAGCAATGCTTCTTGTCCTATTATTTTAGGGAGACCGTTTTTTAGAACTGTTGGTGCTATTATTGATATGAAAGAGGGAAACATAAGATTTTAGTTTCCTCTTAGAAAAGAGATGGAACACTTCACTAGAAAGATAATGAAGCTACCTTTTGAATCAATCATAAGGTCTAGCTATGTTCTTGATTTTGCTAAGGCCTCCAAAAAACTTGATGATTAGGCATTGTGCCTAGCTAAAAGGCGTTAAAAAAAGCGCTTGTTGGGAGGCAGCCCAATTTATATTTTTACTTTCTTGAGTCATGGAGTTGTTGCTTCTGTATCAACTTCATTGTATCTTTGTTTTTAGTTTATATGTGCCAAGAATTAGCCTCTAATGCTTAGAAAGTGCGAAGTTTTGTTTTGCTGTCCAGAAACAGATTCTGAGCTCCTATTGTAGAAAATCTCGAACAATCCCAGAACGTTATCTTTTTTTGGAAATTTTTTACAGCAAGACTTATACTTTTATCTATCTTTCATTATTTTTAAGTTTTTATTTGAGCTCCGTAAGTGCCTCTAAAAAATAGATCTTTACAGACTGTCCAGTTTTGACAGATTCTGCCTTAATTTGTGTTACCTCTTTTATTAACGTCATTAGTGGTACTTTGTGAAAGGAGTGCCACCTTTGAGACTTAGTAAACATTAGCTAATGGTAAACATTAGCTAATTTGTCTTAGTGGAACCCAAGTGAGTTTTTTTATTGGAACTAACCCTCTAATCAGGAAAAGTTTTGTGCGAAGGGAGTTTCTAGGTTCCACGAGGGAAGATGATGAGAGAAGTTGAAGGGTGGACAAAAGCACAAGCTTGGGGATGCCGCATGGCATCCCCCTGAATATTCAAGAAGACTCAAACATCTAAGCTTGGGGATGCCCAAGGCATCCTCTCTTCTTCATCGACAACCATCAGGTCGTCTCTGTTGAAGCTATGTTTTTATCACTTCACATATTACGTGTTATTCTTGGAGCGTCATTTTATTTTGCTTTCAGTTTGTTTTAGTTTGTTTCCTGGTCATGAACTTTGTTGGATCCTAGCTATCTTGTGTGGGAGAGAGACACGCTCCGCTTTTTCATTAGAATACTCCTGTGCTTCGCTTATATTTTATTGAGTATTCTTAGCTTTGTTTTTCTTATCAGCTCTTTTGCTTCGCTTATATCTTTTTTAAGAGTTGTTAGTTGTTGTTATTATACTCTCTTATGCTTCACTTAGATTAGTGAAGAACAACCGTTAAAGCTTGAATTTATAAAGTTTCTTCATACTTGCAAATTTGATAGTCAGGTATTTTTATCAAATGAAAGTTTGGTTAACAAGGAAGACAATGTAGAGTTTTTGTGTTTATGCTTAATGTATGTTCTATAGTCATTCTTGTTTCGGTTGCTGCCGCTTGTCTGCTTTCATATCCTTTGCTAGCCAAAAACTCTGTACTGAGCGGGAATGCGGCTTGTGCATCCAAACCCCTTGAGCCAAATATATTTCCAACAATGTCCACCATACCTATCTATATATGGTATTTCGTGCCATTCCAAGTAAATTTGTCATGTGCTACCTTTAAACCTTCAAAATACTCCAATTTGTGTCTCTGTTTCTAGCTCATGAGGAAGTGGTAAGGAAGTTTTTTATATACTATGGCAAGCAAGGTCATTTCCCCCCTTTTCACCTGGTGAGCATGGATTATGTGCTCACTTAAATTTGTCGAGAGCTGGCCAAGGGTTCCCAGCCCGCAAAATATAAATTCAACCAATCATTAATATCCCCTTCACACATTGTACCTGAGAAATCAGTCAAACATTGGCTAGTGATAAACAAAGGAGAAAGAGGAATGTTCTCGTTCCTCCATGGGAGCCGCTCTCACAAGTCTAAAACCCTTGCTTGGTACGGGGGACTAATGGATTTCTTTGCTATAGATTCATTGACGAAAGCATGCATATCTCAAAATTGTTTTACTTTTGTTTCATAAAAAATTAAAAAGCTCTAGCACATGATTAATCCCTGCTTCCCTCTGCGAAGGGCCTTTCTTTTACTTTATGTTGGGTCAGTTTTTCCTTCTCTCTCTATCTACTCAAAGCAAACTTGCAACACTGACTCTGGGTGCAGTTGTTTATATTGCATCATTATGCTTAATCATGATTCTTTATGTTGACTTTATCAATAAGATAAGCATGTTGAAAGTTGAAGCAATGCTGAAACTTGCATCTTCCTTTGTGTTGACTTCAAATACTTTTGATAAGAAAATATTACCTTGAAGACTTTCATGTTATGTTAATCTTTATGCTTTCATGTCTCCAAAGAATTACTCATGAAAGGTTTTGCTTAGATGATGCAACTTGTTTACTCATTGTTTGCTTGATTATCAAATATAGACAATTGTTTTGGATCACCTTATTCATATCAAGAGCTTTACATTACCATTTGATCAAGATTATGTTAGTAGCATGTCTCATCAAAAATTATGTGTTTATCACTTACCTACTCGAGGACGAGTAGGATTTAAGCTTGGGGATGTTGATACGAGTCAAACGTATCTATAATTTTTTATTGTTCCATGCTAGTTATATGCCATTGTTACATGTTTTTACTATCTTATTACATCATTCTAGGCTTTTTGTCGGACTAACCTATTGACAAGATGCCCAGTGCTAGTTCCATGTTTTTGCTGTTTTCTATTTCAGAAAAGTTACTTCTGGAAATATTCTCGGAATTGGACGAGAATTTACGGAGATATTTTATGCGACAAAAGGAAGTCAGAGACCAAAGGGTGACCTGGGGGGCCACCCAGGGGTCAGGGCGGTAGGCGGCCGCGGCCACACCTGGACCGCGGGTGGGACCCGCCCCTGCCCTCTGGGCTAAAACCCTAAAATGCAGGGGGCGACGATTACTTTCCAGAAACATGACCCGAAGCCTACGCCACCTCGAAACCTAGTTCGGGGAGATTCTGAAGCTGCTCCCGGCACGCTGCTGGAGGAGAGATCGATCCCGGAGGGCTCTACATCATCATGCCTTTCGCCAGGATGAAGCGTCAGTAGGTTGACCTTAGACAACGGGTCCATGGCAGTAGCTAGATGGTTGTCTCTCTCCCTTGTGCTTCATGTTTATAATCTTGTGAGTTGCCCTACATGATCAAGATCGACTATTTGTAATGCTATATGATGTGTTTGTTGGGATCCGATTGATTCTGAAGTTATGATCAGATTGTGCATGGTTGTTATATCTTAATTTATGTTTTTGCATCCTCTCCGATGTGTGTATTTTCTTTGGCTAAGTGATTGCTTATGTCTCCAAGAGAGAGTATTTATGCTAGATAGTTGGTTCATGCCCCCTCTTGTGCCTGGGCAACGAGTGACAGAAACATATAAGGATGAGGGTGTGTTGTTGCGATTAAGGGGAAAGCAACGGTGTTTATGTCTACGTGATTATAAATATTGCTTACTTCATACGCTTTATTTAATGCAAATGTCATTTGCTTGCAACTTAATACCGATGGGTGACAAGCTGGATAGCGATCCGTAGGTGGAATTTTTAGACAAAGATGCAGTCGGATGGCGGTCTTTATTCCTTGTTGTGATGCCTACATGAATATTAACATGAACACTTTGGTATAGCTAGATTAAGTTTGTGTCATAATCTTGTCAATTACCCAATTGTAATTCGTTCACCCTTCATATGAGTATTTTATTTATTGGAGAGACACCACTAGTGAACCCATGCCTTCCGGTCCATCTTTTTACATTGTTTACAACCTCATTTACTTTTTTTCATATTCACTTGCTCACTGGTCCATTTCCATAAATCATTTCACTACACTATACATTTAACCGCTTTGTTTTCAGCAGACCGAGAAGATTGACAACCTTCGTGCCGTTGGGGGCAAAGTAATTGGTTGAGTGTGTGGAGGTCCATGTTCGTCGGCGGTTAAGCGCCAGAGATCGTTGAACCTCGTTGTTGATTTCAAAGTCCTACTGCATCGATTAAACCTTGGTACTTCACTGGGGGAAAACTGCTACTTGCTACATCCACGCCTTCGCTTGGGGCACAACCCAACTCTACCAACACCATCACACATCCACATGCATACACTACAAGACAAAATGATGATGTCATCCTAATTTTTCCATTTCAAAATATATTTTTTTTAGATCAAAGAGTTGTTCCGACTCAAAGTCCATTTTCACAATTAAATATAGCGTGACGAGATTTTCAAAACTAGTTACCATGTTTATATGTTTCAAAGACCTTTTCTCTGGGCAAAAGTTACCATGGCATGACAGAGAAATTATCAGGCTCATGGTACATAATTTATCATGGTTTTTGTGTGTAAGTTATCGAACAAAAATGGTTCTCTCAAAAAGGGGATTTGGCGTCAGTCCGATTCAAAATAAATTTTCACCACTAAAATTCTACGCTATATGGTGTTGTTGCTACTCTTCTCCTTTGCCACACTTCCCTTCTTTCCTGAAATCATTGTCACCATCCAGTGACAACCACATTTCTCCTCTCCCACTTCCGAGAACAAATCCCCCTGTGTTTTCATGTAGAGCACCAACATCGCTATCGCAAACCTGATCAAATGACACTCAGTCATAAGAAAAGGAACTAAAGAAGGCGTCCAGCCAAACCAAAAGAGAACCCTTATGCTTTCCAGACGATGTCGGTGGTATTGCCGAGGAGGTTGAGATGGCGCGACTGCTTCCAGAACACGCCTAGAACGACATGAAAATATTACTTGGAAACAGGACATGGAGAACTTGGAACATCAAATAATTGTCAATCGACCAATTAAAGTTTCAATGGTGATCTCTACTGGTTGCAATTGCAATGCCATATTTGACTCTATACTCGACATGTTGATGCCGAGGCAACACCTAGTCAAAGTGTCAAACCGAAAGTAGTAGAGCTGAGAAAATCCACAAAAAAAGGAAAGATGGCACTATGGTGTTTCCTCCTATGTCTGATATCATCGAGGATACCATGAACTTGACCATGTCCCGCACGTAGCAGTATGTGGTGGCCTCGTTGTCAATGCGTGACAATGCCTCATGGTACTCCCAGCTCGGTGGTACCAGAGATCATGCATGCTCGTCTAACACATTGTGTGTGGGCGAGTAATTCCGCCGAACACCCTGTGAGCGTCCCTTAGGCAGCTGCACCTAGCGTAGAACTTCACCAACGCCGCACCGCAGAAGCCGCCGAAAGAGAATCCGTTCTTCACCGCGGCACAGTGCACTTTTTTTTTTATAAAGAGAATATATTAATATTAAGAGATACTAATTACATCCAGCCTCTGCACCAACAAGATATCGAAAGACATTCAGGATGCACACAGCGAAAAAAAAATAAAAAAAGAGAGAAAACAAAAAACAAAAGACCCCGTCGGAGTGATGGGACACTCGCAACAGCAACACTCTAACCACCACCAAAATACAACAACCGGATCGTAAAATGGCTCTCCAAAACAATGGCTTCAGCAAGTCCATTGCCACGTACAACCAATGAAGGCCAGACCTTGGGTTTTCACCCTGAAGAAAGACCGGGAGTCCAAAACAATGCCTCCCCAGGCCATTGCCAGGTACAGCCAATGAAGGCCAGACCTTGAGTTTTCATCCTGGACATCACCGGAAAGCAGACTGCCTGTGTTGCCGCCCCCTCTTGTCAAAGCCACTGTTGCAAGTCCCCGACACCTGACACACAGGAAAACCTGTGTCTAGAGTCTTCAACACAATCAAACCTCCACTCCGCCAGCACGAGCCTCCGATCCCAGCCACCAAGACTTTCTTCACTACTTGTCAATATCATGGAAATCTATTAGACATATCACATGACCATGACAATATAGCGAAGCTTCGTGCCACACCCACATGAAGCAACTCTGGCCATATATGAGGGTGCGCATGACCGGATCAAATCTGATCTAGATATCCAATGACGCCTTGCGCCAAACCGGAGATCACCGATGGGAAGACCAGAACACGTCGGCAGCTAGATCATGGAGGACCACATGTAGCAGATCGGCGACATGATGCTCGAAGACCAGCCGGGTCAACCTCCATTATTCAAGCAAACCAGCTGACCCCCACGCCGCTGGTCAGAACAACAGAGGAGGAGAAGGCATACGCGGCGTAGCCTGTGCGGGCGCCACTTGCCACTTCCTTGCCGTTCCGGCTCGCCCTGATCCCCCGTCGGCAACCAAAAGGCGATGCCACAGGAGATCACCACCACCAACCCAACAGTGCACCGCCCTGGCCACAAACTCCCCGCGGGAAGCAAGGGAAGCAGCCGTCGCCGCAGGATCAGGTGCGCCGTCATGGCGTCCACGGGCGATCTTCCCGCAGGACGGGAGAGTCACGCTCGCGTCGCCACAGCCCGCTCGGGCCCAGATCGGGCCCGCCCATCCCGCAGGGCGCATCCACCGCCGATCGGCCGCCGTGAGCACCAGCCAATCCCGCCGCCCTGACGACCCTGACGAGCGCCGGCCGCACGAAGGAGCTCGGGCCACCGGGTGAACTGAGGAGCCCCCAACTGCTGATGGCCGCCGCGAGGGGAGAGCGCCCCGCCGCCGCCAGATCCGCCCGGGCTTTGCCCGACGGAGGGCGCCGGCAGCGGCAGGGAGGAGGAGGGGCCGGGAGGGGAAGGCCGGCGGCAGGGAGGACCGCCCGAGCCGGCCGAGGGGAGGGCGACACGGGGGTAGGGTTTCTTTCTGTTGTCAGTGATGGGGTTTCTCCGGCACAGTGCAGTGCACCCACGCACTCGAGGCTACAACACCCACCTCGAAAGTTGTCGCTGTCACCGGATTCAGTCGGGCCATCGTTGTCAAAGCGAACCCGGTTGATTGAGCAAGATTGGGGTTCAAGTTAGCCATGGCCGCGGCTGGATCATGTTGTACAGAGGAGGGCGGCGCTGAGCAGATATGTAGGTGGAAGGCAGCTGGCAGCGCATCGGGAGGAGCACGCGAACGACAACGTGGAAGGAGGTGCGGCGGTGCGGGACCCGGAGAAGAAGGAGCATGGAGGAGGTGCGGCGGCGCGGGACCCGGAGAGGAAAGGGGTGGCAGCCGCGCGTGAGGTTGGAGACGAAGTGAGGCGATTTGGGGAAATAGAATAGCTCCACTCGCACAACCAGTTGGAAGATCGCAGCCGTAGGAGGTAAATTGGACGAGAACTAGCGCGCTCGCGCGTAAGGACAGATTCTGGACGTTCTCTAAATAGATTTTCCGTTTAAATTTACACTTAAATACAATGTACATCGCGTCTAAAATGTCACTGAAGTCTAAAATGGTCCGTGATGATGTGATGATGCAATACTACGCGCGGACACTATTATTAACAAGTCACAGTGCATCAAATCTGGTACTTAAGGTCAAATTTGACTACCCGTCTTAATTGACAAAACAAATTGACGGCTCACCTGAACTGATTAAGCATTCTCACGAGCGCAATTGAATGTGGACGCATCTTATGTATGACCAAATCATCCAATTAGTTTGCTGACCGCGACACTATTCTATTCGTGATGTCAGCTCCAAGCTTCGTATCCATTCGTTTTGTTACAAGTTCTGATCTACGACTGTCATCATTTGCGATGGTTGCTGATCTGGTATGATGGATCTTTGGGGACTTAGCACGATGACTTCCTGTCTGTCTACTATAAGAAGCTCTATACGACAAGCTTTACCAGGTTCTGGTGAGGGAGGGGTGATGACGGCGGCGCACCTTCGGCTCGCTCCAGTCCTTGTAGTCGTCGATAGACGGTTCAAAGATCTATTTTTAATTTTTATTACTTTTAGAATTCTTTGTACCGTTATTGATGATCAATAGATCGGTTGAATTTCTCGCAAAAGGATTAAGTATATATTTCACCCCCAAATGTCACACATTGGACACAATTCACCCCAAACTTAAAATTGGGAGTTTTCAAACCCTCAAATTCACAAAACCGGATAAATCACCCCCTACCACTCAATTCACCCCTACGAATTTGAGTGGTATTGGGCAACGCTGGGCTGTTTTGGCTTGCTGACTTGGCTTGCTGACGTGGCGGACTAACTGACGTCGTTAGTGCGCGGTGGGGCCCACTTGTCAGTCGCTCTCTCCCGCTGTGTCCTATTTCTTTCGCGTTGACCACTCCCCACTCGCTCCCCACTCATCCCCGTCCCGACCGCCGCTTCCACTCACAGTCGAGCTCGTAGGCGGGGAGCCCGCGCCGTCCGCAGCCGTCGCCGAGTCGTCACCGACCGCCGCAGAGGTCCCCGCCGTCGCGGCTCCTCATCTCTAGCCTCGGAGGATGGTGACGAGGTAAGATCCAGTCCTTTCCACCCCAAATCTCGCCTCCTCATCTCTAATCGCGAATCTCATCCTTCTCATCTCTAGCCCTGTCGATGCGGTGTGGTTGCCCTCATAGCCCGCGCGCGTTAGGGGTCGATTTGCATTTCGATTCGGTTAGGGTTCATGATTTGCAGTTCGATTTGGTTAGGGTTAGGGTTCATGATAGGGGTTAGGGTTAGGGTTCGATTTGCAGTTCGATTCGGTTAGGGTTAGGGTTAGGGTTCATGATAGGGTTTCGGATGGACGATTTGCAAATGCTACGGCTTTTGGATTTTGTTAGGGTTTTGTGTTGTTGAAGGTGTTGATTTTTAATTTGGATCCTGTTTTGCTAGTGTGAAAATGGAGCCGAAGACAGTGCCATTGATCGTGCTTGATGCTTCGGACAGTGAGCCTCTTTCTCCAAAAAGTGAGCCTCATTCTCCAGCAAGTGATCCTTCTGAGAGTTATTCTTCTGAGAGTGATGGTTCTGAGAGTGATGGTTCTGAGAGTGATGGTTCTTCGGAAGATTCCTTCATAGGCATGACTATCCGAGGTGTGCAACTATGTTTTCCTTTAACTCATTCTACTTGTGCTAGTGTGTTTACATTGCACTTATATATACATTGCATTTTTATTTACATGGTGTTGCTGAAATGTAGGTCCAAGTGTTATGGGGCATTCCAGCTTTGATCAATTCTATATGTTTGCCAATCGAGTGGAACTATCCACTGATCAAGTTATACTTCTTCAGAGCATTTGTGCTGAAAACGAACCAACGACACCACTGTACATTTGCAGCCTACAGATGACTCGGGGTGTGTTTGTTTAGGCTTTTAGGTGCTTTCCATAGAAATAAGCTGGGCAAACGAAACAAACGGGTTGGCTGCACGTTAGGCTTTTACGGAAGCAGGCTCCTTTCCCACATACTAGAAAAAGCACGTCCCGGGGTGCTTCCCGAGCTTTTGATCAAACTCCCGAACCGGTAAGCGTTGTACATATATATCGTATTGTTTCTTGGGTAATATTAGATTGTATTAATTTTGGAAACAGTAGAAAAAATAAAACAAGGTGTTATATTTTTGTCTTGGATAATATTAAAATATAATTAATAAATATTAATAGATATCACCTGAAATATATGCATCATATAACATCTTCGGTATTATCCATACATTATTTATTACACGTAGATCAGCACACGTTGTAGGGTATTTTGAACAATTCATCATTTTGCAGTCAGACAACCAGCTAAGTTGCCAAACAGTGAAACTCATAACAGCAGCTTTCTCTGCACAGCAGCTTTCCCTACACAGCAGCACAGGCAGCCGCAGCCAGCCACAGCCAGCCCAAACAAACACACTCTCATGTTGTTGAGGGCAAAGGCAAGATGGTAAGTGCTGCCACCTCCTCTCTTTTGCTATTTAAGGTAGAGTATGATCATACTAAACCCTAACATAGAGTATGATCACATAGTAAACCCTAACATAGAATTTTGTTTGCCATTTCTTTGCAGTACTTCAACAAAGAGTTCACCAATAGGTACCTCAGCAGGCACCTTTCGTGGACTGCAACCCCCATAGTTGTTTACTTTCTCAAAAACAAGGTAACTCAGGAAGTGAAGATGAAGATTGCCAAAGGAACTAAGCATGCAATCAAGACCTCAAACTGGATGACTGTAGTGAAGGATGCCAATTTTTAGAAGGGTGATATTGTCATGTTCTGGTGTTGGCGCTCCGCATTCCATGGTTTCAAGGTGGTTGTGGACAAGCTTGAGCCAAGTGATTTTGGAATGGGAACCAACAAGCACAGGCTCCTGTTGGATGCTCATGGTCTGCTTTAGTGCTTTAGAAGTGGGAAGTATGTAATGAACCAGGGTTGGTTGCTTTTGGTGTAATTAACTGGGAAGTGAGAAGCCTGTTGGATAGTTGCTTCTTATTATGTAATGAACTATGGTTAGGTTTGGTTGCTTTTGATGCAATGAGCTGGGAAGTAACAAGCTTGTTAGGTTATGTGATGAAACAAGTTCTTATGTAATGACATGTGGTCAGGTTGTGAAACTCTTATGTAAGGATCTCTATTATATTGTTATGTAAGAATCTCTTATGTTTCAGTTTCAGTTTGTCAGTTGCTCTTGTTTGCCAGGCTGATATAGTTTCAGTTTGAGGATGATGCAAACCTGCAATGTGTTATCTTATTTTCAGTTAATGTGGGACCATATGGTCAGGATGCAAACCATATGGTCCAAGTAATTGTCAGTTAATGCATGACCATATGGTCAGGATGCAAACCATGTGCTCAATCAGTTTAACACTAGAACATCATTTTATTTAACTAGAATCCAGTAGGACGAAGCCAGCAGTTTAACACTAGATCATTATTATATCAAATGATTATTACTGTTGGGAATATGCCCTAGAGGAAATAATAAAATGGTTTATTAAGCATATTCATGTTTATGATAATAGTTTATTATCCATGCTATAATTGTATTAAATGGAAACATAATACATGTGTGGAATATAAACACCAGGAGTCCCTAGTGAGCCTCTACAGGACTAGTTCGTTGATCAAGAGATAGTTAGAGTTTCCTAACTATGGACTTGTTATAGTCACTTGATAACGGAGTCACGTCATTGGGCGAATGACTTGATGGACATGACCCAAATAATAAAGAGTTACAATTAATCGTGTCACAAAAGTTTTGTTATCAACACTTTTAATATGCCAAATATAGTTTCCTTAGACCATGAGATTATATCACTCCTGTTCACCAGAGGAATACTTTGTGGACATCAAACGTCACTTCATAACTGGGTGATTATAAAGGTGGCTTTCAGGTATCTCCGACGGTGGGTTGTTGGGTGATATGAATCAAGAGTGGGATTTGTCCCTCCATGTGACGGAGAAGATATCTCCAGGCCTTCTCGGTAATATAGCATCAAAGGTCTGCAGACATGTGATTAGGTTGTAATCACCGGGATCCTATATTATGGACGAGTAAAGATAACTTGCCGGTAACGAGATTAAACTGGACATGGGGATGTCAACGATTAAGTCTCACGCAAGTAAATTATCGTGAGACAAAGGGAATCGTATATGAGATTAATTGAATCTCCGGCATCGTGGTTCAATCGATAATGATCTTCGTTGAGTGCATAGGAATTAATATGTGCATCCCGGTCCAGCTATTAATTATTGATATGATCATGTCTATGCATTCCCGAACCCGTAGGGTCACACACTTAACGCTCCGATGAAATTAGGTTTTGCGATGAATTAAATGATGAAATGAACGAATGGTGATTCGGAGTCTCGGATGGGATCTCGGACGTCACGAGGAGTTCCGGAGGAGTTCGGAGAATAAGATTCATATAAGGAAAGTGGTTTTCGGAGGTATCGGAAAAGTTCCGGGAATTTTGTATAGGGTACCGGAAGGTTCCGGAATGTTCTAGAAGGGTCTAGAAGTGGGACCACATATTGTATGGGGGCCCACATGGACCAAAGGGGTGAAGCTGGCCACTTGGGCCAGCCGCACCACCTAAGGCCCACATGGGCCATTGCGGCCAAGAGAAGGAAGGGGGGGCGAACCCTAGGAGGAGTCCTAGGGGGACTCGGCTTGGGGGCCAAGCCACCCCTTGGCCGGCCAGCCCTAGGGATCCCCCTCCACCTATATAAAGGGGAGAGGGGAAGGGGTGCGGCACACCCATGAGCCGCCCCCCAAGTTGCCTAGCCGCACCCCTAAACCCTAACCCTAGCCACACCCCTCTCCCGGAGGGCTGCGCCACCACCACCTATACCTCCATAGCTGCCGCACCACCCTAACCCTAGGGTGCTGCACCACCTCCTCCTCTCCCTCTCCTCGTGCTTGGCTTGGCGAAGCCCTGCTCGTGGAGATCGTCATCATCACCACCACACCGTCGTGTTGCTGAGATCATCAAGGCCACATCCACCTCGCTTGCGGGATCAAGGAGTGGACGGCTTCATCGAGCCGTACGTGTGGATACCGCGGAGATGCTGCCCGTTGTAGCACTTCATCGGATTGGATCTCGAGGATAATGCATCTCCTCGCCACTAGACGAGTCTAGTTGCGGGGATTGACTAGCCAACCCCTGCACCGACAAAACGCGTTTGTTGATCTTCAAGGGTAAGAGATTAGATCTCACCTTCTCTATCTTCACCTAGTAGATCTAGATCCTTGGGGTTTATTCCGTTTGTTGCGTAGGAAAATTTTTTGTTTTCCATGCTGGGACCCCTTCAGTGGTATCAGAGTCTAGATCTATTCGTAGATGTTGGTGCGATTAGAACACAAGGAGTTGTGGGCGTTGATATTTTATGTTGCTACCTTCTAGCGTGAACTTTACATCTTTGCGGTATTATGAGATTGAAGCGGCCCGGACCAACCTTACTCGTCCACGCACAAGAGACTAGTTCCACGACTGAATGCAGCTTGTTTTGCATAAGTGGCTGGTGGGTGTCTGTTTCTCTTGCTTTAGTGAGGATGCAATTTTCAATGGAAGGCCTTTCAAAAGGATAAGTAAATAAGCAACTATTATATCACCGTTGTGGTTTTGCGTAGATTAGAACGGTTCTATCTCGTTGAACCAAGCCACGTAAAAATTGCATAAACAAAGTAGAGGACGTCTAACTTGTTTTTGCAGGGGGTCATGTGATGTGGTATGGCCAATATGTGATTTGTGATAATGTATGCAATGATCATGTTTGTAATATTTCGTGACTTGCATGTCGATGAGTATGGCAACTGGCAGGAGCCATATGGTTGTCTATTATTTTATGTGACCTGCGTGTCACTGAAATCACCATGTAATTGCTTTACTTTATTGCTAAGAGTAGCATTAGTTGTAGTTGCAATAGTTGGTGGACAACCATGGTGATGGCACCACGATGATGGAGATCATGCCAGTGATGGAGATCATGCCGGTGCTTTGGAGATGGAGATCAAAGGCACAAGAAGAAAGGCCATATCATATCACAATTTTTGAATTGCATGTGATGTTAATCCTTTTATGCACCTTATTGTTATGCTTAGATGTGATCGCGACGGTAGCATGATAAGGTGATCTCTCACGATAATATCAAGATAATTAAGTGTTCTCACCTAGTATGCACCGTTGCGAAAGTTCGTCGTTTCGAAGCATCACGTGATGATCGGGTGTGATAGATTCTACGTCCACATACAACGGGTGTAAGCCAGTTTACACATGCGAAAATACTACGGTTGTCTTGACGAGCCTAGCATGTACAGACATGGCCTCGGGAACACGGAACCGAAAGGTTAAACACGAGTCATATGAATGATATGATCAACACTGAGTTGTTCACCATTGAAGCTACATCATCTCACGTGATGATCGGTTGTGGTGTAGTGGATTTGGATCGTGTGTCACTAAACAACCAGAGAGATGTTAAGTTTAGTGGGAGTTCATGTAGTAATTTGATTAAGATGAACTAAATTATCATAAACAAATGTCCTAAGAAAATGTCTTTGCAAAATCCTTGTAGATCATGGCAGACTACGATAACTTGTTCATGGCTGAGGAGCTGTGTCTTGATGGGTCAAATTTCATCGAGTGGTACGAACGTCTTAGAGAAGTCCTATCGACAAATGATGAACTCTACGTGTTACATGAAACTTTAGAAGAGAAACCCAAATCTTCTGCAAGTTACAACAAGCATATGGCTTGGCTCAATCAGAGTAAGACTCACATCCAAGTCAAATGGTTGATGAGTGTCTTCATGAATTCAGACCTGGCCAAACAATTCAAGAACTTGAGTGCCATTGAGACTGTCACTGAGCTAAAGAAAATGTTCATAGCACAAGTGAGAATTGCGAGGTTTGAAGGTCTAGATGAATTTCTTTACACTAAGATGGAAGAAAATGATTGCTTGGAAGAGCATCTAACGAAAATGTATAGGATATATTACACTCTTGTTGATGCTTGGGATATGGAGATGAGTGACGAATTCGCGATAGATGGGCTGTTGCGTTCGCTTCCCCCTAGATTCAAGAATTGTGTCAGAGACTATGTCAAGAAAAGGGATTCGATCACTTATCCTGAACTGGTGTCTCGACTTCGTCAGATCGAAAAGAATCCCATAGCAAGAAAAGTAGCCAATGCAGAAGGTATATTTTGGTATACAAGTTATAAATGTTTAATGTCCCATTTACACTTATGGTGAGCTAAGTATTTGATACTTGTGCTGTTTTGTGAAAACAGGACCTACCGTTTGAGAAGTGCAAGGAGGGACTGAGTGGATTTCCCGCAAAGATGGCAATCAAGGAGTTGATGCTGGCGACATTTTCACTTCTACATTTATCGTTTTAAATTAGAGGATTTGAATGAGTTTTGTAATCAAATTAAGTGTGATCTTTAAATTAGTGTGTCTCGATTTGTGAGACGGTCATTCATGTTAAAGACAAGTGGTTGTTCTATTTTCATGAGTAAACCTTTTTGGTGATCACGTTTCGATTATGAGATTATTGTCCTTTGTTAGATTTAAAACGATAATTAGCTAAACATTTATAATATGAAACATACTAAAAATATCCGATACTTGATGATGAGATTTGTTTTTAGTTGTACTATAGTGTTGAGGAGCATTTTGATGCGCATCACCAAGTAGTATGATTAAAATGCCATTTTCTGAAAATGTCATGATTAGCTGGAAATAAACACAAGTGTTGGTTGTATTTTTTCAGTGAATAAGAGACATCATTATTTTATGTTCTTCATCATGAATGATTAAATAGGTGTATTTATTCAAGTTATGATGAGACCATATTATTTTTGGAAGTAAAGGATATTAAGTTAACAAGATAATTGAGTCTTTTCGATTTGATCAAAAGAGACGAAATATTTGAGTTATTGTTTAGTATGAAGACTTGTGACAAGTGTTATCACAAATTAGAATATTTAGAGATTATTCAAAAGTGTTTTGATGCACCCTAAAGTATTGTAGTCACATTGTATTTTGATATTGTGTGGTCTTACAAAAGGAGGGTTTTTCGAATTAAGGTTTTATTTGAATCATTTAGATTTATTTTGATAACACTCTGTTTTAAATAAAGGATCTATTTAATGATTTGCATTTCGCATATGAGTTATGTGAAATAGTGGTTTCGGTAATTATGGGATAATTAGAAACCATAGAAAATGGAGTTTTGTAGTATGTTCATATGAGATTATGAATAGAGATTCCACAATGTGAGACTAAAAGGGACAAACCAATTTGTTTGGTTGTGTTAAGTATTTTAGTGGTTTTATCGTGAAATGGTTTCATGGATAAAAGAATTGTTGGAATAAATTGAGAAAGCTAAAACCTTTTATGTTTATGTATCAAGTGGCACATGTAAAGTGCTATGTTGGTTAAAACTTGACACATAAAAGAATTTAATGATGGTGATCATTGAAAGTTTTGTTGTCAACACTTTTAATATGCCAAATATAGTTTCCTTAGACCATGAGATTATATCACTCCCGTTCACCAGAGGAACACTTTGTGGACATCAAACGTCACTTCATAACTGGGTGATTATAAAGGTGGCTTTCTGGTATCTCCGACGGTGGGTTGTTGGGTGATATGAATCAAGAGTGGGATTTTTCCCTCCATGTGACGGAGAAGATATCTCCAGGCCTTCTCGGTAATATAGCATCAAAGGTCTGCAGACATGTGATTAGGTTGTAATCACCGGGATCCTATATTATGGACGAGTAAAGAGAACTTGTCGGTAACGAGATTAAACTGGACATGGGGATGTCAACGATTAAGTCTCGGGCAAGTAAAATATCGTGAGACAAAGGGAATCGTATATGAGATTAATTGAATCTCCGGCATCGTGGTTCAATCGATAATGATCTTCGTTGAGTGCATAGGAATTAATATGGGCATCCCGGTCCTGCTATAAATTATTGATATGATCATGTCTATGCATTCCCGAACCCGTAGGGTCACACACTTAATGCTCCGATGAAATTAGGTTTTGCGATGAATTAAATGATGAAATGAACGAATGGTGATGCGAAGTCTCGGATGGGATCCCGGACGTCACGGGGAGTTCCGGAGGAGTCCGGAGAATAAGATTCATATAAGGAAACTGGTTTCCGGAGGTATTGGAAAAGTTCCGGGAATTTTGTATAGGGTACCGGAAGGTTCCGGAATGTTCTAGAAAGGTCTAGAAGTGGGACCACATATTGTATGGGTTCCCACATGGACCAAAGGGGTGCAGCTGGCCACTTGGGCCAGCCGCACCACCTAAGGCCCACATGGGCCATTGCGGCCAAGAGAAGGAAGGGGGGCGAACCCTAGGAGGAGTCCTAGGGGGACTCGGCTTGGGGGCCAAGCCACCCCTTGGCCGGCCGGCCCTAGGGCTCCCCCTCCACCTATATAAAGGGGAGAGGGGAGGGGGTGCGGCACACCCATGAGCTGCCCCCCAAGTTGCCTAGCCGCACCCCTAAACCCTAACCATAGCCACACCCCTCTCCCGGAGGGCTGCGCCACCACCACCTCCACCTCCATAGCTGCCTCACCACCCTAACCCTAGGGTGCTGCGCCACCTCCTCCTCTCCCTCTCCTCGTGCTTGGCTTGGCGAAGCCCTGCTCGTGGACATCATCATCATCACCACCAAACCATCGTGTTGCTGAGATCATCAAGGCCACGTCCACCTCGCTTGCGGGATCAAGGAGTGGACGTCTTCATCGAGCCGTACGTGTGGATACCGCGGAGGTGCTGCCCGTTGTAGCACTTCATCGGATTGGATCTCGAGGATAATACATCTCCTCGCGACTAGACGAGTCTAGTTGTGGGGATCGACTAGCCAACCCCTGCACCGACAAAACGCGTTTGTTGATCTTCACGGGTAAGAGATTGGATCTCACCTTCACTATCTTCACCTAGTAGATCTAGATCCTTGGGGTTTATTCCGTTTGTTGCGTAGGAAATTTTTTTGTTTTCCATGCTGCGACCCCTTCAATTACATCATCTCAAAATGGTTCAACTCAACACTCTCCTTCATCACAAAGTTGCCTGATTTTCTTCAGTTTTTCTTTGGTCCCATTACTGAATTTCCAAAGGTCATGGAGTGCATACTCTAACTTCTTCTTCTCCTCCTTCAACTTTGCACTGACATCAGCCCAGTGAGTGTTGGGGTTATGCCGAATAGGTACCTTCACGAAGGAGACTAAAGCCAGCATAGCAGGGTGGCCCATAATGGTGGTAAGCCGAATTTCGGCTTACCGGGCGGCCCAGTGCGATGAAGCGCAGGAGGCCCATCCGGCTAAGGGAAGGTTCCAGAAGCCGGCCCGCATTGAGGAAGACTTGGCCCACAAGGCGGAGCCCAAGCCGGATTAGAGTAGAACTCTGTGACTTAGTCGGTTAGGTTTCCTCCTGTAAGCCCTAGGACCGGACGCCTTTATAAGCCGGCCTACGGGACGCCTGAGAGGGTTACTTTCAGAAGCCCTAGACACCTTTCATTGTAATCGGCGCATATTGCCTTATAGTGAATTATAGCAGCACGTAGGGTTTCGCTACCGTTGCGAGATCCGAAGCTGGGTAAACCCTTTGTCATCCCGTCGCCGGAACACCCCACGTCTCCTAAACCCCCCTCTCTACCTAGCTCGATGGCACCCCTACCGCGGCTAGATTCGACAATACCACGACAGTTGGCGCCCACCGTGGGGCCAGAGATGTCCAGGGTTTCGTTCCGTCCGGGAGCTACAAGCGGAGTCGGCGACACCATCGCGGTCGGCTTGGTGAGCTACTTCGATGAGACAGGAGCTGGCCACGTCTTCAACGACGGCTTTTGGACGCCGGCAAAGGAGGATCCCGCCGGTTGGTCCACGATCTCTGTCGGTGGCTGCGACATCTTCGTCGGCTTCACCGCTCAGGCTTTGGACAATCTCGGCTTCACCTCGGGCATGCCCGCCACCCACCCTAACAACTTTGACGAGGGATCGGATCTGGACTCTGAGGAGATTGCCGAACTGGATCTGGCTTTCGACGCTGACGATGAAGATTCTGAAGACGACGCAATTTCAACATGGCGGCGCCGGACTTCCACTTTGTTGGCATCTTAGGAGAATCCAGCTCGAGTCTATGACAGAACCTGAGTCCATCCTTCCTGCTTTGCAGGCCGGGGCTGACTCAGAAGCCGGATCAGGAGACACCGCCCATATGGAGCAGGACCTCGAATCTGAAGGAGAATCCGACGATTTTAGTCGGAAAGTTGCATCCTGCTTAGGACGCCCTGTCGAGGTCTTGATGGGTGACGTCTCTGGTGCTAAAGACGACCCCAACACCTCAAAAACCACCAATGGCGAAGAAAAAACTCCAGAAGCCGGAAATCTTAAGGTGGATTTTGTGCCACCACTGGCTCCAATGAAGGGAGCTGGTAGACTCCCGGCTGCAGGAGACAACGTTGACGCTATGGCCGGCGAAGCAGCAGAGAAGGAGCACGAAGAAATGATGGCAAAATACAAGCAAATGCTAACTCCACTTCCTCCAAACGCATCGCTAGCCGACAAGGAAAAGCGCCGCGCCGAGCTGGAAGAGCATGCAGCCCAGATAGCGGAGCGCGAAGTTGAGATCACAAACAAGGAAACGGAGTTCATTCGGAAGCAGAGAGAAAAGGGGACCGACGATGTCTTCCGTCCGGCTCGTGACAAGAATCTGCATAAGAGGTTGGATTTCCGCAGCAAGTGGGAAGCCGACCATGTTAATTCAGTCTGGAGAAAGTACCACCACCGGCGTGACCCGGTGACTAGTTTATGTTACTTCAACACCCCAGCCAAAAACATGGAGGCGTCCCAGGAGGTCATGTTCGACAAATCGTTGGACCATGACGCTCGCCTCAAATATTCGGCTTATCTACTGGAGCTTGCACAACAGCAGCAAAACGTCTCGCAAGTAAAGTCTGGACGACTTGTTGATGACTCTCGTCTTTGCAACTCGACGGCTAAGAAGCCAATGGCTGCTGCACCTGCAGACCCAGACGATGACCCAGCCGACTCAAGTAGCCACAACAAAGGCGGCAACAAGGACCCGAAGGACAAGCAGCCTAGAGGCGCGCAATCCCGGACAGGTTCTTCACGCCATCGTGAGGCTGGCCGGGAAAAACATCGGAGCCGGGAGCGACAGGAGGGCCCTTGCAAGGAAAAGGCGGCACCATCCCGTCAGAAGGGATGACATGAGGGGGGAAATCCACCTCGAAGGGAGGGTAACATAGATCATATGCCACCTCCACCGCCGCCTCCACTGCACAAAGAGGGAGATAACCCCTCCAAGTACATACCCCCTCCACGACGACAAAGGACTCCAAGCCCCCTCGCGTAACGCGAGTCAGGTAAGCCAGAGCCGTCATAGGGAAGAACCAAGACAAGAAAAGTCGGTTGGAAAACCGCCATCAGCCAATGATGTTCGAAGCCTAATCGAGGAGAGGAAGTCGGCCAGAGATGCCCAATACCTCGGCCCCAAGTGTTTTGGCAGAACAATCAGAGAGCAAATACTACCTCCCACTTTGTCGAACGTAACAAAGATGGTGGAGAAGTACAGTGGTACGGCTAATCCTGAGACCTGGCTCTCAGATTACGTCAGTGCCTGCGACATATATCAAGGCAGCGCCGACTCCGCAGTGCGATTTTTGCCCCTGATGTTAACCGGGATGGCACGTATGTGGATCGAAGGTTTGCCGGAAAGGACAGTTCATACCTGGAGTGACATGAAGCGCGTCTTTATTCAACACTTCCAGGGCACATATAAGCGCCCAAAGTCGATTTTCGACTTACAACGGTGTGTGCAGCAAAAGAACGAGTCTAGTCATGAGTTCGTCTCATGATGGAGTGAAATAAAAAATGCTTGCTAAGGCGTCTCAGAAACTCAGGTGATCCATGCCTTCAAGCAATCTCTTAGGAAAGGGACAACTTTTCGCTTCATGATCTACAGCGACGAGTCGGAAACTTTGGGGGGCTTGCTCGCTTGTGCAAACAAGTACGCCGCTGCTGACGATGACAACAGGGAGGACGGTGAAACCCGCCGGCGCGAGTCCGGGAAAAAGAAAGTTGGAGACCAAGCCGGCCCTTCTCACGAGGTTGCTGCCGCCTTTGATAAGGGCGGCTCAAGCAATACCAAGTGGCAGGGCAAGAAGCCGGCAAACAACCAATCATCCCGACCGCCAGCGGTGAAGTATGACGACATCAAGCACAACCCATGTGTCCATCATCTGAGGCCGGATGGAATGAGCTCCCACACGCTCCAGCAATGTCATATCAATCGGGACATTGCCAAAGATCCCAAAGCCGGCAAGTCAAGGAACAAGCGCAAGTCCAGGAAGGACGACAAAGAGAAGGAGGACGATGCTTCAGAGTCAGATGACGCAGCCTCCAAAGACGGAAAAAGCAGTAAATTTCCTAAGCATGCCGAAAGCCTCATCGTCAATTTGGCAACAGATTCCTCTCGCAGGGAAAATGCGGCTTGGCGAGAACTCAATGCTACGGTACCTGCAGTTCCTCAGTATTTGGATTGGTCCGACATTCCTATCACATGGGATCGCAGCGATCACCCGGACAGAGTTCCATCAACACGCACCTACGCTTTAGTCGTCAGCCCTATAGTCGACAAATACAAGTTGACAAAGGTGCTTATGGATGGTGGGAGTAGCATCAACATACTCTACGCCGCTACACTGAAGAGAATGCGTCTTTCCGAGTCACAACTCAGCCACAACAATGTGAAGTTTCATGGGATTGTGCCGGGACGACAAGCCTCCTCAATGGGAAGGATCACCTTGAAGGTCACCTTTGGCGGCATGGATAATTTCCGGACAGAAGATGTCTCTTCTGAGGTGGTTCCCTTTAAAAGTGCATATCATGCAATCTTTGGACGTCCGGCTTTCGCCAAATTTATGGCTCGGCCCTGCTACATCTGTAGCAAGCTGAAAATTCCGGGACCCAATGGGATCATCACAGTCAAAGGAGACTTCAAGAAAGCCAAAGAGTGTGAGTCCGCCAATGCTGTCCATGCTGAAGAAGAAATCTGCAAGGAAGAATTGGAGGATCTCAAGAAGACAATGGGTCCCGATGAGATGCCGGCAACTGAAAAGCGTCCTCTAAGGTTGACTTGAGCTTCAAGCCAAAGGATGACACCAAGAAAATTAAGCTCTCAAAGGATGATCCGACAAAGGAGGCCATCATCGGTGCCGGTCTCGATGACAAATAGGAAGACGAGCTCGTCAAGTTTCTCCGTGAGAACCGGGATATCTTTGCTTGGTCACCGTCCGACATGCCAGGTGTCCCGAGGAAACTTGCCAAGCACTCCTTAAAAGTCAACAAGGACGATAAGCCAGTCAAACAAGGCCTCCGCCGGCTCGGAACTGAGAAGCGCAAGGCGGTTGGAAAAGAGATCCTAAGGCTCACCGCTGCCAAATTCATCCGTGAAGTTGTCCACACTGATTGGTTGGCAAATCCCGTGCTTGTTCCAAAGAAAAACACCTCTGAGCTACGTATGTGCATTGATTTCATTGGCCTAAACAAAGCCTGCCCTAAGGATCCGTTCGCCTTACCGCGTATCGATCAGGTCATTGATTCAACTGCCGGCTCAGAGATGCTATGTTTTCTGGACGCTTATTCGGGTTACCATCAGATTAAGATGAAGGAGTCAGATCAAGTCAAGACATCCTTCACCACGCCATATGGCAATTACTGCTATGTCATACTGCCTTTTTGCTTAAAGAATGCCGGTGCTACTTACCAAAGGTGTATGTAGCGGTGTTTGGACAAGCAAATTGGCCGCAATGTTCACGTCTACGTCGACGACATAGAGGTCATGTCGAAGAAGTGTGGCGATCTTATCGCCGATCTGTCGGAAACCTTTGCAAATCTAAGGGAGTACCAGATGAAGCTTAATCCGGCAAAATGCATCTTCGGAGTACCCGCAGGCAAGCTTCTGGGCTTCATTGTTTCTCAAAGAGGAATTGAAGTTAACCCAGAAAAGATAAAGGCGATTCAGAACATCGAGAGGCCGACTTGTCTAAAGGACATACAGCGGCTTACGGGTTCCGCCGTGGCTGTAAGCCGATTCATTAGACGGCTTGGTGACAAAGCATTGCAATTATACAAGCTCCTCAAGAAGTCGGACAATTTTGTTTGGACAGAGGAAGCAGAGGCAGCTTTGGCGCAGCTGAAGTATACATTGACGCATGCTCCAATCTTAGCAGCTCCGAGAGAAAAATAGCCGCTTCTCCTCTACATGTCGGCCACGAATTTCGTGATAAGTGATGTCATTGTAGTGGAACGCCTGGAGGAAGGGAAGCAATGGCCGGATCAGTGGCCTGTCTATTTCATTAGCGAGGTGTTCTCAGATTCAAAGCAACGCTACCCTCACTACCAGAAGTTAGCCTACGGTGTATTCTTTGCCGCCAGAAAGCTACGGCATTACTTCCAGGATCACACAATCACGGTGGTCAGCAAAGCTCCACTAAAGGATATCATCACAATGNAACCAATTGACTTGAATGTGAGTCTTACTCCGACTGAGCCAATCCATACGCTTGTTGTAACTTGCAGAAGCATCGAGTTTTTCTTCTAAGGGTTCATGTAACACGTAGAGCTGATCATTTGTTGATAGGACTTCTCTAAGACGTTCGTACCACTCGATGAAGTTTGACCCATCAAGACGCAGCTCCTCAGCAAGAAACATACTACTGTAGTCGCCCATGATCTACAAGGATTTTGCAAAGACATCTTTAGGACACTTTGTTTATGATAATTTTAGTTCAACTTAATCAAATTAATGAACTCCCACTAAACTCAACATCTCTCCGGTTGATTAGTGACACACGATCCAAATCCACTACACCACCACCGATCATCACGTGAGATGATGTAGCTTCAATGGTGAACAACTCAGTGTTGATCATATCATTTATATGACTCGTGTTTAACCTTTCGGTTCCGTGTTCCCGAGGCCATGTCTGTACATGCTAGGCTCGTCAAGACAACCGTAGTATTTCCGCATGTGCAAACTGGCTTGCACCCGTTGTATGTGAACGTTGAATCTATCACACCCGATCATCACGTGATGCTTCGAAACGACGAACTTTCGCAATGGCGCATACTAGGGGAGAACACTTAATTATCTTGATATTAACATGAGAGATCACCTTATCATGCTACCGTCGCGATCACATCTAAGCATAACAATAAGGTGCATAAAAGGATTAACATCACATGCAATTCATAATTGTGATATGATATGGCCTTTCTTCATATGCTCTTAGATCTCCATCCTCAAAGCACCGGCAAGATCTCCATCTCCGGCATGATCTCCATCATCTTGGCGCCATTACCATGGTTGTCCACCAACTATTGCAACTACAACTAATGCTACTCTTAGCAATAAAGTAAAGCAATTACATGGTGATTCATTGACACGCAGGTCACATAAAATAAAAGACACCATATGGCTCCAGCCGGTTGCCGTACTCGTCGACATGCAAGTCGCGAAATATTACAAACATGATCATTGCATACATTATCACAAATCACATTGGCCATATCACATCACTTGACCCCCTCTGCAAAAACAAGTTAGACGTCTTCTACTTTGTTTATGCAAATTTTACGTGGCTTGGGTCAACGAGATAGAACCGTTCTAATCTACGCAAAAACCACAACGGTGATATAATAGTTGCTTATTACTCATCCTTTTGAAAGGCCTTCCATTGAAAATTGCATCTTCACTAAAGCAAGAGAAACAGACACCCGCCAGCCACTTATGCAAAACAAGTTGCATGTCAGTCGTGGAACCGGTCTCTCGTGCGTGGACGAGTAAGGTTGGTCCGGGCCGCTTCAATCTCACAATACCGCAAAGATGCAAAGTGCACGCGAGAAGGTAGCAACATAAAATATCAACGCTCACAACTCCTTGTGTTCTAATCGCATCAACACCTACGAATAGATCTAGGCTCTGATACCACTGATGGGGTCGCAGCATGGAAAACAAAAAAATTTCTACGCGGCAAGCGGAATAAACCCCAAGGATCTAGATCTACGAGATGAAGATAGCGAAGGTGAGATCCAATCTCTTACCCTTGAAGATCAACAAACGCGTTTTGTCGGTGCAGGGGTTGGCTAGTCGATCCCCGCAACTAGACTCGTCTAGTCGCGAGGAGATGTGTTATCCTCGAGATCCAATCCGGTGAAGTGCAGCAACGGGCAGCACCTCCGCGGCGTCCACACGTACAGCTCGATGAAGACGTCGACTCCTTGATCCCGCAAGCGAGAGGACGTGGCCTTGATGATCTCAGCAGCACGACGGTAGTGCCGGTGATGATGACGATCTCCGCGAGCAGGGCTTCGCCAAGCCAAGCAAGAGGAGAGGGAGAGGAGGAGGTGGCGCAGCCCCTAGGGCTAGGGGGGTGCGGCAGCCTTTGGTGGAGGTGAGGCGGCGGCAGCCCTCCGGGGAAGAAGGGGTGCGGCTAGGGTTTAGGTGGGAGGGGGGTGCGGCTAGGGGCAGCCTCCAAGGTTGTGTGGTGCGCCCCCCCCCTTCCCCTCCTTATATAGGAGGTCGGCTAGGGCTAGGGCAGGGGGCCGGCCGGCCCCCCTTTTGCTTGCCCCCCAAGTTGGAGTCCATCTAGGACTCCTCCTTGGGCCCCCTTTCCTAAAGGGGTGGAGGGCCCAACTCCTAGTCCAACTAGGAGTGGGACTCCCCTCCTTTTTCCCTAGGCCGAATTGGCCCATGTGGGCATAGGTGGTGCGCCCCACCTAAGTGGTGGCTGCACCCCTTTGCACCATGTGGGCCCCATACAAAATATGGTCCCACTTCTAGACCCTTCTAGAACACTCCGGAACCTTCCGGTACCCTATAAATAATTTCCGGAACTTTTCCGAAACCTCCGGAAACCACTTTCCATATATGAATCTTATTCTCCGGAACTCCTCGTGACGTCCGGGATCCCATCCGAGACTCCGAATCACCATTCGTTCACTTCATCATTTAATTCATCGCAAAACCTAATTTCATCGGAACGTTAAGTGTGTGACCCTACGGGTTCGAGAATGCATAGACATGATCATATCAATAATTAATAGCGGGACCGGGATGCCCATATTAATTCCTATACACTCAACGAAAACCTTTTCTCGATTGAACCACGATGCCGGAGATTCAATTAATCTCATATATGATTCCCTTTGTCTCACGATATTTTACTTGCCCGAGATATAATCGTTGACATCCCCATGTCTAGTTTAATCTCGTTACCGGCAAGTTCTCTTTACTCGTCCATAATATAGGATCCCGGTGATTACAACCTAATCACATGTCTGCAGACTTTTGATGCTATATTACCGAGAAGGCCTGGAGATATCTTCTCCGTCACATGGAGGGACAAATTCCACTCTCGATTCATATCACCCAACAACCCACCATCAGAGATACCTGAAAGCCACCTTTATAATCACCCAGTTACGAAGTGACATTTGATGTCCACAAAGTATTCCTCCGGTGAACGGGAGTGATATAATCTCATGGTCTAAGGAAACTATATTTGGCATATTAAAAGTGTTGACAACAAAACTTTTGTGACATGATTAATTGCAACTCTTTATTTGGGTCATGTCCATCACACCATTACTCCTAATGATATGACTCCGTTATCAAGTGACTATAACAAGTCCATAGTTAGGAAACTCTAACTATCTCTTGATCAGCGAACTAGTCCTGTAGAGGCTCACTAGGGACTCCGGGTGTTTATATTCCACACATGTATTATGTTTCCATTTAATACAATTATAGCATGGATAATAAACTATTATCATAAACGTGAATATGCTTAATAAACCATTTTATTATTGCCTCTAGGGCATATTCCCAACAGTGGTGCGGGCTCGGGAAGGCGGCGACCGGAGGGGGAAACGACCGGGGCGACGCGGTGGCTGCAGGGGAGAAGGAGGCGCGCGGTGGTCGGCCGGGAGGAGGGAGACGGGCCGGCCGGGCCGGAGCTTGGCCGAGCGGCGGCGGGTGCGGGAGAGAGGACACGGGCATCGGGGAAGAGCTCACGGGAGAGGAGGAGCAGGTGCGTGCGGGTGGAGGAGAAGAGAAAAGGGGAAGAAGAGAAAAAGAAAAAGGAAAAAGAAAAGAGGAGGAGAGAGGGAAAGTGGTCCAGGGACCTTAAAAAAAGGAAAAGGACCTACTTGCAAGGTGGAAGGGCTTGTCTGCGAAAAGAGGAAAAGAGGGGAGGGTGGCTGCCAGGTGCAAGGGGGTAGGAGGAAAAGAGCCAGGGCAGGAATTAGGGTTTTGAAGGCTAGGTGGGCTTGGGCCGGTTTGGGCTACTCTCTCGCAATACTCAAAATTTATTTTTCTTTTGCAAAAAAAATTTGGCAATTAATTTTAGAAAACGGAGACGACTGCCTCGGTAAAACCTTTGCGACATATTTTAGCAAAATAAAGTAGGGTTTAATAAAAATAGTTTTTGTTGTAAAAAATATGCGATGCGCATGATGCTGATGTCATGATGATGCAAAAATAAAATAACAGGCAATTCTAATTTGGGGAAAAACCCCGGGGCATTACACGTATGTGCATTGATTTCACTGGCTTAAACAAAGCCTGTCCTCAGGATCCGTTCGCCTTACCGCGTATCGATCAGATCATTGATTCAACTGCCGTCTCAGAGATGCTATGTTTTCTGGATGCTTATTCGGGTTACCATCAGATTAAGATGAAGGAGTCAGATCAAGTCAAGACATCTTTCACTACGCCATATGGCAATTACTGCTATGTCACAATGCCTTTTGGCTTAAAGAATGCCGGTGCTACTTACCAAAGGTGTATGCAGCGGTGTTTGGACAAGCAAATTGGCCGCAATGTTCACGTCTACGTCGACGACATAGCGGTCATGTCGAAGAAGCGTGGCGATCTTATCGCCGATCTGTCGGAAACCTTTGCAAATCTAAGGGAGTACCAGATGAAGCTTAATCCGGCAAAATGCATCTTCGGGGTTCCTGCAGGAAAGCTTCTGGGCTTCATTGTTTCTCAAAGAGGAATTGAAGTTAACCCGGAAAAGATAAAGGCAATTCAGAACATCGAGAGGCCGACTTGTCTAAAGGACATACAGCGGCTTACGGGTTCCGCCGCGGCTGTAAGCCGATTCATTAGCCGGCTTGGTGACAAAGCATTGCCATTATACAAGCTCCTCAAGAAGTCGGACAATTTTGTTTGGACAAAGGAAGCAGAGGCAGCTTTGGCGCAGCTGAAGTACACATTGACGCATGCTCCAATCTTAGCAGCTCCGAGAGAAAAAGAGCCGCTTCTCCTCTACATGTCGGCCACGAATTTCGTGATAAGTGCCGTCATTGTAGTGGAGCGCCTGGAGGATGGGAAGCAATGGCCGGATCAGCGCCCTGTCTATTTCATTAGCGAGGTGTTCTCAGATTCAAAGCAATGCTACCCTCACTAGCAGAAGTTAGCCTATGGTGTATTCTTTGCCGCCAGAAAGCTACGGCATTACTTTCAGGATCACACAATCACGGTGGTCAGCAAAGCTCCACTAAAGGACATCATCAACAATGCCGACGCAATGGGCCGAGTCGCCAAATGGGGCATCAAGTTAGCAGCCTTTGATATCCAGTATAAGCCGAGGACCACCATCAAATCCCAAGTTCTAGCCGACTTTGTTGCAGATTGGACAGAGGCGATGGAGAGCACACCTTTGCCGGATTCTCAGTACTGGATAATGCACTTTGATGGCTCAAAGATGAAGGAAGGCTCGGCGGCTGGAGTAGTGCTAAAGTCACCTAAGGGTGATAAGCTTAGTTATGTCCTCCGAATCCACTTCAACGCCACCAATAATGTAGCAGAGTATGATGCTCTCCTCCATGGCCTTCATATGGCTAAGGAGTTGGGAGTAAAGCGCATCCTCTGCTATGGCGACTCGGATCTTGTTGTGCAGCAACTTGATGGATGCTGGGACACGAAAAGTCCCACAATGGCGGAATACAGGAGAACAGTCGATGAATTCGACAGATGCTTTGCCGGCTTAGAGGTCCGGCATATTTCCCGAGATGACAATGAAGCTGCTGTCGCTTTGGCTAGAATAGGCTCCAGGCAAAAGGCAGTACCCCCAGATGTATTTCTCCACCATCTGCATAAGCCGTCCATCAAAGGCGGCGATGAAGATTATCCCTTGTCGGCAGAATCAGTTCAAGTGTGCTTGGTAACCCTAGATTTGACCACACCCTACATTGATTTCCTGATTAATAAGAAACTGCCCAAGGACGACGAGGTGTTGAGCCGTCAAATTGAGCGCCGAGCAAAGGCGTACACGATTATTGACGGACGGCTTTACAAACGGAGCACATCCGGCATCTTCCAAAGATGCGTCTCTCTAGAAGAAGGACGGCAAATCCTTGAGGAAATCCACTCCGGCGAATGTGGGCATCACGTGGCGGCAAAGGCGTTGGTCGCTAAGGCGTTTTGGCATGGATTCTTCTGGCTAACGGCTAAGGAGGATGCTATCAACATCGTCAAGACTTGTGAAGGATGTCAGCGCTACGCAAAGCAGGTTCACTTGCCGGCTCAAGAGCTCAGGACGATCCCTATTGCTTGGCCGTTTGCGGTCTGGGGGCTCGACATGGTGGGACCTTTCAAGACGGCAAGAGGAGGCTTAACTGACCTACTGGTGGCGGTCGACAAATTTACAAAGTGGGTGGAGGAAAAGCCCATCAAGAAACTCGACGGAGCTACAGCTACAAAGTTCATCGTCGAGATAACTACTCGATTCGGCATACCGCATAGCATTATCACTGACAATGGCACAAACTTTGTCGTCGGTGAGCTATCGAAGTTTTGCAGCCGATCAAAGATTCGGCTCGACGTGGCATCGGTGGCACACCCGCAATCCAATGGACAGGTAGAGCGCACTAACGGCATTATTCTGCAAGGTATTAAGCCGAGGCTTGAAACCCCATTTCATCGAGCAGCCGGCGCTTGGGTTGATGAATTACCGGCGGTCTTATGGAGTAATCGTACTACCACAAATAGATCAACCGGCTTCACCCCTTTCTTTCTGGTTTATGGTGCAGAAGCGGTACTCCCAACCGACATGATCCATGATTCGCCTCGAGTCACAGCCTACGTCGAAGAAGACGCAGAAGAAGCACGTCAAGACGGCTTAGACATCCTCGAAGAAGAAAGAGAGTTGGCTCTCCAACGATCCGCCATCTATCAGCAAGATCTACGTCGCTACCAAAGCCGTAGAGTGCGGAATCAATCTTTTCGAGAAGGCGACTTAGTGCTTCGGCTTGTGCAAAGCCGGCAGCACAAATTATCCCCTCCATGGGAAGGCCCTTTTGTTATCAGCAAAGTTCTGAAAAACGGGTCATATTATCTCCTCGACTCAAGGGATTCAAAGAAAGATCCCAGGAAGAAAGGTTGTAAGAAGAAAAGGCATGTAGATGATGACTTAGATGAGACGAAACGTCCGTGGAATATCGCTCAGCTACGTCCTTTTTACACTTAGCAAATTCTATTGTAACCATGTAAATGTGATCATGAAATAAACATTGGCTTCTCTCATGTGAAATTCGACAATCTGTACCATCCTTTATTTCCCAATGATCTTCTTGCTATCATCTGTTTACCCGAAATTGCATGTGTTGCTTGTTGGTAAACTATCTTTCATGTTGAATCCGCCTTAAGGTGATGAAAAAACAACATTTTGCCAAATTAATGTTTGTCTGCTAGCTTTTTGCGCCGGGTTGCTTCAAAGCGTTTTCGGCACCGAAAGGCGGCACTTGTTCTGGGTCTAAACAGATTGGTCATTGTGTACCCTGTTACTCAGCAGGTTTGCTTTGCAATAGGTTTGCCAGCGCTTAAAGGCTAAGGTGTCAAGGCCAGAATAAACTGAGGCATAAAAATTGCAAACTTGCAGAATAGATAAGCCGAATTAACACGGCAAAAGACTTGGTTGTTTACAAGCATTTCATACTGTTTGAGCAGATTTACATCTTAATATTTACATTTTCAGGAAGTCCGGCTCAAAGGAGCAAATTCGGCTGATGCAGACTTGTCCGCTTCTTCGCCGTCATCGTCAGACTGGACGGGAGTTGGCGGGCAGGGCACTTCCTTGAAGATGGTGGTCAGGGAGACCATATTGGCAACTTTGTTGGCGTAGCCGGAGACGGAGTGAAGGATTTTCTTGCGCTCTTTATCATCCTACAGCGTGCCGTCCTCCTTTTCAAGAGGAACGCCGGACGCAACTCGCCAGGCTTCTGCCTCCGGGTAGTGCGCCATCATTAGGCCCAACACCGTCTTTTCACTGCCACGAGCACTGGACTGTAACCGTTCGTCAAAGAACGAAGTCGCCTCATCCAGTTCGGCTTCCAAACCTGCAAGGTCCGTCAAGGGTTCGGGGTTGCAGGGAAAGAATTTCTCGACAAGCTTTTTTCCCAAAGAAAGTATGTTCGGGATAAGCTCCCCTACTTCCAAGATCCGGTCAAGCCGGTTTTCCGCTGTCAGCTCATGGCCATAACCCGCCGGAGCTGTAAAAAGCGAAGTTCATGTTAAAAATGTCGAAGACAGAAAGCAGTGAATTTGAGGTTTTAAATAACTTACTCAAAAGCTGACTGTCGATGGCCACCGATTCGTCGAGGCGCTTGTCAAGCCGGTCCTGGATTTCACAAAGGGCATCCTTGTGATTTTGCCTCTCCGTCTCCAAGATTTGTTCGGCTTGAGTAAGGCCCTTCTTGGCCATCTCTAGCTCCGTCAACATTGTCTGATTAAGCTTTTTTAGCTCGGAGTTTTCATCGCGGAGCCGGTCGAGAATGCCGGCGTTCTCAGCAAGCTCCTTGGCTTTTATAATGGCGTCTGCAAAACAAAATGTTAGCAGTATAAAAATAACCATTATGCAAAGTTAAGTTTTCGGCATTTCTACCTTGGTACTGAACCCGGTCTGCCTCAAACCCGGCGATGATGGCATCCTTGTTCGCCAGCTCAGTTTTCAGCCGGCGCATCTCCTGATTTCATACACCCAAACAATTGATGGTTTCAGCGCCAATTTTTCGGTGGATCTGCGTAAGGAATTGCTAAAAGCCTAAAGCTATATTGACAAGTCAAAGTGGCTACATGACGACATTTCATGGCTAGGGGGATGAGCAGTTGCATACGCATTGACTCGGATCACTATGTCGGCTAGTTTTTATAACTTAACCCGGCATAGTGCTCGGGGGCTACTGGGGAAGATATGTACCTGGTAATGTTCACGGAGAAGCGGCATGCCGACTTCAGAGCTTTCAGCAAAATAATTTTGCTGATCTTCAAGGATCTCTATGACATCAAAGGTGTCATAGGCCTTGGTCTGATCCGGCTCATCATCCCGGACGGTTGTTCCTTTCTTCCGGGGAAGCCGAGGTACTTTCATGAACCGGCTCATGAACTCCGGCTTGATGTGTCCCTCGTCGTCGAAGGCTTCCGCCTTAATCGGAGGAAAGGTTGGGGCATCATTAGCCGGAGCTTCAGCCCTTGGTGGAGAGGAAGGTTCAGTCGCCTTCCCCGTCATCTCCATCCATTGGGTCGGAGGAATAATCCCGGCTCTCCCGAGAATTGGACTCGCCGTCATGGTTCGGGGGGAGCTCTCCTCCGCTGGAGTTGGCTTTGAAGCCGCAGGAGTTGGGGGAGGAACGGCTGGAGAGGCTTTCTTGCGTATGGCGCATACCTTTTGCTTTAAGGTGGCGCCTCTCTTCATCCTGCAAAGGTAAAGGGCTAAGCTTAGCATATCCGGCATTGTTGCAGAGTAAGGAGGAGATGTGTCAGCCGACTTACTTCTTGCTGGGGATATTGAGCCCAGCGAGAGCGTCGTCATCCTCCGATGACTTGGCGCTAATCGTTTCAGATTGGTTCTCCTCTTCTGGCTCTCTGCAGGAGCTGAAGAAAAGGTGACTGGCCGCTTGGTCACTTTGCTGGATGACGTGCCAGCTGCCCCGGAAGCGACAACACCAGGAATCTGAAGAATAAACACAAGTTAGATTGTTAAGCATAGAGTCTAAATCCCTTGAAGAATTGAACTTTGGATTCGGCAAAGAACCTTTGGGGGAGGGTTGGCTGCCGTATACATCGGCAGCGACTCTTCATATTGCCGGCCTTCGTTAGGCCGGGCTTTGATAAGCCGGTTGAGGCGCGCATGGTAGAGCTCCTCTTCCAGGTCTTCTTCGCTGGTCCTCATGGGATCAGCATTATTGGTGTACTCGCACAAGAGGCGAGTACGGTGCTGGAGGGGCTGGATCCGCCTCTTGACCCAGCATATAATGGTGTCCTCCCCAGTTAGGGGAGGAGAGCCGGAGGTCAACGCCGAAATCCTTGCTTGAATGGCGGCATGGTCTGCCGGCATTCTAGCTGACGGCTTCTTCTTCCACAAGGGCAGGGGCGTGCCGGCCTCGTCTGTGAAAGGGGCAAGCCCCTGCAGCCGGTTTGGTGGCGCCACGTCCTTGCAGTAGAAAAAGGTGGACGCCCACCCCTTTGTCGAATCAACGATTGGCACCTGAGGGTACCAACTCATATCCCGGCGGCAGTTGAAGCTGATAGAGCCGACCACCAACAGCTCCTTGTTCACAGTTTGCCTCTTGACTAAGAAGCATCTTTCGAAGAAGTCTAACCTAGGTTTTATGCCTAAATAGCCTTCAAAGAGTGCTACAAAGCCGGAGATGTATAGCAAGCTGTTGGGAGTGATGTTGTGGAGCTGAAGGCCATAGTGATCTAAGATCTCTATCAGAAAAGCCGACGGCGGCAAAGAAAAACCCCTAGAGATATGGGAAGAGAGGAGTACCCGCTCATCCCTGATCGGTGTCGGGTACGGGTCGCCTAAGGCGGAGCGCCAAGCCGGCGCAGAAGCGGAAGATGGAGGAAGGACGCCGTCAGAGGCCATGCCTTGGAGCTCGCCTTCTTCCACAGCAGAGGTGACCCAGTTGTGGGACGGGTTGCTCGCAGCTCCTCTGTTATTGCCGACTTCCTCTTCCTCCTCTTCTTCGCCGGCACTAAAGCCTCCGGCTGCAGCATCAGCGGCCGCAGAAGCGGCGGCCACCGTAGCGGCGGCTTCGGCTGCAGCTTTTGCTAAAGCCACTTCATCGCGGCCCGAAGCGGTGGAGGTACTCGCCGGAGTTGGGGAGGATGCAGGTGCAGCGGCGGTTGGCTCTGTGCCGCCGGCGGCGGCTGTGGATGCGGAGCCTCCCATCGGCGGAGCCGAGTCGAGAGGCGCGGCGTCGATCACCGGAGAGCTGGGGACGCTCGATGCCATGGAGCACGGTGATGAACTTGAAGAACTAGAGCTTGGGAGATCTGGGAGAAGAAGGAGCTAGGGTTCGCAAATGGCCTGTGACCGCGGCGAAGGCGAGGCGTCCGGAATTTATAGCGGATGCGCCGAGATCCTCGCAACGGTCAGGAGCCGAGATTTTCGCCACGCGTCGCGGATCGAGCCGTTGTGAGATGATTTCCTTCCTTCGACTCCTCGATTCTCGCGCGGGAAAAATGGAGTTAGCCCCTGCATTCAAAGATGCTTCTCCACTCACACTGTTGGGTCTGACAGAGCCATCCAATCGACGAACGCGTGTCATTACTCGTCCAAATGCTATCCGGCATGGTAAGCCGGCATGAAGAGGTCGACAAAGAAGTTCGGCATGATTGCAGGTTTCTGGGAATGCTCCAAGTCTGACGGCGGATGAAGAATTTCCTAGAAAACGCTTTGCTGGAAAACTAAAGCCGACCGCTGAAGTACTTGAAGCTTTTCGGGGGCTACTGTTGGGGTTATGCCGAACAGGTACCTTCACGAAGGAGACTAAAGCCAGCGTACCAGGGTGGCCCATAGTGGTGGTAAGCCGAATTCCGGCTTACCGGGCGGCCCAGTGCAATGAAGCGTAGGAGGCCTATCCGGCTAAGGGAAGGTTCCATAAGCCAGCCCGCATTGAGGAAGACTTGGCCCACAAGGCGGAGCTCAAGCCGGATTAGAGTAGAACTCTGTGACTTAGTCGGTTAGGTTTCCTCCTGTAAGCCCTAGGACCGGACGCCTTTATAAGCCGGCCTACGGGACGCCTTAGGGCAATACTTTCATAAGCCCTAGACACCTTTCATTATAACCGGCGCATATTGCCTTATAGTGAATTATAGCAGCACGTAGGGTTTCGCCACCGTTGCGAGATCCGAAGCTGGGTAAACCCTTTGTCATCCTGTCACCGGAACACCCCACATCTCCTAAACCCCTCTCTCTACCTAGCTCGATGGCACCCCTGTCGCGGCTAGATTCGACAATACCACGACATTTACCGAAGGAATACTTTGTAGACATCAAACGTCGCTCCGTAACTGGGTGATAATAAAGGTGGCTTTCAGGTATCTCCGATGGTACTTGTTGGGTGACATGAATCAAAAGTGGGATTTGTCCCTCCATATGACGGAGTAGATATCTCTGGGCCCTCTCGGTAATATAGCATCCGGAAGTTTGCAAACATGTGATTAAGTGGTAATCACGAAGATCCTATATTATGGACGAGTAAAGAGAACTTGTAGGGTAACGAGATTGAACTAGATATGGTGATATCGACGATCAAATCTTGGGCAAGTAAAATATCATGAGACAAAGGGAATCGTATACGAGATTAATTGAATCTCCGGCATCATTGGTTCAAACCGATAAAGAACTTCGTTGAATATGTAGGAGTCAATATGGACATCTCGGTCCCGTTGTTGATTATTGATCGGATCATGTCTACACGTTCTCGAACCCGTAGGGTCACACACTTAACGCTCTGATATAACTAGGGTTTGCGATAAGATAATTAGATGGTATGAACGAATATTGATTCGAAGTCTCGGATGAGATCCTAGACATCACGAGGAGCTCTGGAAGAGTCCAGAGAATAAAATTCATATAAGGAAAGTGGTTTCCGGAGGCGTCGGGAAGGTTACAGAATTTTCCGGCAGGGTATCAGAAGTTTCTAGAAGGGTACCTGACGTGTGGGGTCCACATGGACCGAGGGGTGGTGCAGTAGCCCACATGGGCTGGCCGCACCAGCCCCAAGGCCCATGCGGCCAAGTATGGAAAGGCGGAGGCCGAACCCTATGGGTGGATTCGGCTTGGGGGCCAAGCCTTCCCCTTGGCCGCCGCCCCTAGATGGCAGGCGCCTTGGGGGGGCAAGGCATCCCAGCCGTCGGCCCTAATAGGGATTTGGGGGCCGCACCCCCTTTGCCCCTCCACCTATATAAAGGAGGGGTGCGGCACAAGGAGGGTTGCCCCCTTGCAAACCCTAGCCGCACCCCCTCCTAGCTCCTCCTCCTCTTCCTCTTGCACGACTTGGTGAAGCCCTGCTCGCGGGAATACTCCACCATCACCACCACCACGCCATCGTGCTGCTGAGATCTCTCAAACCACTCCCTCCTTGCTTGCGGGATCAAGAAGGAGTCGACATCGAGTTGTACGTGTGGATACCACAGAGGTGCTGTTCGTGCGGCGCTTCATCGGATTGGATCTCGAGTATAATACATCTCCTCGCGACTAGACAAGTCTAGTTACGGGGATCGACTAGCCAACCCCTGCATCGACAAAACGCGTTTGCTCGTTCTTCAAGGATAAGAGATTGGATCTTCTCCTCGCTACCTTCGTCTAATAGATCTAGATCCGTTGGGTTTCTTTCGCTTGTTTCGTAGTAAAAATTTTGTTTTCTATGCAACGAACCCTACAGTAGAGTGAATGGCGCGGTTGTAGGAGAACTCGGCGTGCAGGTTGTATTATTCCCAATTCTTCAAGTTAGGCTTAATCAACACTAGTGGTAGCGTATAGAGGCTTCAGTTGAAGGCTTCCATTTGACCATTCGTTTGAGGGTGGTAAGTGGTGAAGAAAAGGAGCTTGACGGCGAGCTTAGCCATTAATATCTTTCAAAAGTAGCTTGCGAACTCATGTCAAAAAAAGTAGCTTCCGAACTTGACGGCCCGGTCCGAAACGATAGTCCTGGGTAACAATTTCTCTAATTTCTTTTTTGCAAATTGCGAACTATCGTTGGTCTTATTACAAGGATCAGCTACCAAAAAATCGAATCATTGTCATTTTTCAGTATGTGGTGAACCTAAGACAAAATTCATACTCATATCGGTCCAAGATAGATGTAGAATAGGAAAAGGTGTGTATAAACCATGAGGGTGGCGCCGACATGCCCCACCACCCAGGGTGCTGCTCGCCTCTACCGCCTCCGCCACAACCAGTCGTCGGCGGCGGCTCGGCGTTTGTCTAGCTTCTCCTCTCTCCCACTCGGGATATGCTCTGTTCCTCGTCGTTGCCAGGAAGAAGGAAGGGTGAGAGGCCATCGCACGAATTGCGACGCAATGATCCAACGATGGAAAACTGAATCTAAAACACATGCTGGAAATTCATTTTGCCCCGTTTCGGTGATTGCCACAATTTTCAAACCGTGGTCACTTACCGAAATCACTTTTCCATGAGCGCTCGACCGCTCGCACGGTCCGCGTCAACGCTCGACGCGTGGGTGGGTTCCGCCCATGTTCTCCTCCCTTCCCATTCCCCACTTTCTCTACCTCTCCCCAACTGACCAAAACGGTGCCGGCGACGTCGTCGAAACCGGAACAAGGCGGCAGCCGTGCAATGGACTTAACGGTGGGGGTGGGGGTGCTCACTGGAGACGAGATCTGGTGGTGCGGGAGAGGTGGTGGGGGGGGGGGTGTTATTTTATTGTGTCCCGAATCCCACGTACCTGTTGTAATATAGATGGAGTCCTACCGGACTACGGCGTTTGACTACAACTCTGTTTCGTGTCCGCCAAGAAATAGAGTTGTTTGCCCCACTATATATAGGTCCAGGTAGTCATAGATTAGAGAGAGAGAGAAAGAGGTAGAGCCTCGTTGATCTACACGAGAATGGTTTGTCCTCTCGTGTATGTAATACTCCTCCCAATTATAGTGAGACGCCTTCGTGCGTGCCGTGGTTTTTTCCCGTAAGGGTTTTCCACGTAAAAATCTGTGTTCTTGTTATTTGTTGATCTACTTTCTGCTGCGCTATTTTATAACAAGTGGTATCAGAGCTTGAGGTTTCAAGATCCGCTGTCCCGGGAGACTTCCCGCTGCGCTCCCGGGACAGCATCGCGCAGTTCATCTTCGTTGGATCAACGGCCGCAGTTGCGGCCTCATGCAGCTTCACCGAGGTAAATCAAGATTGATTCGTGAGATCTGATCTGAGACTAAAGTTCACAGTTTTCGACGGCGTCCCGTGCACCGCCTTCGACGATCCGTCCGTCTGTGTGGTTGGATTCACCACGTCAAAGTCTTCAAGTCCGGTACGATTTCCTTTTGATTCACGCTTGTGTTATGTCCTCTAGTCGGTATTAATTCCGTACGAGGAGTTAAGCATGAATCGCCGTGGAGTACCTATCGAAGGCACAGATGACCAGATCGATTCCAAAGCAAGCACGTCTGTTATCAGATCAAGTTGGTTTTCGTCGCTTCCGCGTCGTTTTCTGTCAAGTCGCCGAGATTGCACTCGTCGCCAGTTTCCCAGCGGCCGTCTATCAGCTAGTCGGTCTTTCAATTCCATGCGAGGAGCTGAGCCATGTATACCATCGATCGATCAAAGCCTACATCGATCATCATGACGGATCAAGTTTCAAGGTGAAGCAAAGGCAGCAATACAAATCCGTTACGTTCACGTGAAGCAGTTTACCAGATGGATCGAAAGCATCCATCGGCAGGTTACTAGAGGATCAAGTCCCGAGTCAAGCATTGAATATGCGTTTTGTGCTGCGTATGGTACTGCTACCTCACGTGAAGATCAATCAATTGCATATTGATATTTTAATCTCCAATTGCTACGTGCACTACAAGTGTACCAGGAAAATATTCGTGTTGCTACGTCCACCCGAGACAATACCAGGTGCTATTTTCTCAGTTGTTTGTTCGCAAGTTTAATTCTGCAAGGAATATTTGTTGGCTTGTACTACTTGTGTACGGATTTATCTGCTCATGTTATGAAGTATGATCTACCGTTATTGGGCCGTGACACAAGGTGTTTTCCTATGGCAAGTCAAGATGCGGGCATTGTTGGCGCAAGCCGTTTATGAGGATATACTGGTTAGTTTTTTGTTCAAGGTGGAGTTTTTGGATTAATAGCCTGTTGGGAGATATATTGCTGCAGTTATATGATGAACACAGTTATTAGAAAAATAAAAAAATTTATTATGGAGGAGGTAATTATTAAGCCTGTTGGTAGCCAGCATATACTTTTGCTCTCCAAGTATTGCTGTTATGCATGTGAAGGTTTTGTTTGATATTATGTTTGTGATAAGGATCATCTGAAGTATAAAAAGGAGATTTGTTTCTGCTAGATACTACAACATGAGTACTGTTAAGGTTCAGTGCAACTGAGTTGTCTTTGCTCTTTTAAGAGGGGTCTATTGCAGAGTTTGAGCTCCGTTGCGATTTCAGGAGGTTTCTTTATCCGAGAGTTGTTCTATATGGACAGTTTTGACCATGTCATGGATTTTTCGTTAACCGTCGACAGTTTTGGGTGTACGAGGTGCCGTCCACACCAGATACTCTTGCATGAGTATTGTTTGCCGAGGTTTGTGCTCTTGGTTTTGTAGCACGTTCAGATTCCATGATATGAGTTCTTCACAATGCTGTGTGCACCAGGTTGTTGCACTATGAGCTATGCGCTCGTTCAGGCACCACAGGAGATATGATGACTTATGTCATTTGATGATTGAGTAGTTTCGGTTTTTAAGGTCAGTGGCACAGACTCAGACTTTTGTTGGGAAGACCCAAGCTTCGTATGTCTGCTTTGTTGACAGCTGTGTTGTTTACTGGACGACCTACTGATTGATTTGCTCAATGTGACTTCGTGAGAAGTGTATTAGTCCTATGGACGTTTGAAGACAAGGATTACTTGTGATGACTTTAATTGAGGAGTTGATGCTAGCTATGACTATTGTAAGGGATTTCGGTCCAAGGTGGAGTGTTATTTTATTGTGTCCCGAATCCCACGTACCTGTTGTAATATAGATGGAGTTCTACCGGACTACGGCGTTTGACTACAACTTTATTTCGTGTCCGCCAAGAAAGAGAGTTGTTTGCCCCACTATATATAGGTCCAGGTAGTCATAGATTAGAGAGAGAAAGAGGTAGAGCCTCGTTGATCTACACGAGAAGGGTTTGTCCTCTCGTGTATGTAATACTCCTCCCAATTATAGTGAGACGCCTTCGTGCGTGCCGTGGTTTTTTCCCGTAAGGATTTTCCACGTAAAAATCTGTGTTCTTGTTCTTTGTTAATCTACTTTCTGCTGCGCTATTTTATAATAAGGGGTGTTTAGAGGGATGGTCGGGGGCGACGGCGGACCGGCAAAGATGGTGATTCGAGGAGAATGGCGCGACGAGGTGGCCGCGCGCGTCAGGTGGTTCGGCCGACTGTTCGGTCAGCGACGACGGCGGGTAGACTCGCCCGTCACTTACCCAATCAGCGAAATATGCCTAGCCAAGTATTTTTAGAAAAAGAGTCTAGCCAAGTTCGTCGAACCGTACGTACTTCGGTGTATCTTGGAACAGGAAACAAACTCGAGACCTGACAAGCCCTAAGGTGATCGTGAGTCGTTGTCCGCTTCCGTCTCCGCGCCACCAGCCTCCCTTGCCGGCATAAATGCGGGCTCGTCGCCTGCAGATTTAGGCGTCGTCCCCGTCCTTGGCTGACCAGCTCCAGGTAAACAACCTTCCCCACTGCTAGTTTTTTTTTTAAGCAGCACCCGAATCCAACGTATCCGCAACCCAACCCGCCCCTGCTTCTTCCTGCCTTCTCCTCCCGTCCCCCATATATACGACCTCTCTCGCCGGCTTCTTCCTTCCCGGCCTTGCAAGCAACGCGCGCGACCTCGTCCTTCCTTCCTTCCTTCCCCTTGCCGTGAAGTCTTCAGGATGGATGTCGAATACCATGAGGTGAGACTGAATCCTGTTCCTGCATTGCATCCGTCGGTTCTTCAGTTCCATCTCGCCTAGCTACTGACTGTTTCCACGTCCGGATTGATCGACATATAGGAGTACGTGAGGAACTCGAGCGGCTTGCAGCTCTTCACCTGCGGATGGCTGCCCGCCTCCACATCGCCCAAGGCGCTCGTCTTCCTCTGCCACGGTACGTATGCTGCGGAGTTTCATTCAGTTCTTCAGCTAGTCCTTTCCACACAAGGCAAAGGGCAAACGAGATGGAGTATAATCAAACAACATAATGACTGCCTTGTGTCGAAAGCCTCTGCCCCATCTATATGACTACATATTATCTGTTAATGTTGATGTGTTGTTCAGGTTACGGCATGGAATGCAGCGGCTTCATGAGAGGTATGGATCACATAAACTTCAGCCTTGATTCAGTATAAAGTATAAACTATGAAGAACAACGTCCCACCCGAGGTCACCTTATTATGCATGTGAAGATTTTCTCCTTTTCTTCCTCTTTTTCCCCCGGCAGTACACAAACTGAAAATTTTCAAAAAGGTTTCGCGAGCTGTTTGCGTTCTCATACGTAGGATAGCACTATTCGCCTCTGCTGTTCGGTGTCTCCACAGCCACAGGCATTAATTGATCGGTTCACATGTAGTATGCACTAGCTATTTCAGGGTGTCTGTAAACGTAATGATTCACCCACCGGCACCGCCGTCCATATAGATGGCTAGAAATCTTACCCTCTGCCTCTATTTAAGCGCATCAGGCAGTCCAGGTCTGCAGTAGTACAGTACTAGCAGTTGTTAATGAATGAACACAGTCCCATATATGTTGTTGTCTTCACTCTTGAGTCTTGACGCAAGCGAGAAGACAATAACACTATCACCCTAGCTATCTAGGTGACCTCCTGTTTGGTAGCTTTCGGTTCAAGTCACTTCTAGAAGGAATTAATAATACTGCACTGGTTTTATCACCCATAATTTTCTTATCATGACTTGCCTCGCCCAACTAAGACCTTCTCGAATTAGGGTAAGATCAAGCATCTTTGATGGTCTCATTGATCCAAGAAATAGATATGGTCGCATTGTTTTGAAGCAGGGAGGATCCTAATTAATGCCTCCTCTTTGTGATGGAACTGAAACGAAAATCCATCTATGTGAGGCCTGTGCCAATGCACCGTCTCTTAACACATTATCATTAGGATTAATTAAATCTTAAGATACAACTAGTATAATGCATTGTTTCTTATGTTTGTATCTACATTTAATGATTTGTGTCTCGTGCATGAATACGATTGGGCTAAAACCTTTTTTTTCCTATGACCACGTGCAAAACTTATATGTTAGCTAAGTTACAAACATACTCTATTTCTTCATTAACTAGTATGCCACATCATCAAAATACCTATGAAAACGTGCTAAGAAACTTGAATTGGCATAGGCCTGACGGGGAAGGACTTGCGGGATAGTTCGATCATAAACAATGCACATACAGAACATTAATTCGATCATAAACCACGGACATGGACCGTATTAGTTTCATTTACCATGCTCTAATTCGGGGAGAAAATACTAGTACTACTCCTACTTCCATATATTCTGGTGGTGATGTCTAGTCCCACATATGTTGTTGTCTTACTCTTGAGTCTTGACGCAAGCCGAGGAGACAATACACTATCTATCACGCTAGCTAGGTGACGTTCTGTTTGGTAGCTTTCGGTAAGTCACTTCTAGATGGATTAGTACTCCAAATTTATAGCTTTAATTAAGAGAGTGCACCGGTCTTATAAAAAATGATTTTCTTATCATGACTCGCCTCACCCAAACTAAGACCTTCTCGAATTAGGGTAAGATCAAGCATCTTTGAAGGTCTCATTGATCCAAGATATACATATGGTAAACAGAAAGGGCATTTAGGAACCTAAAAGCATGCTCCGGGAAGATACTGGAGTAGTCCCTGATGGTTTAGGCCTGTGCCAATGCATCGTCTCTTAGCACGTAATCATAGGAGTAATAAATTTTTTAAAGACAACTATGCCAATGCATTGTTTTTTATGCGTTGTATCTAAATTTAATGATTTGGGGCTAATGCATGCATATGATTGGGCATGCAACATTTTTTGCCTATGACTACGTGCAAGTGTTGTATGTTAGCTAAGCTACAACCACACTATCTCTCTTCATTAACTACTATGCCACATAAGCAAAATACATATGAAACCGTGCTAAGAGACTTGCATTGGCATATGCCTTATAATATACTGATGCACGCATTTAAAAGCCGACCCGGGCAGGCAGGTCTCAATTGAAAGCGCCAGTCCTGCCTAATTATGTCTGCTGCCTTGCTTGTCTCCCATCCCATTTAGTAATCACTTATTACTACTGACGACCCTGTTCCTGTTGGGGGCGTGTACCACATTGGTGATACAGTCGTTTAGGTGATGGTTATCAAGACAGCATGCTCTTGACTCTTGTAGTAGCGTCTCATTCTGTCTCCTTATGTTATATAGGAAGAGAGAAGTGCATCTAAATCTATCTCCAAGAACAATAATTACTTACTAGACTGTGTTCTTCAGACTAGCTTGCCATGGCGGAGCTTATTGCTTGTATGACCATCGATCTAAGAAAAATAAAGCGAAATTGTTTCCTTGATAAAGTAAAGTAGGTTGCTCACTATCACTCGGTACCTAATCTAACACAATGCCGATGTGTACTTTAAGTTAATTTATGTCTTGTGGATGGAGACTGACAGACCACCAGCTGCTCACCAAGCTAGGCACACCAACTTATTCAGGTCGTTGCCGCATGCATCTACCTAGTTGGCTGCCTAAACTAACTAAGCTTTACCTTGACCCAATAAAACCTCTGCAGTGCATAAACTTAACTTGTGGACATGGTGTTGAATGCAAGTCCCTTTCATCCACGAGACGAAGGAGATGTATGGTAGACGAGGTTGGTTCTGTAGGTGAGCTGCCCCGGCCACACCAGTTCTCATCCATAATCGCTCGCGGCCATACCCACCGCCGGCCGTCGGCGTGGACTCCACTCCACACACAAAATCTTAGATGCAGCCGCGGCTGATATATATAAATCCCTAGCGGTGTCTGTGTCCCCTCCCTCCCCTGTTTGTACGTCTGTCCCATGGCGTCGGTGCGGTTGGAACGCCATTAACTTAAAGCGAGACCAACCGCCGCTTGGTCCCGCGCCTCCGTCGAGCAATATTTGGCTTGCGCCGAGCTAGGCGGTGCGCCATGATGTACGTGTGGTCACGGGCACTGTAGTAACGTACGTACTGAAGTACAGTAGTGATATATACTGGTCTCTCACGGATGCAATTAAGGTTTCGGTGCTTATGATAGTTGTTGAGCGTCGACGTTGATCGATGATCACGTGACCCTGAAGATACATTAATCGGTGATGACGACAAGCTTAATTAGTTAGGTCCGCTGTCTGTGGTGTGCTCGATCGTTGCTTTCTTAACTGAGTAGTAGAGGTTGAAGAGGATGAATAACTCTGATTAATTGATTGATCAATGATGATGTAATCTGGATGACAGCGTGCTCGATCGTTGCTTAACTGAGTAGTAGAGGTTGGAGAGGATGATCGACGCACACTCTCCACTCTGGCAGTATATTTGTGTTGCTAGCAGCAAATTAGTGACTTGGGTGCCTAACACTGTCAATTTCAGGCTGCAAATAACAGTGCAAATGAGTCTAAAAAATGCTAGTCCTGCTGACATCTCTTGGTGGCAGTTACAATGGATGAATAACTACTGTATGATTGATGATGTACTATGGATGGCACAGCTTGCGGCGTGCGGCTGGCGGCGGCAGGGTACGGCGTGTTCGGGATGGACTACGAAGGGCACGGCAAGTCCATGGGCACCCGCTGCTACATCCGGAGCTTCCACCGCCTCGTCGACGACTGCGACAGATTCTACAAGTCCATCTGCGGTAACCACTAATGTCTAATGGTTTTCCTTGGTTTTTGGCAAAGGAGACTAGCTCTCCGACAACATGATGAACTTGCTGTGCAGACCTGGAAGAATATAGGAGCAAGAGCCGGTTCCTGTACGGCGAGTCCATGGGCGGAGCCGTCGCGCTGCTGCTGCACAGGAAGGACCCCGTGTTCTGGGACGGCGCCCTTCTCGTCGCGCCAATGTGCAAGGTCAAGCATGAGATGGATGGATCCTGAATTCCTCTTTCCTCTTACCAATTGCAATGCATTTTATCTAAACTGAAACTGGTTTCGAAATTCAGATATCGGAGAAGGTGAAGCCGCACCCTCTGGTGATCACCGCCCTGACGCAAGTGGAGGACGTCATACCCAGGTGGAAGATCGTCCCCACCAAAGACGTCATTGACGCCGCCTTCAAGGACCCCGCCAAGCGCGAAAAGGTCGGTCGAGACTCCTTCAGAGTTCAGACATCCTTGTTTCAGTTTTCCAGTACTACGACTAGTAGCTAATAATCTGATCTCGTACGTGTTTCTGCCATGCCGAGCAGATCAGGAAGAACAAGCTGATCTACCAAGACAAGCCGAGGCTCAAGACGGCGCTGGAGATGCTCAGGACCAGCATGTACGTGGAGGACAGCCTATCGCAGGTGAAGCTGCCCTTCTTGGTCCTGCACGGCGAGGCCGACACGGTGACCGACCCGGAGGTGAGCCGCGCGCTGTACGAGCGTGCCGCCAGCACGGACAAGGCCATGAAGCTCTACCCGGGGATGTGGCACGGCCTCACCGCTGGCGAGCCGGACGAGAACGTCGAGGCCGTCTTCTCCGACATCATCACGTGGCTCAACGCGCGCAGCCACACGTGGACGCTCGAGGAACGGCTGATGAAGATGATGGCAGCCCCCCAGCAGAAGTTCGTCATGGACGGCGAGAACGGCGCCGACCACGGCTCAACGAAACCTCGGCGGCGGCGACGGCGCTTCCTCTGCGGGCTCACCGGACGGACACATCACCACTCAGAAATGTAGTTTGCGTACAGTGCATGTAACGTAGTGCTATAAGAAATAAGGGGCGATGTATGAGTAACATGCATGTAACATAAATAGAGGCACACGGATCATTCCATTCCCACCCTTTGCAGTGAACATTTGCTCAACAGATTAAAAGATCTCTTGTTCCGTTGCATCTTAAGGCTAATCTATGTGCTTTAGAAGGTCTATTAGACCTCTTTTGGTGTCTGATGTACAACTATTACCAATGAATAAAGACGTTTAAACTTGTCCCAAAAAAATCAAAGTTGCGTCTGACGGCAAATATATTTGCTTGGGAAGATCTATTAGACCTATGTCTGATGTAACCACTATTACCAATGAATGAAGAGGTTTAAACTTGTCCACAAAAAAATGAAGTGCTCATGTTGAAACATATACAGCTTTATAACACTTTGAGTTCCCAAACCAACATTAACTATTTGTTAACAACGCCACCATATAATTTGTGTGAAACGGGAAAAAGGGGAGAAAGGGATTACTTAGATCGCTACAGAGTACAGTCTACAGTAGTGCCAAGCTATTGTTAGCACCTTCTTCATATCGCCCAAAGAACTATATGTATGAAGACAGACCACATCGCCAAACTTCTACAGACCTTGCAATTGTTTTACCCATATTTTACCTCTTGTACACGATCAATTATAGAAGTTCACTATAAAGTGTGGGGTTGCCATGAAGTTAAGACATGCCACCAGCTGTGGTAGTGGAAACTTCCTGATCCCCGAAGATACGTTTGCGGAAGTCGGTGACCATGAGGGGAAGGCCCTCACGCAAGGGGACCTTGGGATCCCAGCCCAGGAGTTCATTCGCACGGGTGATGTCTGGCTTGCGCTTGTGTGGATCATCAGCAGTGTTTGCACGGAACTCGATGCGTGCATTTGGGTCAATGGTGTCCTGGACCACCTTAGCCAGCTCCAACATGGTAAACTCACCAGGATTACCCAGGTTGAATGGTCCTATGTGCTCCCCTTCCATCAGCTTCATCAACCCTTCCACCTGAGAGAATCATCCTATCCGTATCAGAAGAAGCCGTATCATAGATGTATTCCAATAGTATCAGCAGAAATTAGAGTCATTAGATGCAGGCATCCCTGCGAGTCCCCACAATGATCCTGGCGACTTCCCTGTCCGGATCTTCTTGGGCCGTCAGCGGTGCAAACAATCACATTCCTCACAAAAACTCATGCTTGTTGTACTAATATGTCTTCACAAGAAACTATTAACATTCTGATCTTCACCAGATCATAAATGTGTACTTACTACCCCTTTCAATGCAGTACAGAAACGATAAAGAACATATTGATCAGTTCATAGACACCAAAAAGAAAATATGGTTCTTGTAGTCAAAATAGTCTATGCAAATAAGGCAAGCCATTCATACATATGAGGCAGGTGTAGATTTCAGGGAGTTGCAATCGTACATAAGTTCTATTGTGCAAGAAGGAAACCTACCAGATCAGAAACGTATTGAAAGCTCCTGGTCTGCTTGCCATCGCCATAGACAGTCAAAGGCTCCTTCCTTAGTGCCTTAAAATCACGAGTGCACGAGGACCATTTAAGTATCAAATGAGCAATGAGATTATCCTTAAGTTCAGGAGTAAAAAAGACGAGGGTGCAATGCAACTGGTAGCTACCTGAGCAACAAAGTTGCTGACAACGCGGCCATCATCAATGCACATGCGAGGACCATAAGTGTTAAAAATTCGGGCAATCCTCACCTAAATAAAACACAAATTACAATAAATTAGCATATTATTAGCAGGTAAATTTGAAAATTAGTATTTAACAAATAATTTGAATAGCATAAACCTCAAGGTTGGCACCACGGTGGTAATCCATGGTCAATGTTTCAGCTGTGCGCTTGCCCTCATCATAGCAGCTCCTGACACCTATGGTTCGTACAAAGTATTTACAATTAAAAATCTCTCCCAGAACAGGCAAAAACTTGTGCACATTAAATATAGAAATGCTTGACAAAGTAAGAAAAAACACTATTTTTAAAGCATTAGCTATTGCTGTGAAGTTTTAGCACAGTTCTCCTCTGTTCTGTTCTGTTACTTGATTCCACGTGCTCCTCTCGCTCAGCTGTCACCAGTTTGGTTAAACTAACCTGGCCTAGTGTAGTTTTGTGATAATGACACTCTTGCTTTACTAGGGGAGTCCAACAAGTGGCTAACCTCTGCTCCGTGGAATTCTGCCAACCTAAAGTGTCCGTTTCCACAGGAAAGATTCGAAGCACGATTCCACATTCACAACCAAGTATGGAGTTCACAACAACAATTCTCAGCATTTAAAATTCCAGCCTGTCTCATAGTAGAGTCAATGCCTCAGTTGCATGTTTCAGTCATCTTCCCACTACTTAGTAAAACTGAACCACCAATTTTAGGGATAATATTAATACTGTCTTGCTAATTTTGTCAAGGAGAACCCTTTTCTCAACAATTTATATAGACAGTAGCTTCCAATGCAGCCAGTTGCAACTCGATGTGTTTAATAGCATACTTTGCCATTCAGTTATCTAGAAGAGGAATGCTTTTTTCCAACAAAGAAACATACACCATATCTATGCTTCTCTACTATGTCCCCACAATCAAACTGCAAGATTTTAGTAAGAACATTAAAGTTAAGGTCAATAAAGTTTGCGTGTTGATGCTATTGCATGGTGCAGTAAGGAATTAGTGAAACAAAGTATTAGGAGGAAGAATCGGTACCAATGGGATTGACATTGCCCCAGTAAGACTCCACCTGAGGGTGCTGGAGAGGATCACCGTAGACCTCGCTGGTGCTTGTGAGGAGGAATCTTGCCCCAATCCTCTTTGCCAATCCAAGCATGTTCAGTGTTCCAACAACATTGGTCTTGTGTCATCTAAAACGTTAAGGATCACTATAACCATATGTAAAATGATACAGTTGCTGTTAGCCAATGGAACAACATTTCTGGTACAGCCTTTGACTATATTGAGATCATGTGGTAGTTAGGCTAGAACTCCACTAAGCTAGCTCTAGGCTCTAGCAGTTGGAAAAGGAGAGACGTGGATATGATGCTAAGTGATGAGGACGCATCATTGATTAGAAAGAAAAGGTCAACGATTTGGACATAATCTCTTCAACAAAAAAATCTAACAACGTACAGAAACGTCTAGGTCAGATTACAACTTTAATTTATATTCCTACTGCAAGTTGGAATATAGAACAACATTAAGCAAACAATTTTTTTTGTTGTTGTCTATCGTAACAAAGCACAAACATTTTTAAGGATATACTGGTTGTTTAAATATGAGATGAAAATAAGAACTTCTATTTCCCATAAATAATCTAGTCCTGAAAACTTTGCCCCTTAAACTAGATACACCTGAGATCTACTACTTACTCGAATACACAACTCTAATCAATCATCACTCTATCAGCAACAAAGAAACCATCAAAAACGTATTATTTCCAGCCAAAGCCAGAAAATTCACCCTAAAACCAAGAAAACTAATCCAACAAGACAAACAAATCAAGCAATTCAAAGAGCAATAACCATGACTGAAAAGACCAATACTGGAATAGCACTCAGACGAGGTAATTCAGTAAGGATATGATTGTCTTGATCGGGTTGTACTTGTAGTGCACGGGACTGGCAGGGCAGGCTAGGTGGTAGATCTGGTCGACTTCGAGCAGTATGGGCTCGACGACGTCGTGCCGGATCACCTCGAATCTGGGGTTCGCGAGGTGGTGCGCCACGTTCCCCTTGCGCCCCGTGAAGAAGTTGTCCACCACGATCACGCTGTCGCCGCGCTCCATCAGCCGGTCAACCAGGTGGCTCCCCACGAACCCGGCGCCGCCCGTGACGAGGACCCGCAGCACACGCCGGCGCAGCCCCAGGGGCACCTTGCCGCCGACGGACTCGTGCAGCGACGGGTGCGCTCCGGTCACGAGGTGGTTGAAGGAGGCAGCGGCGGTGCCAGAGGGAGAGTAGTATCCAACCGGGGAGGAGGATGAGGAGAGGGCGAAGATAGCGGCGGCAAAGAGCATGCCGACGAGGGCAAAAAGAGGGCGGTGCTCGGCGGCTGCGTAGCGGGCCGCGCGGGGGAGCCAGGAGAGCGGCTTGGAGGGCTTCGGGGAGTACTCACCGCCATCGGAGGCGGATCCAGCGGCCGCCCCGCCACGGTAAGTCAGCTCCGAAGCCATCTCCGGCGAAGGGCCTGATGCAAAATTGACCTCGGACTTTTACACAGTTTGGAGCTGAGTGTAAATATTGGAAAAAATCAGAGCTTGGACCCGGACAGGTCGGCAACGCGTTGCCGATTGCCGAGGTTTACCGCTGCGGGCGACCAGCGAGAGGAACGGATGATATTATATATAGGAGGTGTGAGAGCATCTCCAGCGCCCTCTTCGAAACAGATATAAACGGATATGATAATTTCTGCACTAAATTTGATTTCGAAATGGCTATGAGAAATTTATATTCAGTTTGAAATAATTTGACGGATTAGGAAATTAGCCCTCTTTCCGCTATTGATCACCAGGTGTCGGCCTAGTTTGCTAATTTCCTCGCCATGTATGAGCAAATCCGTGACGAAGCTAATCATCGCCAACTACAAAATAATTTGGTTGAGCATTTGTGGTTGTTTAGAAGAAACAAAGACTGAGTCTTGATCTAGTTAAACCTTTCAAATTTTAATTTATTTGATTTTCAATTATTGTGAAACTAAGTTATGTGTTTACAACTATGCAATATGGTTGCATTTATGTGGAAATATGGTTGTATTAATTTGCCAAGAAAAGGAGAAAAAAAAATCTATTGTAAGTGCCTATTAAGAGTTGCTGCTGGGGCCAGCCGGCCCCAATATGCTGACAACGGTGTCGGCGCTCTCAATAACGGCCATCCAGTTTTTTTTTATCGGACCAGAGCATCGACGCATAAGACCCGCCATATTCATCTGTCGGGGGTCTAGATAAAAATGAACGAAACTTTATTGACCTGGACGTCCTGAAATTCTATTCAGACATCCCTGTCTGTCTATAAATTTATGGGCGGACAAGAGGTGTCCGAACACACCTGTCGTATTGGATGAGGGTTACATGAACAACATGTCACACACTCTCCATAGGGCACGGCGAGGCAATTTCATCATCATATAATGATGAAAAAAACATGTCTTGAACACACATGGGTCAGCTCAGTCACGGATAATCCCAAAAATTGATGGATTGATGTTGTGATTTGGATGCAGATCTATTCCATAGATTGTTTGTGGCTACGGCGCAAGAATTCCTCAATCATTTATGAGTAATTTTATGATTTGTTTTAAAAAAACGACAAACTTGACACTTGTCCGATTTGTTCGAGGGTACCATTGGGAGCTCCCACCCTATCCGTCCGCGCCACCAAACGCACACGATCGGAGACAGAAAAAATAGGGCGCTGCTAGAAATAAATCTTACTTCCCTTGGCCATCTTCTTAGCGTCCCTAGAGGTGCAACGGCCAACGGGTTGTTTGAAACGTAAGAAAGTAGTTTAACTTTACTTCCGTGATCTGTGGATAAAGGTACAAAATTTCCCCTCCGTGAGTTATGATTGTCAACTACAGAAAGTGTTGGACTTCTTTTACGTCTTCGTGTGGGCCGCTATATGCTCCAGCGGTCGCCGTTGCAACAAAATTCTGTCTTGTCTACAAGGAAAATGTGTGGCAAGCCTAAATTGGCCTAACTTTGATTTAAAAGGAGATAGTGGATTTATCCCCATCATTGAATGAATTCCTCTCTCTTGCCCTTGCGTCAGAGGCTTTTGATGTGGAGGATCCTCGCCTCCCTGATTATGTTTTGTAGAACAACAAGGATCGTGTTCTTCGGTTCCGTTGCACCAATGAAACCTTCGGGTCTAGAGCATGGATTTAAATTTCAGTGAGTTTTCATCGAAGTTCACTAAATTTGAGTGATTTTAGTAGACCTCGAAATATTTACTGAGTCAAAATATTTTAGCACTTGTACTTGTAGCGTCCCGACCCCAGAACTATAAATGAAGCTTTGTGCAACCGGTCATGCTACACAATCGAATGTTACTGGGTTTACCAATCCCAGGCCAAAACCTTTGGCAGGCGTGCTCGGAATGGATCATCGGCACGCAACACTTCGATCATGCCATAAGCTCAGACATAGCTATCATGTATAGTTGAGAGATCAAGACTTGTGAAACAACTGGCACATCACAGACTCTACGACACAAAGATTCATATAGCAACTCATATATGATAAAGATACAAATATTACACAAAAAAAAGGGTCACAGACCCATCAGTACATCATGCGGAAGCGAAGTAGTGTTGTCTAGTACAACAAGATCCAAATATATGGCCTAAGAGGACTACACATAAACAACCCCAGCCAGCTTGTTCCACGGTCCCAAGCTTGCCACCTAGGAACCCCGAACTACTCATCGATGTCCAGAAAGAAACCACCTGTGTGCTCGGTGTCGTCCTCCTCTGAAAAAAAGTATAAAGCAGCAAAGAGAGACTGAGTACGACGTACTCGCAAGTTTAGTACGGCGATATAGGCCCAATGATGATGGAGGATCTAAAGCTGTATAGTAGCTATTTTGCATAAAGCTAGATTTCCTTTTCAAAAGATATAAACGACCCATGGCATCGACTACTCAGAATATTTTCTCAAAAAGGGGGTAAGAGAGTAACTTTTTACTTCGGTTCTCATCGAACCAGTAGTACCAAGAATCCACCTCTCATCTCCACCAAGGCACTCCCTCGAATCACCCTCGAGGAAATGAACCTTTTAACACACGTTGATTATGCAACCTTTAGCTGCAAATTAATTAGAATGTTCAGGTTCTCTATGATCTTATCGTCTATTCCCAAGTCGTCCATAACCGCGAACATGGTTTTTCGAAAAGATTTACCCTGCAGGGGTGTACTAATTTACCCATTGGTACCGTCCGGCTCAACTGATTGGCCCACTTCCGGGGAAGACCGGCGAGTGGGCGCGGTTAAACCTTTACCTCGCATGAGACTATCCAAGAGTCATCTGTGGCGACAGGGTAAGTTTACCCAGCCTATTTCAGCCCCTGCCCCCATCGCCACGTCCTAAACACCATCATCCTCATCATTCCTTTTTTCCACTCACACACCCACACGCAAATGGAAATAGCAAACTAGAGGACCCTTGGATACGTCCGCACAAGTTATTCAGTTAAAGGGGATTCCATATGTCCCCACCGATGGAATCACGATCGTCTTGGTTCAAGAGGTAAAGAACTCGCACCTAGGGGCAAGAATGAGACAAAACACCATCCCCGATGGCAACTCATCCAAGCCTTCTTAGCATTTTAATTAAGCATCACAAGTAACCACCATGTCCGAAACATTCCATCAATATCATAATTATAGAATTTAAACAACGGACATAACTAGCATTCGACTAAGCATGGCTAAGCATATAACTACAACAATTATATATTTGTCACAGCCAACACATCAAGCCTATGGTTCATAGGAGGGGGAGCATGTGATGGTTCGGGGAAAAACATGCATTCATAGGATACTCTAGTATTGACCAAAACTGGTATAGAATCGAATGCAATATTATGGTGGATAAAATAAGTTTTCAAAACAGTAGGATGCTAGATGCCAAGAAGGTTAGATTATATCTTCCCTTGCTGACGGGGAGCGTAGTACGGCTCGTCGGGGTAGGTAGGGGAACCCTCGACTCCTGAATCTATCGGTACCCAAGCAATAATAGAAGAACAAAATAAATAACACGAAGACAAGTGCAATGCACAATCATGATGGTATGTCAAATTCATGCAATGGTATCAACATATAATTTATCTAACAAATTAAATGGAGTTCCAAATAATTAGTGCAATTATTTGGAAACCACCCCATATTTAACTTAGTGACCACATTGTTTATAAATTATTACATTACAAAGGATGTGGCTTAAATATGCATGAACATGACATGTTTAAGTAGGTTTTGTTCTTCCGATCATTTCGGTACCTTCTTTGTAATTTTCCGAGTTTCGATGAATAAGTAGTGAATTAAATAATTATTTGAAATTAATTCTTTTAACCAATTAAAGGATAACATCAAAGGAAAGTTGTGGTCATGATTTGATATTAGAAGGGTTTGATAGCCTTTGGATTGTTGAGAAATTTGATATAACATGTGCAAGATTCGACTTAAAAGAACTTAAGTTATCAAAATTCCAAGTTATAATTGAAACTAGCCGGTACTTTCGGTAAAGGTCCCGGTAGTACCGGTTTGCCGGTACTTCCGATAGTACTTCCGTTTATAGACACAAATGTCCAGTACCGAAAATTCTGGGGCGGTACTTCCGGTGAAGTGCCCGGTAGTACCGGTTTAGCGGTACTTCCGGTGCTACTTCCGGTTATACTTCGAAACTAACAGAGCTGAACCGGTACTAGGGGTAGTACTTCCGGACCTACTTCCGGTTTAGCGGTACTTCCGGTCCTACTGCCGGTGCTACTTCTGGTTATAACAAAAACATACAGAACCGAATTTTGTTAACCGGTACTAGGTGCGGTACTACCACCGGTACTTCCGGTCAAGAGTTTCAGCTCGGCCGCGACGCGCGCGCGCGGTGACCGTGGCGACGGCGGCGAGCGTGCGTGCGTGCGTACGTGAGCTGCGGGGACCTAAATGGGGCGGCGCCGTCACTTCTAGGTCGCCGGAACGACGCTGGCAACGGCGACCGGCGGCGGCCAGCAGCTAGCTACGGCGACGGCGAGCAGCTAGGGAGAGAGAGGAGGAAGACGGAGACGTCTCAGGGGACGGCGAGCTCACCCTGGTCGCGTGAGGATGCTTGGCGAGGACGACGGCGGCCGGAATCGACAGAGAGGAGCTCGGCGGAGCTTCTCCGGCCGCGGGGAAGAAGAGGACGGTGCGCTCGATTTGCGGCTCCCCGGCTCGATTCAACCGGCGGAGACGGATAGGGGAACGCGAAGGAGCTTTACCCCCTCTTTGATTCGGACGGGGAGGCTCCTCGCGGCGGCGATTCGTCGGCGGGCGGCGGCGGGAGGTGCCGGTCGGGGGAGCTAGGGTTAGAGTTCGGCTCGATCCGGGAAACGGGGAGGAATGGAGAGAGGAGAGAGAGGGGAGCAGGTGAGGGGCATCTAAACTATTCCAAAAATTATACAAAATTCCAGGGATGCTCACAACCAGATAAGAAAGCCCCCTATATTTTTATTTTGAATTTTGGAACAGCTTAACATGGTTCCAAAAATAGGGGTTGAATTGAACCATAGTTGAGGTCTTTGAACGTTGGAAACAAATGGAGGCCAAGCCAATGGTTTCTTAAGCATTGTGTGAACTTAGGTACTTGTTAGACCATATGGTCACCTGCCATGGTGTTGTTTGTACCACTGAATTGCATTTCTTGGTTTGGTGATTTGGGAGGGTTTGGCTTCCCTCTTTTATTGTTTCCAAGTTGTGATTGTTAACATTAGCAATTTAAAGGAATGCCATGATGCAAACATGAATGCAAAAAGTGGAAAAAATATTCGTATTTTCCATTACCAAACTAGGGCTGTTACAGTACTACTCAAGAACTAAAAAACGAATTGAATATTTAAATGAATTTAAGAGAAAATTTCGGCCATTTGGCCGAAACGAAAACCGAATCACTGAATTTCAGTGATTTCGGTAGTGGCTGAAATTTTTCTGAAACAAAAATTTAAAACCAAAAGACAACATAAAGAAAAAACTACTACGATTTCAAATTCCAAAAGGCGCATCAAACGCAAGCTACCACAATCGCAAAATCTCTGCACTGGGAGGTCCAGATGGACGTGCCCACGGAGGGGGAGAGGCTGCTCTGCTTCGAAAATACCATGTGGCGACCCACCCAAGTCAGATAGCAGAAGCTACCTAGCAAACACATGTTTAATAATGTGAAATGTTGATTTGTAGCAGAGATGTGGTTCACGGATTTGTAGTTGTACAAGTAAACATATCAGAACATGTGGCAGTATATGCCTAGAACCGCGAGAAACTAAACAGTTTAGAGTTGTATGGTGAAGCACAATAATTGCAGACAAATTACTAACTCCCAAGAGAATTATGTTCAGCAGGCACTGGTGGATATTTGCAGTCCTGGCCGTTAAATGTACATGAACATAAACAAAAAAAAATGACAAAGGTCACTTAAAATATCAGAACACTTGCAATAACAGAGACTGATTCGTGTTCTCAATAATACAGGTATTAAGCTAAAGTTGTCCATTTCGCAAGAAAATTGCGTCACCCCAGTGACATAATATCAAGCTATTGAAAGGACAAACGATGTCGCCTAGAGAGGGGGGTGAATAGGTGATTTAAACTTTTTACGATTTATGGCTTGATAATTGCGGAATAAAACTAGGTGTTTAAATTAACAAGCCAACAAAACCTAATATACTAGGTTCACCTATGTGCACCAACAACTTATGCTAAGCAAGATAAAAACAAGGTGATAGCAAGATATAATTTCAAGCACGAAGGCTATCACAATGTAAAGTGCATAAGTAAAGAGCTCGGGTATAGAAATAACCGAGGTACGCGGAGACGAGAATGTATTCCCGAGTTCCTCCTTGTTAAGGGAGTACGTCTCGTTAGAGGGGTGTGAGCTCACCACTACAGGCCTACTCAACGCCACAAAGGCCTTACCTTATTCTCCGATGAACCGCACCACAAGATGAGGTTCACCTTCCACTATCAGAGTCCTTCTAGGCGGAATCCGGAGCCTTTACACCACCAAGTTTGGGGCACGCATCCACAACCGAATTGGAGGCTCCCAAGAATCCCCACAAACACCGTCTAGGTCCAATGACCCAAGAGTAAACAAGTTCCCAACCTTCACTTTCACGAATCTTCGTGGAGAGAGCAAACCGATGCAACTAATGCAACGGCAAGAGCACAAGTGCTCAAATCCTTCACTCTCAAATTCCAACAAAGCAACAAATGCTTATGGGGGAATAAGAGAGGAAGAACAAGGAAGAACTCAATAAATGAATCCCAATATCTAGATCCAAAGGGTTCCCCTCACAAAGAGGAGAAAGTGATTGGTGGAGTTGTAGATCTAGATCTCCTCTCTCTTTCCCTAAATTTGGGTAAGAATCATTGGAGGGATTAAGAGGAATCAAAGCTTTGGACTCAACAATGGAGGAGTGAGAGAAGCTCCAAAACTTATGAACCATTGGGGAAGAAGACCCCTTAAATAGGTCCCCCACCAAATCCAACCGTTATGTGCAGTTTTTCCTGCGCGGGCCGGAACTTCCGGGGTTAACCCCGGAATTTCCGGACCCCCTCCAGGGAGAATCGCCAAAATGACTTAGCCAAAATCCTCGGAAGAAAAACATGGGCCGGAACTTCCGGTGCGTGGGTCGGAACTTCCGGGGGCCGGAATTTGCGGCCTCCGGGCCGGAACTTCCGCCCCACTGAAAACTGCAGAAAGTGCAAAATGAAAACGGACATATCTTTTGCATCCGGACTCCGTTTTCGATGATCTTGGGCTTGTTAGAATCGTAACGACGAGCTCTACAAGAATATACAGATATACATAATAGTACAACAAGGGAGGATAAAACCAAATGGGGAAAGGAAAACCTCTCTATAAAGACGAACCGATAAACCTCAAAAACCAAAAACGCAATAGGATATCCATACGAAAACCTTTTTTGGTGAACTTGGACTTATCATGACAAGCACGACAAGCACCAAGACCTCACCATGATAAGATCCAAATAAGAACCAATAAATATGATTGCAAGGATGCAAAGGTTTGAGCTCTCCACGAACGATACGGTCAAGATACTCGGTCGAGAGCCCCTCTGATAGTACGGCTATCTACCATATAACCCGGTCTCTCCACTACATCATGAGACCGGTAAAATAGAAATACTATCAAGATCATACCTTTGCCTTGCGCATAATCCACTTGAGGTCGACGATGACGATCTTCATCTTCTCAAGATGGACCATCTTTCTTGATTGCGCTTCGCTTGGTGAAAACTTATATGTTGCTCCCCATACACCAATATGGGAGAACTTCTTCTTCGGCATATCTTCACTTGGCCTTTATCTTCAAGTGGATGGCAAACTTTAAGCATGTGATATCTTCATGTTGATCATTTTGAACTTGCACCACCTAACCTTGATGGCGATCACCACTAGATGCCATCCTCCATGGGCTACATAGGATCTTCCTTTCATTGCATGCTCATGGAGAAATACCATGAGATCACAAGATCCCTCATGGTACATCACTAGCCTTGTGTGTTGATCAACTCGCACTTAGCCTTAATCAACATATAATCTTCTTCCCTTAGCCTTGACTCCAACACATGGAGATCAAGCAAAGCATATGGACACACCTACAAGTATAGCTCAATACAAACATTAGTCCATAGAGATTGTCATTAATTACCAAAACCACACATGGGGGCAACCATGCTCTTTCAGCTATCTATCTGGATCCAATAGTGCCTCAGACTATGGAGTATCCTTTGTGAAAGAGAAGAGGCGATGAGGAAAAATACCCAAGAACATGACGAACTTGACTAAGAATCTTTCGGCGAGGAGGTCATACCCTAACTTGGTGACGACCTTTGTGATAAGGCGACGGCGAACAGTAGATGTGTCCAGCGGTGAAGGAGAACATGTTGTTCGGAACTACATCATTTAAGCGAACATGTATGTCAGAACCTCGATCTTTGAAATACAGTCCCTCTGAGTTACATCGCGAACACGTTCCTCCCAAATACGTAGTACAAGTGAACACGTTCAGTGGAACTTTGACCCTCCAAGATGACAATCCTTCGAGAGGACGGAGAACAAGACACAAAAAACAAGACAGAGCATGACAAATCAAAAGGGGGTGGAAGAACGCGAAGCTAAATGGTGAAGAAGGAAAGGAGCTAAATGGTGAAGAAGGAAAGGAGCGCATGACGACTCACTAGCTACCGTGTAAGAGCAACTCTAATAGATGCCCTATTTTAGCAGAGGTGTCCTGAAAACCATTTTATAGGGCACAAAAGGGCAAAAACGGCCCTCCAACAGATGCCCTATCATGTGCCCTATTATAGGGTTGCCCCAAAATTTGCTCCTCTAGGCCTACGCGCAGCCCTGTCCTATCCTATCATTTTCAGCCCGCGCGCAACCAATTGCCACGCTGAAACCCATCCCGCCCCCGCGCCGCGACTGCTCCTCCCCCGTTTCACCCGCCGACGACCCCTCTCGGCCACCAAAACACTCCGCCGCCCCTCCTTAACCTCGTCCCCGTCGCCAAATCAGCCGAGATGGCCTCGGTGAAAGAACAAACGATGTCGCCTAGAGGGAGGGTGAATAGGCGATTAAAACTTTTCCGGTTTAAGTCTTGACAATTACGGAATAAAACTAGGTGTTTAAATTAACAAGCCAACAACCTAAATAAACTAGGCTCACAATGTAAATTGCATAGGAAGATATAAAACTTTAAGCACGAAGGCTATCACATGTAAATTGCATAAGTAAAGAGCTCGGGTATAGAAATAACCGAGGCACGCGGAGACGAGGATGTATTCCCGAGTTCCTCCTTGTTAAGGGAGTACGTCTCGTTGGAGGGGTGTGAGCTCGCCACAAAGGCCTACTCAAGATGCCTCAAAAGGACTCACCCTATTCTCCGATGATCTCACCCCAAGGGTTAGGTTCACCTTCCACTATCGGAATCTTTCAAGGCGGAATCCGGAGCCTTTACAACAATTTTGGGGCACACACCTACAACTCAATCGGGGGCTCCCAAACCTGGCTCAAAGCTTCACAACTTGAAGTCTCCACGACACCACCAACCGTCTAGTGTACACAGTGCACCCAAGAGGCACAAGCTCTTGGAACACAATGCACCCAAGAGTAACAAGCTTCTCGAACTTCAATCCCACATATCACCGTTGAGGAGCACAAACCTATGCAATAAAAGCAATGGCAAGAACATAAGAAGTGCTCAATCCTTCACTCCCAAATCCCACCAAAAGCAACAAATGTTTATGGGGGGGAGAAGAGAGGAAGAATGAAAAGGAGAATCACCAAGAACTCCAAAATCAAGATCTACTAGGTTCCCCTCACTTAGAGAGGAATGGATTGGTGGAAATGTAGATCTAGATCCCCTCTCTCTCTTTTCCTCAAAAGTAGAAATAAATATTGGAGGGATTGAGAGGTAAGCAAGGTTCTAAGGTTCAACAATGGAGGTCAAAACTTGCTCAAATGGTGGCCAAGGTTAGGGGTCACTTGGGGAAGAAGACCCCTTAAAGGGAGGCCAAAAATATGGCCGTTAGGGCAATTTTCGTGAGGCTGCGCAGGGAGGCCGGCCAGGCCTAGCCATGATGGCCGGCCAAGCAACAGAGGCAGCCCGGCCATACCCCCAGCCATTTGGCCGGCCATGCTGGCCTAGATGAAAAGCCAAAATGAAAACTTAATATCTTTTGCAAATAAACTCCGAATTAGATGAAACCAATTTTGTTGGAAAGAGAAGGACAAAACCTACCCGATAACAAGTTGAAACATTGAAAACAAGTAGAGGAGATTTTGCTAATAAATGGAAGAGTGAAAACTTCCGCAAGGACGAACCGATAAAATCTTCAACACCGAAAACGCAATAGAAGACGCATACGAAAACCGTTTTCGGCGAACTTGGCCTTGTCATGACAAGCACGACAAGAACCAAGAACACACCATGATAAGAGCCAAATAAGAACCAATAAATATGATGCCAAGGATACAAAGGTTTGAGCTCTCCACGAACAATACGATCAAGATACTCGGTCGAGAGCCCCTCTTGATAGTACGGTTAACTATCCTATAATCCGGTCTCTCACTAACATCATGAGACCGGTAATAAATAGAAACCCTGTCAAGATCATAACTTTGCCTTGCGCATAATCCACTTGAGCTAGATGATGACGATCTTTGCCTTCTCAAGTTAGACCACCTTTCTTGATTGCGCTCCGCTTGGTGAAGACTCGCTAATAGCCCCCCATACACCAATATGGGAGAGGCACTGTTCGGCATATCTTCACTTGGACTTGAGTGTTGATCAACCCGTACTTAGCCTTGATCAATATATAATCTTCTTCCCTTAGCCTTGACTCCAACACATGGAGATCAAGCAATGCAAGTGGACACACCTACAAGAATAGCTCAATACAAACATTAGTCCGTAGAGATTGTCATTAATTACCAAAACCACACATGGGGGCAACCATGCACTTTCACTCGGACGCGCCGCCGCCGCTGTGAATTGGGACGGAAGCACCGCCGCCACTAAATTCACTGTTGGAGTTGCTCTAAGGGAACAGAACTTCCAACCGGGATACCACTAAATTCACTGTGGATATATCCGACAACATTTCAACATTAGACATGATGTTATCTTACTTTTTATTTCTATTTTGAAGTTTTAAGAATATTATAAAAAATACTTATGTATAAAAAGGTGCTCGAGTATCATGTTATGTAGAAACTATTTCATTTCTAATAAGCATTTTATCCAGATTTCCAGATGTGGCAAAGCTAACAAAATCATTCTAGGCGGACTCACTGCAAAATCAACCTAGTATCATTTGGTCACACATAATTTGCACCTAGAACTGGATAGCATACATTATGAAAGTATAAAATATAGCAAAGAAACGAAACTTCACTTTGGATTTCAAGCTCACATGCTCTTGTCCAAAGAAAAAGTTTGAAGTAATTCATTTTGTAACGTTCTGAAATATTTTGGTAATGAATATATATAAGTTTTCTACATATGTGTCGTGATGAAATGATATTTATGCCGTTCTACATAAAATACAAATCAATGATTAAAATGAGATTTAAAATAAAATTGAGAGTGTTGTTTTATTATTTTGCACATGACAGAAAAAATATCATTTCATCATGAAATTTCACACGTACATAGAAAACTTATATATGATCATCACGAATTTTTTAACTGTTTTACTATATTTTTCAAAAGAAGTATTTGACCAAAAACAAGAAACATATGAGCTCGGAAGCTAAAACAGCCCTGAATTGCCTGGTTTCCTATGACACCTGCTAGCATACCCTGGTCTACTCCGTTCTAGCACTACGGGAGACTCTGCTTTGCCGTGCGGCCAAAATGCACGGCAAAGGACGATATACGCACGGCAAAGGCTTTGCCGTGCGTCGGCGGACGGCAAAGGCCGCACGGCGAAGCCTGGCCCGGCAAAGGGTTCTTTGCCGTGCGCCTCCACCAAAACGCACGGCAAAGCTGTTGCCGTGCGGCGTTTTCTTCGCCGTCTGCTAACACTCTCTGCCGTGCGAGGGACGTTGCCGTGCGCCGCCACCATCTGCCGTGCGAGGGTCTTTGCCGTGCGCCCTCCCCCCCGCACGCACGGCAACGGACGCCTCTTTGCCGTGCGCCCTCCCCCCCCCGCACACACGGCAACGAACACCTCTTTGCCGTGCGCCCTCCCACCCGCACGCACGGCAACGACACTTCTTTGCCGTGCGCCCCCGTCCTCCCCGCACGGCAAAGAACACTCCAGGCACACCCCAGGCCAGCAGGTAGCACTGCCTTTGCCGTGCGTATGCGCACGGCAAAGCGACCAAATGGTCCTTTGCCGTGCGCATACGCACGGCAAAGGCGCCAGCATTTTTTCAATTTCACACCAATATTGACAGCAATATTCACAGCATATATAATGCAATATTCACAGCAATATAATGCAATATTCACAGCAATATAATGCACCAAATTCACCAATATGCAACCAAATTCACCGAACCAATATCTTACACATTCACGAATGCTCAATCTTACAAATTCACCAAATAGCAACCATACAAATTCATCTACCAATATTACAAGTTCACCAAAGCAACATTACACCTCCGGAGTGAGATTCACCAAGCGTGAGATTCACCAAGCATCCTTCATCCACCTCCGGAGTGATTCCCCCTACAAAATCAAGATTCACTAATATAAGATGGCATCAACATGGTAAACAATATTAATCTACGGGAGAAGCAATCTATGATTCAACAAGTGGCATGGAATGGCTAAAATCTTCAACAAGATAAAAAGAAAGGTCATGAGATATCAATCTTGCTTTCTATTTCATATACTCCATTTGTTCACTAATATAAGACATTATAATTCTAATATTAGCATTTTAATTCATATACTCTAAAATTTCAACAAGTGGCTAAAATTTTCAACTATGTGATGGCATCTTCACCAACTAAGCAATATAATATAAGATGGCATCCTTCATGGTAAACAATATAAAATGGCATCCTTTACCAACTAAGCAATATAAGATGGCATCCTTCATGGTAAATGGCATTAACATGGCAAACATGCACATAGGTAAAACAAAGGGGCATTAGTGCAACTATTGTCAACCAACGAGTGTTTGAATGCTAAAAAGTCAAAAGCCACGTACCCAGAAACGGTGTACAACCACCTCCTGCATGTTCTCGTGCCTGCCGTGAGGATCTGGCGCGTAGCTGTAGTGCCTCCAACTCCAAGCTACGTCGCGGCCACCAGTGGGGAGATCGACAAGCCCAGGAAAATACTTGCGAAGTAGTCCTCCAATGATGTTCGAGTAGGCACGTGACGCCTTCTTCAGCGGGTCACCATACACGAACGACCTGCACAATTAAATGCCAAAATCAGTATGTATGTGATAAGAAATTCGATAATGATGAAATTTCGATAATGAAATGCCAAAATCAGCATTTTACCTCTTTCCACCGGGCGCGAGAACACAGTCGCTACAGGACCAAGTCTTTAGGTGGGGGAGTGTCGTTTTCCCACGCTGATACGGCCCCTTCTCATGTGGCCGCAGCCTCTCCTCGGGAGCAACGTACTCCTCCTCCTCCGGCGGGTCCAAGCTAGGGATGGGTCAGGTTCAAACGGTAACCCCCAGCCCCTCCTCATCCTCCTCCGAGAGGTCCTCCTCCTCGTCCTCCCCACCCAAGTGCTGGGAGGCCTCCCCACCTCCGAGATCCGCGTCCTCCACATCCTCGTCCTCCACATCCTCGTCCTCCCCATCCTCGTGCTCCTCATCATCATCCTCAGGTAGGGGAGGGCTAGGAGAAGGGCTACGAGGAGGTTCCCGCGTCGCATTCTTCCTACGTGCTCGACGAGGGGAGCTAGGAGAAGCAGCGGGAGGAGTTTCTTCCCGCGTCGCATTCTTCCTACGGGAACCACTCGGCTTGGTCACAAGCTCAGCCAAGTTCTTGACCTTTTGCCGAACGGCCTTGCCTACTCCTCTTGGCATGTTTGTATCACCTGCAAACACAATGAAAAGAGTGGTTTATTAGTACGCAATGTCAAAAGATGAATATTTGTAAAGCAACAAAGATATAAATACATGAATATTTGTGAAAGGAACAATAATGCAAATAGATGAACATTAGTAAAAGCAACAATAATGAAAATAGCAAAGAGTTCTCACAAACATAGCACAGAGTTCTTACAGATACACCAGCTCGACTATCACTATTACATAGAGTTATTACTACATAATCATCTACTACATAGAGTTATTACAATCAGTAGCCTGTGTCGACATCCGTAATTGGATCACATGTTTCGTCATCGCCATCAGGCTCGGCGAACCAATAATCATCAATGAAACCTGGAGGTTGTCCATTTGGATAGAGGTCAACGCCTGCTTTGAACGCCTCGAGCAAACTCAGGTCTTCCTTGTCACAAACATCTTCCTCTATGCCCTCATCTTCTTCTTGTTCATCGTCTACGACCATGTCATCAAAGGCCGGCAAGTCGATGGTGAAATGACCGGGGAGCCCTTCTTCCTGATAAAACTCGACATTCTGTGTTGAGGGGTCTACGCGGCGGTAATCGTCCTTGTTTGATAGGGGCGGCCTAATGCGTGAAGGTACCGTCATCACAACATCCCATCCCTGTAGACGTTTTGCCGGGTTTTTGCACGGGTACGGGAGATAGAATACTTGGAAGGCCTGGGTAGCCAAAATGTACACATCTTCTCCCTTATAAATAGAGCTTCTTTCAACTTCGACCAATCCAATTTCAGGATCCCGTCTCACCCGACGTGGGTCGAACCAATGGCATTTGAATACGACGGGATTTAGCCCTTTATCAAACCCGTAATTCAGCTCGTATATACCCTCGACTCTTCCATAGTAATGGAGTCCATCATCACCTTGACACACCAACCCGCTATTTATTGTCTTCGTGTTGGGACGGCTTGTTGTGTATTCATGGGTCTGGAAGCGATACCCGTTCACGTCATAAGAATTGAACGTGTCGACGGAATGGTTAAAGCCCCTAGCAATTTTTCTTAGCTCGGGCTTCATCTCTTTATCAGTTCTTGCCTACAAGTTTAGCACGAGAAGTTTAGAACGAGAAATGACCGATAAATGTCGGTAGTGCAAGCAAATTTGGATAGAATAGTACCAAACCACAGAACCAGCTACTGAAACCGAGACCGCCGCCCTTTTCGAAAATATGTTAAATGGTTAGCACTTACTTGATGTATGGCTTCACTTCCACCATGGTGTTCAAGACATACGAGTGGATCAAGGTCCGCTCATGTATATTCGTCTTGTACGTCTTCAGACCACTTGACTTGCCACCAAGCCCAATGAAGATGCTGAGCTTGGATACATCTTCAGTGTTGGCGGCATTGTATCGGAGGACCGGGTTGTGCTTTGTGGGAATGTTCGGATCATAGTGCTTAGTGGTGAAGTTCGCCACCTCCACATTAAGGACTGCCTCGGCTATGGATGCTTCGATCTTGCATTTATTGCCTGTCATTTTACGAATCCTTTGTGTTTCTCTCTCGGGCGGATACTGCCAACGACCCCAATTCGCCCCCCCTTCAAACACTCGTCCGCAAGGTGCAAGATCATATGTTGCATCGGATTAAAGAACCCTGGAGGAAAGATCCTCTCTAGATCGCAAAGCAACTTGGGTGCATCTTTATCTAGCTTCTCAATCACTTTAGTGTCTAACTCCTTAGCACAAATCTGGCAGAAGAAAAAGCTCAACCTCAACAGCACTCGCCAAATCTGCTCAGGGACATAGCCTCGAATCATCACCGACATTATCCGCTCAAGCCATACGTGGTAGTCATGACTTTTGAGTCCTTGTACTCGCAAAGTTTCCAGGTTCAGACCCCTCATCCAGTTGGCTGCGGACCCATCAGGGAAAAACAAACAGTGCTTCATCCAATGAATACCTTCCTTTTTTGGGCCTTTGTGAGGCTGAACGGAGCTTGTCGCTTAGTCCACATTTTTTTGGCGCCATGAGGTGGCTGCATGTTCAACTTTGGTCTATCACACCATTTTTCTTGATCAAGTCGAGCCTTTATGTTATCCTTCGTCTTCTCAGTGTCCATGATGGTGCTCCAATAGGCATCACTGATATTCTTCTCGGTGTGCATTGTATCAATGTTATGCGGGAGCTCGAGATCCTCAAAGTAAGGGAGCTTCCATAAGCATGGCTTGTGGGTCCATTGGTGTGTCTCCCCATATCCCAAGAAACCATTCCCATCGGGCTTAGGCTGGAGATCTTCTAACTCGGCCTTGATTTCCTTTCCGGTCTTCGGAATTGGCTTCGGGTCATGGACAACACGGCCTTTCTTGAAACTCTTTACATCACTCCTGTACTGATGATTCTGCTCAAGGAACTGTCGAGCTTCATCAAAGCAGGAATACTTGCCTCCCTTGTCCAGCCAGAAGAAAAGCACAGCCTGCCTGCACACTGGGCAAGGCCACTTCCCATGTGTACACCACCCGCAGAACAAAGCACGTGCTGGCAGGTCATGCAGTGACGTGTGGTACCAGACATACATATCGAAGTACTCCTTCTTTGATGCATCATATGTTCGGATCCCACGATCTTCCTAGCCATGAAGCAAATCATCCACCAGCAGTTCCAGGTAGACATTCATGTTCTTAACCGGGTATTTCGGCCCTGGGATTATCATCGACAGAAACATGTTCTCTGATCTCATGCAGACACCAGGGGGGAGGTTCAGGGGAATTACAAACACTGGCCAACAACTGTATACTGCAGCCGACATACCATATGGATTGAACCCATCGGTTGATATCGCAACTGCTACGCTCCTCGAGTCACCGGCTTTTAGTGGATACTTCTTGACAAAGTTCTTCCATGCACTACCATCCGACGGATGTATCATCTTGTCAGTGTATCTGTTTCCTTCTACAGCCCACCTCATCTGCTGGGCAGTATCCTCGGTCATGAAGAGCCGCTGGATCCTCGGCAGGACTGGAAGATACTGGAGGATATTCTTGGCAATCGTGGTATTCCTCTTCTGACCATCACCATTGGTGTCAACCTCAAAGTACCTAGAGGATTTGCATTTGATGCAATATTTTGTGTCAGCATGCTCCCCTCTGAATAGCATGCATCCCTTTGGACAAGCGTGTATCTGCTGAGATGACATCTTAAGGTCACTGAGCAATTTGGTCGAATAGTAAAAGTTTTGCGGCAAGAGGTGCCCTTTCGGCAGAATGCTGCCAATGACGACCAGAAGCTCATCGAACCCATCTCTGCACAAGTTCCTGCGGCACTTGAAGGCCATAAGGTGAGCTATAGCATCTAGTTGGCTAACATCTGTATTTTCGTGTAGGAGTTTCTACGAAGCAAACAAAGCCTCATAATATTGCCTTGTGTTTTCCTCCGGCTCCTCACATGTCTCTGCATCCTGAGATGTCTCTGCCTCTACATGAGAGCTTTCAGGCACATTAGCATTAGCCAAGTTTTCTAAGCACCTATCAAACCCAGTATCATATTCTCCCCTAGGTTGAATCTGCCGCACCTCCTTCATAGCACGTTTTTTGGCCTTTTCTCCATGGAAAGTCCAAATCTTGTAGGACGGTGTGAATCCAAACTTGAGCAGGTGACTACTCATAGTTTCGTTGTCCTGTGGCTTTTCATTATCGCACTTACTACAAGGGCAGAAAACTGTTCTGGGTTTGCTACGGATGTCAAACGCCCTATTCACGAACTGCTCTGTCTTTTCTCCCCATTCATCGGTATAGTTCCACTGACTGATTCTGCCATCGTACATCCAGTCACGATTATCCATCCTCTAATCAGCACCAAAACAGACAAATATAGCATTTATATAAATAGGAATTAAATGCATCATATTTTAATTTTTTTACGCATGCATCAACCTACATCTATACTAGGTGGGCTCCTAGCAGCTGTCGGATCCGTAGATTGAGTACATTCTCCATGATCTACCCCGGTCCGAGACAGAATTTCGGCAGCACCTCCCCGCTGCTCTCCCGATACACGTCTCGGCAAAAAGTCGAGAGGGGTGTGCATCCGGAGAACAACGGGGAGGCGCTGCCGAAATCCTGTCTCGGATCGAGGTAGAGCAGGGAGAACGTACCCAACTACGCATCCGCCGGCTGTCCCGATAAATGTCGTAAGAGTTACGGTTCATAATATGCGAGACCACTAATGCATATTTATCCGCGTAACCCTTACGACCGGGAAGTGACACCTAGGTAACGCGACATACTTGGTGATCTAGACACAAAAATAAAACCTAGGTACATAGGCGCGAGATTTTTACCCTAGAAGCATGAGCGAAACGGTGAAGTAGATCCGGGACTCCCCGTCAAACACCCCCGCGACGCCGCCCCCCGTGTCCACCTCGAAGCATCGCCTGCATAGCGAGAAAATGAATTAGGGGCCTTTTTATTTAACATGCCTAAATACTATTTATAAAACAATCTAAATACTATTTATTTTAGCTGCCCAAATACACTATTATTTAACATTCCTAAACACTAAAACAATCTAAATACACTATTCTTTAACATTAATCCTACACTAATTTATTTTGCATTGTGTTAATACTACACTAATTTATTTTGCATTGTATTAATCCTACACTAATTTATTTTACATTGCATTAATCCTACACTAAATCTAGCTACTACATACCTGCAGGGGGAGCCCGACGCGCTCGGGATCGGAGGCAGGGGCTCGGCTGTGCGGAGCTCGGCGGGAGGAGCTGCGGCGGGGAGGAGCTGCTGGCGGGGAGGAGCTGCGACGGGGAGGAGCTGCGGGGAGGAGCTGCCGGAGGCGAGGCGCTGCGGCGGAGGGGAGGAGCTGGGCGGCAGAGGCAGGGCGAGGCGGCGGTGGCGGAGGGAGGAGCGGCAGGGCAGGGCCAGGAGCGGCGGCGGTGGGCGTGGGCGGAGGGGAGGAGCGGGCCGGGGGTGGCAGAGGGGAGGGCGAGGCGTCGGTGCCGGAGGCGAGGCGCTGCGACGGCGGAGGGAGCTGCGGGGCAGGGCCAGGAGCGGGAGAGGGTGTGCGTGCGGGGAGAGGAGGGAGCGGCGCGGGAGAGGGGATCGATCTGGCGCGTGCGGGTCGGCCCGAGGGATTAGGGCTCCAACACGCTTTGCCGTGCGGGCGAGCAAAACGCACGGCAAAGACACTCTTTGCCGTGCGGGGACGCACGGCAATGCCTCTTTGCCGTCCGCTTTTGCACGGCAAAGATTCCGTTGCCGTGCGGTGACGCACGGCAAAGACACCTTTGCCGTCCGCTTTTGCACGGGAAAGATGGTCACTTTAGGTTTTTCAGATTCTCCTTAGTGTCAAGGCTCCACTACATATATATATACACTAGCACAATCTAAATACATGCACTCACACACACTAGCATTCGGAGCCGGAGAAGGTTTGTTATTGAGTTCACCGAGATCGATCAATTTTGGGAAGAACAATCTAAATGCATGCACTCACACACTAGCATTCAGAGCCCGAAGAAGGCTTATATATTATTGAGTTCACCGAGATCCTGTCAGTTTTGGAAAGAACAGCTGTCTGGAACTAGCAACGTCACGTGTAGAAGGGAATATAGTGCCAGTGGCCTACACCCTACTAGGGTTTACATGACTCAGGGCTCATCGACCCCTCCTGCGCTTTTCTCGGTATCTCCATCTCCTTCCGACCTTTCTGGAAATTCCACAGCTCCGACACCATGTACCTTCTAGGAACATATTAGGTGCAAGGATATTTCCTGTAACTCGTTGTTACTTTCACGCTCTTTCTTCACAAGCTCCCCACTCATCTCTTCCAGACGCTTCCTTTCATGCTCTAGTCTTTCACTAAGCTTCTCCATCTTGCCATGAATGAATATCCCCATCATCATCCCCCTCCAAATTAATGTTTCATCACTTGTAGTGTGCCATTCAATCGCGTCTCACTTCGAGCTCAACTTCTCGTTTCTCATGCAGCTCCTTTTCCAACTCAAGCATTCTTGGACGTGTAGGCTGAACTGTCCCGCTGCGGCTATACCGGGGGCTAGAATGTGCCAAATAGTACCACACCTGGTTTTCCATGTGTATAATGCCTAAACAAACCTAAACCTATGAAAAAGTTCATTGGTGGAACCTCGCGCGGAGAAATCTCGGGGGGTAGACCGCCGTGGCCCACAGACCGCCGTTTCGGGGGGGGATGACCTCCAGAGCATTGAATCCCACCAAACTTGCATGTGGACCTAGGATATGTGTGGAAGTGTGTTGGAATGTGTGATTCACCAAATGGTGCAAGACATAGATCTGCGGTGTGACCTTCCTCACATTCGGGCCATAACACTTAGAAGATTCCTGGACGTGTAGGCTGAACTGTCCCGTTGTGGCTATATCGGGGGCTAGAATGTGCCAAATAGTGCCAAGCCTGGTTTTCCATGTGTATAATACCTAAACAAACCTAAACCTATGAAAAAGTACATTGGTGGAACCTCGCGCGGAGAAATCTAGGGGGGTAGACCGTCGTGGCCCACAGACCGCCGTTTTTTGGGGGGGAATGACCTCCGGAGCATCGGAATCCCACCAAAACTTGCATGTGGACCTATGATATGTGTGGAAGTGTGTTGGAATGTGTGATTCACCAAATGGTGCAAGACATAGCTCCCCGGTGTGACCTTCCTCACGTTCGGGCCATAACACTTAGAAGATTCGTGGACGTGTAGGCTGAACTGTCCCGCTGCGGCTATACCGGGGGCTAGAATGTGCCAAATAGTGCCAAGCCTGGTTTTCCATGTGTATAATACCTAAACCAACCTAAACCTATGAAAAGTTCATTGGTGGAACCTCGCGCGGAGAAATCTAGGGGGGTAGACCGCCGTGGCCCACAGACCGCCGTTTTGGGGGGGGGGATGACCTCCGGAGCACCGGAATCCCACCAAAACTTGCATGTGGACCTAAGATATGTGTGGAAGTGTGTTGGAATGTGTGATTAACCAGATGGTGCAAGACACCCGGTGTAACCTTCCTCACGTTCGGGCCATAACACTTAGAAGATTTCTGGACGCGTGTAGGCTGAACTGTCCCGCTGCGGCTATACCGGGGGCTAGAATGTGCCACATAGTACCACACCTGGTTTTCCATGTGTCTAATGACTAAACAAACCTAAACCTATGAAAAAGTTCATTGGTGGAACCTCGCGCGGAGAAATCTAGGGGGGTAGACCGCCGTGGCCCACAGACCGCCATTTCGGGGGGGGGGGGGGAATGACCTCCGGAGCATCGGAATCCCACCAAAACTTGCATGTGGACCTATGATATGTGTGGAAGTGTGTTGGAATGTGTGATTCACCAAATGGTGCAAGACATAGATCCCGGTGTGACCTTCCTCACGTTCGGGCCATAACACTTAGAAGATTTCTGGACGCGTTGTAGGCTGAACTGTCCCGCTGCGGCTATACCGGGGGCTAGAATGTGCCACATAGTACCACACCTGGTTTTCCATGTGTATAATGCCTAAACAACCTAAACCTATGAAAAAGTTCATTGGTGGAACCTCGCGCGGAGAAATCTAGGGGGGTAGACCGCCGTGGCCCACAGACCGCCGTTTCGGGGGGGAATGACCTCCGGAGCATCGGAATCCCACCAAAACTTGCATGTGGACCAAAACTTGCATGTGGACCTAGGATATGTGTGGAAGTGTGTTGGAATGTGTGATTCACCAAATGGTGCAAGACATAGATCTGCGGTGTGACCTTCCTCACATTCGGGCCATAACACTTAGAAGATTCCTGGACGTGTAGGCTGAACTGTCCCGCTGCGGCTATACCGGGGGCTAGAATGTGCCAAATAGTACCACACCTGGTTTTCCATGTGTATAATGCCTAAACAAACCTAAACCTATGAAAAAGTTCATTGGTGGAACCTCGCGCGGAGAAATCTAGGGGGGTAGACCGCCGTGGCCCACAGACCGCCGTTTCGGGGGGGGGGGGAGGGGGGAATGACCTCCGGAGCATCGGAATCCCACCAAAACTTGCATGTGGACCTAGCTAGGATATGTGTGGAAGTGTGTTGGAATGTGTGATTCACCAAATGGTGCAAGACATAGATCTGCGGTGTGACCTTCCTCACATTCGGGCCATAACACTTAGAAGATTCCTGGACGTGTAGGCTGAACTGTCCCGCTGTGGCTATACCGGGGGCTAGAATGTGCCAAATAGTGCCAAGCCTGGTTTTCATGTGTATAATACCTAAACAAACCTAAACCTATGAAAAAGTACATTGGTGGAACCTCGCGCGGAGAAATCTAGGGGGGTAGACCGCCGTGGCCCACAGACCGCCGTTTTGGGGGGGGGGGGATGACCTCCGGAGCATCGGAATCCCACCAAAACTTGCATGTGGACCTATGATATGTGTGGAAGTGTGTTGGAATGTGTGATTCACCAAATGGTGCAAGACATAGCTCCCCGGTGTGACCTTCCTCACGTTCGGGCCATAACACTTAGAAGATTCGTGGACGTGTAGGCTGAACTGTCCCGCTGCGGCTATACCGGGGGCTAGAATGTGCCAAATAGTGCCAAGCCTGGTTTTCCATGTGTATAATACCTAAACCAACCTAAACCTATGAAAAAGTTCATTGGTGGAACCTCGCACGGAGAAATCTAGGGGGTAGACCGCCGTGGCCCACAGACCGCCGTTTTGGGGGGGGGGGGGGGGATGACCTCCGGAGCACCGGAATCCCACCAAAACTTGCATGTGGACCTAAGATATGTGTGGAAGTGTGTTGGAATGTGTGATTCACCAGATGGTGCAAGACACCCGGTGTAACCTTCCTCACGTTCGGGCCATAACACTTAGAAGATTTCTGGACGCGTGTAGGCTGAACTGTCCCGCTGCGGCTATACCGGGGGCTAGAATGTGCCACATAGTACCACACCTGGTTTTCCATGTGTCTAATGCCTAAACAAACCTAAACCTATGAAAAAGTTCATTGGTGGAACCTCGCGCGGAGAAATCTAGGGGGGTAGACCGCCGTGGCCCACAGACCGCCGTTTCGGGGGTGGGAATGACCTCCGGAGCATCGGAATCCCACCAAAACTTGCATGTGGACCTATGATATGTGTGGAAGTGTGTTGGAATGTGTGATTCACCAAATGGTGCAAGACATAGATCCCCGGTGTGACCTTCCTCACGTTCGGGCCATAACACTTAGAAGATTTCTGGACGCGTTGTAGGCTGAACTGTCCCGCTGCGGCTATACCGGGGGCTAGAATGTGCCACATAGTACCACACCTGGTTTTCCATGTGTATAATGCCTAAACAAACCTAAACCTATGAAAAAGTTCATTGGTGGAACCTCGCGCGGAGAAATCTAGGGGGTAGACCGCCGTTTTTTGGGGGGGGGGGGGGGGGGGGGGGGGGGGGAATGACCTCCGGAGCACCGGAATCCCACCAAAACTTGCATGTGGACCTAGGATATGTGTGGAAGTATGGTGGAAGGTTTAATGGTGCAATACATAGCTCCCCGGTGTGACTTTCTTCACGTTCGGGCGAAAACACTTAGCAGAATTCCACGAACGCAGCTAGCTCCGAAACCCTAATATGGGGGGGGGGGGGTGAAGACGTAGAGTACTTGTCATACTGCAAAAGTATGGGTATACACACATTGTCTTAAGATGTAGTACTTGTCATATATTAAAAGAATAAATATAAGTATTAAATTAAGTGCAATAATAAAGGAAAAGAAGAAAATGCCATAAGGCGCACGGCAAAGGGAAACACGCACGGCAAAGGCTGCTTTGCCGTGCGCCCATTCTTTGCGCACGGCAAAGGCTCTTTGTCGTGCGTGCTCTCTTTGCCGTGCGTGTTGTCTTGCCTTTGCCGTCCGCCGTTTGTTTGCCGTGCGCCTTGCTCAATCTTTGCCGTGCGCCCTATCTTTACCGTGCGCTGCTTTTTGTCTTTGCCGGGTGGGTGCCTTTGCCGTGCGTCGTTTGAAGTCTGTGCCGTGGGCTGCTTCTTTGCCGTGCGTCTTTATGACGGCCGCACGGCAAAGATTGCTTTGCCGTGCGTAGACGCACGGCAATGCAGGGCTGCACGGCAGCGGCTGTTTTTCCTGTAGTGTAGAGTGCATGTTAAGAGTTCTCGAAGATTTCATATGTCCTGAGGTCGATCGCTTTTAAACATGATTAAGATAGCAACCGATTGACAGTTCCGTGATGGCTTGGTTGCTAAAGCTAATCGCTATAGGCCATGAACAGCTATGAAGACCAGTAACCTGACACCAAATTGACAAGATCTTCGGATACACGAACATGCAAATAATAACACACACTAGCACAGGATCTCTTAATCAACTCCCAAGTATACATATTAATTACTCCTTACTACTGATGAGTTCTGAAAGTTCTCATACTGTATTTCGGAAACATCACACAGCAACTACACCACAGCCAGCCATACGAGACATACTGCAGTCACGTAATAACAAACGGCAGCAGGCAGTAGAACCGAAGGCGAAGCCGAGCTGTTGTAGTAGGGCGTGTAACCGGTGGGAGGGGCTGGGTAGTACGGCTGCTGAGGCGTGTTCTGGCCGCCGCCGCAACAAACGACTGGCACCGGCGGACATGGCGCCTGCGTGCCGCCCGGGGAGGTCGGCGGCGACGGTGGGGGGCCTGTGTAGATAGGCAGCGGTGCCGACGGAGGCTCGCATCCTGCGCCGTTGCATAGGCCGGGCCCCGTGCCGGCGTTGCCGCCCGAGGTGTAGTTTCCTGACGCCGTCGCCATAGCTGCAGTCGCCAGCACCAAGGCATGCAGCAAGAGAAGCGCCATGGTGTTTGATGCTGCGGTGCGTCCGGAGATAGGTGTTCTCTAGCGTCCGTGTGCTGCGGGCGGCATATGTATTCAGCCTCGGTACGCATGCATCATGACACATGGAGAGGCATGTGTCAGAGTCTAAGTTACACACCGATATTCGATATAGATGTGGACATGGAGACACACTAGCCGCTCGGTCTATCTTGTCCTGGATATACGTATGCCGAGTGAGTATGTGCAAGTAGTTTCCAGCATGCTTTCGTGAAAAAAAATACTCCCTCCGATCGGTAAAGATTGACGTGAGCTGTGCAGAAATTTATACAAGCTTAGTATTGTTATCATGACAATCAATTAAGACCGGAGGTAGCACTAGTTTAGCGGTTTGCAGAATTCTTCGCATCAACGTGTGTGCTTCCTTTGGCGTGCGTTACCGGTTACATGACTTACATCGTCTACATCAGAAACCTTGCAATATCTTGTGATAAGACAATTGCAGTTTCAAATGTTAGTGCAGCAGAAACAAATAAAGAAATTTACTGGGAATGGTTGGATAAAAAACAGTAAGATGCATGTCACGGGTCATGAGATTATAACAGCTGAAAATCAGACTAGTGAAAATAGAGTAGAAGTATCGCAATTTCTATTATTAGGCTGACTTCGTTCTGGTCGTCCAGCGAGGTCACGCTCGCGACCGCAAGATCCCGATCGAACGCTGCACGCTAAGGTGGTCGACCACGTAACAGCGAGTCAGCGACTCGTGGGCAGTTCTGCTCGCGCATCTATCGCGGAGGGGTGGCCTGCTGGGTCAAGCGTACTCCATATTCTCGCGCCACGGCAGCCGGTGTCAGCTCACCGCGCAATATCCAGGCGCGCCGCCGTCACGATAGGCTCCCCTCTCCCTCTCCGCTGCCTTCCGTCTTCGTCGCTGCCGTCTATCTCGCGCGCCATCGCCCTGGCCCCCCTCACCGCGACCGGTCCGTGAACAGCGGCAGATGCAGGAACACCCCTGCGGTGACGCCGCCGCCACTAATCTGGCTGGTGGTGGCGGAGACGGGAGGCGAGGAGGGGGATTCTTCGAACGCGGGGTCGCCGTTGCCGCTTTCGCCGGCGGCCGGGAGCTCCCATGGGGATTTGCCGGATCCGCGGAAAGGTGGTGGTGAGACGCATCGCTTCGTCGGGGCGTTCGTCGATCAGAGAACAGGGCGCTGGGAGCACGGGTCCAGCGAGAGTTGCACAGAAGGGATTCATCAAGTAAACGCCTGCTTTTTTTGTAGTTGATCTCGCCTCACTGCATGAACATCTAGTGATTAGGGGATTTTTCATGCGGATGTAACTTCAGTCTTTGGATACGGCAGTGGGATGTAATTTTTCCTAGTATCGTGGATGTAACTTTTAGCAAGCAGCATGCCACTGGTAGGCAGAAGCCTCAATCGGTAATTACATCGCACAGCTTGCTGCCGTGGATTCATCAAAATCGAGAATTACATCACGATGCTTGATGACAGAGGAAGTCATCATATTACAGGGGGAGGGAGAATCGGTTGGATTAGGAGGTTAGATGTTACTAGGATTTGAATTCCCCTGTAATCTTTATAGATGTAACCTATGCAGATGTAACTAGCATTTGGATCCCCCAGTAGATGTAACACACAGATTGTTTTGGTTGTGTAGGTGGATTTCGCTGATGTTTTTCTGGTGCTCATATGGATGTAATTTAGCATGGGGTTATGAGTTTAGATGTAACACATGAACAAATGCAGGATTTTTTGTTTTCATATATGTAATCTACTGTTTTTTCCATTTGTGTATTAAATGGCATTTTCTAGGTTTTCATCTGCAGATGTATTTTTGTTTGTTTGAAGGATGGTATTTCCAGTAATTTTTTCTCCTTGAAATAGTAGATGTATCTACAATAAATAAATAAAATGAACATTACGATTTTCAACGGATGTAACTTTCTTTTTATGCTCAACAACAACTGTTTCTTCGGATAGTGTATGCTTTTTTTTTGCGTGGATAGTGTATGCAATTTTTTGCGTGGATGTGACTTCTTGCTAGATGTAATATGTTCGATGGTAATTTCGTTAGAGGGTTTGGTTTGGTCAGAGGAGTAGATGTAACACATAGGGGGGATGGAATGTTTGCGTAAGCTCCTGTGAATTAGACTATATGTAACGCGTAGATGTAATCTGTATGGGTGTAATTTTTGGGGACTTCGGTGGCAACTTCATTAGAGGAGGGATGAGGTGAGGCGGGGACTGGATGTAACACACATGAGATGGAATTTCAGTTTTTCTAGATGTAACAGACATGGGATGGAATTTGCAGCATGTAACTAGGGGTTTTCTAACAGAGAGCATCCCAAGGTTGCCCCTGATGTAACTTTGTGTGTATGTTACATCCCAAGATTTTATCTATTACGTGCATCTATACCTTCTCTTTGTATGTGTTCTTACTATTATTTCCATTCAACAAATAGGGAGACGTTATGGCTATCAGGAAAAGAAGCTAAATAGGAGACATGGGATATGTAAGTTCCAGGGAAATATGAGCCCTTCTCAATGAAATGCCTACCAACCAGATGAAACAAAAACTAGGTTTCTGGGATGTAACATAGACAAGCTGCTTTTTTTACTGTCGCTATTAGTTATATCTGCCACCTACTCTTCCTCTACAACAACTTTTGTTCTGTTGGTGAACTTTGCTGTCTAGAATTGTATATAAGTGAACTACATTTAAAAACACGGTGGGACTGATGTTGAATTACATCCAGTAGGATGTATCTTCAGTGAACTTATTTTTTTTTGAGGGTATTGGCTGAGGGGTTGCAAATCTTCCTTGATGCTTTTGTCCTAGTTTTGATTTTGGAAACCAGATCATACTGGGTGTAAACTAGGTGTAAATTCCTGTTTCTTACGGGAAGTGGTTCGAGAAACAGAGTTGTCTACAGGGAAATAGAGCAAAACTGGGTGGATGGAACTTTTCGTACGGGTTTCCAGGAGCAGAGTACTTGGTCACGCGCCTGGGAGTGGTTAAATCTGCTTTTTGTGCATACAGGTACGGGCGCATGGTCGCGAGCTTGGTTTTCGCGTGGGTTTGTCCCGCCGTGCGCGCCCTTGGTCTTTTGTTTCCATTTAGGGAAAGATTCGGTTTGACTAAAATGGAAAGGGACGGGCATGTCTGGGTGACCTCGCGTTTCCCGAAATCTAGGTCGACCTCGGTTTAGCCGTGTCCTAGAAGTATATCATCTCTCCCCTATAGTCGTATCTCATAAGCCAGCCACCCCCTTTGTCGAGAGTGTCATCGATGGGAGGTGGACCAATTGGGAGAGGAGGTGGACCAATTGGACCCGGACGGCCAATGACTGTCAAGGCTTTGTTCTGCGAAGCCCGAAGGCATTGTTGTGACGATGGGCTCCTCTCCCATCCCTGCCCATTTGCTCCAAGGGTATGTCCGATTATTTCTGGATCTAGTCAAATCGGACGATGATGGCACCATGCATCACATTTTATAATTTTGATTACGAGTTCAAAAGTATAATTGTAATGGCACATACATCGCATTTTATCAGCCAAATTGATAGTGAAACTTACTCCAGTTGCTTGTAACAACGACGCATACCCGTAACAATGTGGTATCAATTAACACAAACAAGGGTCACCGTGCAACATATATAGATGACACACCAACAACTTAGACCGTACATTACTCCCACGCATTATTATTCCAGCGATGCATATTACCAATAATGTGACTCATAACTGTTATGTAACTCCACCACAGAGTAAAGATCTCAACTGAATATAACTCTTAATCTGACAATACAATACATAACAACTAGACACGCATGCTAAGCGCAATACTCTGTTTCACAAATATAATGTTGTGCAGACAATGATAAATAGATGGAACCACCTAAGCACCGGTAACAGCTGGCAACCGCAGTCTCATTATCCAGAGAAGTGGTCATGCCCTTGATCCAAAAGCAGTCGCTCGCTGCTCCGGAATGTGCCCAGGATCAATCTGATCTCACCTGCCAGGATATGGGCGCCGTATTAGCAAAGTTAATCGTAGGAGATTTCATGGAAAGAGGTGAGTGGGTGCTCTGTATTACAGGAGATGCAGAACCGGATAAGCTCCTGCCAGGGCTTCTGCTCACAGATTTTCCAGGAGAGGCCTACAAAAGAATTTCACATTAGTTGCTTTGAACAAGCGACTGGAGAGAAGATTCAGTCAGCTCATCTTGAAAGACTTACAGAAGAAACAGGGGATCGGGATCTTGACAGCGATCTGCAAAAGGTTTCACAAAACAATTCATTACTCAAAAGTGTTCAGTCATCTAACACTAAAATCAACCTCTCCACCGTAAATACCCATCAGCTACGGATGCAACAGTATGTCAAGAACTCAAGTAAATTTTCTATTACAGAAAACACTATGTGTGTTACGCATTTGCCTATAATGTCTTGACTATTAAAACTGAAACTGAACATAAAAACTAACCAAGACGGACATCCTCATTTGTTAATGCCAACCTCATGGCATGTACACTTGCCAAAAAAATGATTAAGCAGCATTTGTCGTTCATCCTTCTCTAGTACACAACAACGAAGCTTTTTGTCCCAAACAAGTTGGGTAGGATTGGTTAGTTTTTATATTCTATTTTCAGAAGAATGTCAAGATAGATTAACAGAAATCTTAAGTTTAATAAAAATGAGGGCCTCATTGATGAGTATTTTAAAATCAAGCTACAAATATACAACATTAAAATAATGCCACAACACCCACTCCACATATCCTTACTGTCAGGACTATCTTGCTCCTAGGACTTGTTGCTCACTCGCCATATATTTGGTGATAATCCATCTCTACTATCCATAGTTCCAAATCTCCGAACCTCAACACATCCAATTATCTATGAAAGAAGACCCCAGATCGCCGCATGGCCAGATCTAGGAAAAACAAAGGACAACCTTAAACATTGCAGGTTAGCCAGCCAGTAGTGCATGTTTCGTCATTAATTGGATCATACAGGTAGTCAAGCTAACATTTAAAGATAGTGATTCCGCACAATAATTAATCATTGGTTTTATCAGTTTAGCGAAGAATGATGATACATAAAATCATTCTGAGACATATTTATGTTTCTGTAACCATAGAAATGACATGCATGTAAAAAATGAAGTTCCATTAATTTTTTTTCCTAGGTGCATCGTATATCACCATGATAATATCTTTTCTTGTGAAACAATCACCTGGTGTGTTACATGGCCAGGCACCTGACCTCCTTTCAGAAGGTCCAATGGCCGGGGATACTTGAATTGTGACTTCACAGTGCAAACAACGAGAGGTTACAGCAAAGAGCATTGACAAGATGGGGTATGGCAGGTGCGCTCGACAAAACACTGTACCAACGCACACGACAACCATTACCACAAACAACCACATGAAGTGCAAGGGGGGTGCATCACTGGCACACCCGGCCAAAATCACCAGGGGCAGGGGCAGGCGGTGTCGCCGCGACCATCACCTAGATGCCAGGGAATGGAGAAATGACAAGCTGGGGAGCACCAGGTGAGGCATGACCAGGGGATTGGGAATGGACGGGCGAAGCTGTGGGGAGATTCCCTGCCCGTGGAGGACAACAGCCAAACTGTGTGTAGGGATGGGGAATGGGATTTGTGGCCCTCCGGGAGGTAGTGGCGGCGGGGGCACGCCTCCTGAGTCGCCTGATGGGTTTGTTCCAAGGTTCAAAAAGGCACTAGGCGTGAATTCCTAGTTTTGCCTCTGCCTAGCGTCTATCTCGCCTAGGCGCGCTTAAGCGCATGCATGATTAAGCGCTAGGTGTTTTTCTGTCGCCTAGCGCCTAGGCACACCTTTTTTAACCATGGTTTGTTCCCATTTCTTTCATAAACAGAATTATTGTTACTTCCCAGAAAAGAACTTGCAGGTAAAATAGAGAATCACAAACCTTTCGTCCACGGGTAAGGGTGACCGCGAGACAGATCTAAGGAACAATGCGCTCAAGAATCAGTGCCACCATAGAACTCATATGTAATCATGAAGAGAAAAAATTAAGATACCTGCTGTAGCTGCGACTTCTCGAGCGAGAGACGCTAAGGCTTCTGCTTCTTGATCTAGCATTATACTCCCTCACCTATAATAATACAGAAATAGCAACAACTTTATGCAAGTTGAGAATCAAAGGACATGCAGATACTTTTTCTTTTTTGACATGAAGGACATGCAGATACTATCTAAACTACCATTAAACTATTAGTGGAAAAGAAGTAAACCCATACCCTGATATATGCCCGTGAAAATGCATTTCTGAACTCTGTATCATCGAGCTTCCTAATCTGCAAAATTAACAAGAAGATCGTGAAAAATGTCATCACAACTAAAACAGGAATGAACCAAAAATTCCAAAATTGCCTTCTCAACAGATCGTCTCCCATAACAATAGATCAGGAATAGTTTTCACAAGAATTTCTAACTACAGAAAGTGAAGGGCATAGATGATATGAAAACCTACCGCATATTTCATGTCATCATAGTTTGTATAATCCACGATTCCAACAGTTGCTGAAACACAAACAAATAAATTGCTATCAATATTGTGTGCATCATACTAAACTACGATCCTGATTGAAAAAACAATACAGATACATTTCAGGCAACAGATCCAAACAATTAATTCCTCATTTTTTTAGTGTGCACACTACTACGATATTTATATACTGGGAAAAGAAATTAGAAGCATTGTCACTAACCTCCAGCCTCCCGATATACATCAGAAAAACAGACATCGCCAGCCCGTCTCATGTGATCCTGAATAAGTAAAATTAAAAGTAGTGTACAGAAAAAATGTACAAACAGAAGTCATATACAATTCCAGTACCTTCAGATCTTGCCATGACGCTGACGAAGGTAAACCATCCACCATAACTGTGCGGTTCACAAGATGAATGAAGATATAAAATGAGAATCCGCATCAGCATATATCAATAAACTTATTAATAAGATGGAGGAACAAACCGCGGTACTCAGAGCGCTTAGAAACACCTCCACGACGTCCACTGCTAAAGCTTCTTGGTTGATCGTGCGAGTACGATTGACCTCTTCCACCATGAGCTAATTCCACCTGAGAGAAAATTTTAAAAACACGTGCTCAGAGAAGAAAAAAAAGCAGACTTTTCAATAAAGGCATCATACAGTACAGTACACATACCCGCAACTTGTAGCCATCAAAGTTATACCCATCACGACCATAAATTGCATCATCGGCGTCGCGGGGATCCTCAAACTACAAAAGCATCATTTTTGTTCACGTCCAGTAACATATCAAACCCAAAAACACTAGCACTATATTACATCATATTTGATAATCATAGTCTTTAGTCAAGAAAATATAATACCAAAATAACAAAAATAGGTTTTCTCTCACAAATTCTGATTATAAGACCTCCCATAGTAGGGGTAACATAGATAGTAACATGCAACCCCATGCAATGTCAACTAGGCACTTGGGTGACATGGAATATCATTAAATGAGGAAAGAAAGGCTTGTGGTAACATAGTATATTACCATAACATATCACATCAAAAGGAAGAATGAGTCTACAAACTAATAAACAAGGCATTCTATGATACTACCCAGATGATACCATCCACTATGGAGGTAACATAGACTAGTATCATGAGTGGCCTAAGCCTCAGAGGACAGTAAATATTTATATGACCATAACAAGAAACTGACCTCAACAAAAGCGTAACCAGGAGGTCTTGGAGGAATCTTCAAGTCAATATCCACAATACGCCCATACTGCATAACGATACATCAGAGAAGAAAATGAAGGCACGAATAAAACCATTCTGATTTTTTTAAATGCCATGCAAGTTGTTACGAGATGCAACCTGTTGCAAATTTCCTTACTAATCTACAACTTACAGTGAAAACATGATCAAGAATTTCATCAATTTGTCCTACAGTCATTATCGTTTTATAACTGATAAATACACTAGAAAAGGAATTGCGAGTAATCATTACACAAGACTGAAGATTTACCTTGTAAAAGAGATCCTCAACCTCCCTCTCTCGGATGTCCCCAGGGAGATTGCCTACATAAATGGTGCAGCTGTTGCGCCTGCCCATTGTGTCTGCACATACAGAAGATAAAAGTTCATACAGGTTATAGATGAACGGTAGGATAAAGGTTAGAGCACTTCTAATTTTTTGATGCAAAATATACTAGCTCAGATAGTGCAGAATACAGTACAAGCACAAACTAATATAGCAATAGAAGAAACAGTTGCCGGCGATGTCTCACCGTCATCAGCAGGAAAAAAGAGCCCGAAGACAAATTGCATGCTCTAATATGTGTAACAGATTTTATGGATCAAACAACAGAATCACAAGAAAACTGAAAGACTGCGTTCTTTGGTTCCATGACTTCCAGCATATGCCACAAAAAATGCCAGCATCTATTATGAAAGAGAACTGCACTGAAGTTGTTCAAATCGACTACAAAATCATAGAGTAAAGCAGAGAGATGCATCCCTAAAGACAGAGTAATTACTTCGAAGGGAATTACGTCTCATTCGAAAATATTGACCGCCACCCAGATACTCCGTACCACACGTACTTCTGAATGCAATTGCTTTGCATGCGTGTGATTCAAATCATCTATCAGAACTTAGAAGGCTCCCGTGGTTTCGGTCAGGAAAACAGAGTCAAAATTTAGTATCTACCCAGATACTCGTATGTATCTCAGAACCAAACAAGTCAAAATTTAGTAGTATAGATGAGTCATAAGAACTAATAATATGTTAAAAAAAGAGTTATATGAACTATAAACATTAGTGGCACAACTTCGCAATTGTTCACTGGGAAGACTCTGGACTGTTGCACAAAATACACGCATCTGGCATGGTACCCTAAACGGATCCTAATGGCATCACAAGGTCATCAGTAGGAAGAAAAGTGTCGATTCTAGGTACGCGGCAGCGGAACCACGGTTTTCGCTAGGTGAATAAGATTTCACGGTTTCCGCAACGTTCTATCGCTTACATGAGACGAACTCGAGAACAGAAACGTTGATTGGATACAGTCAAACTACTGGCATCGCGATTCACAGAAGTGGTATCGATCTATTCGTGGTTGCGCGGTTACGCCAAAATAAAAATGGAAGCGGGACGGACTGCGAATCTCTAATCGCGAAAAAACATCGCTACCACCTGTAGATCGACGACAAAAGAAAAAGGCGACCTGCGGGCGAGAAACTTACCAGGAAATTCCAGCGGCGAAGAGGAACAGCGCGGCTGAGACGGGAGAAACTGACGGAGAACTCGACGGGCTGGTGGTGATCGAATCGAAGAAGTCGAGATGGATAATGCTCTGAGGTTTTCGGTTGGTGTCCCTGCGGCGGGTCGAGAAGCTTCGGGAGACTCCGTAGGCGACGCCGCGTGGAAAGGCCAATACGCCAAAAGGTGGGTCTTTTTCTCATATACGGAGTATATAGAGGTACCGCAAACTTGGTCCAGGTTCCAGGTTCGACTGGTCAGGGATAATAACCAGCTTTAAAAAAAGAATTTAATGAAATTTTCGATTTTTTTTGCGTACGTACATATCTACTCCCTCCGTATCAAAATATAACATGTTTTAGCATTTGGTTTTCCATTCGTATCTAAACATGTTTTAGTGCAAGGTTGAATCATTTTGCGTACGTACTCCCTCCGTATCAAAATATAAAATGTTTTAGCATTTGGCTTTTCATCCGTATCTAGACATGTTTTAGTGTAAGGTTGAACCTTTTTATGTACGTACATATCTACTCCCTCCATATCAAAATATAAGATGCTTTAGCATTTGGCTTTCCATCCAAATCTAGACATGTTTTATGTTTTAATGCGTGTAGAAAGTGTTGCTGAAAAATAACTTTTTTTATCTGCGTAGAAATGATAAAAGAATACCTTGTAAAAAGCTTTTTTGGTACCGAAATTTGTCCTTCCGTGAAGGCAAAATAAAAAAAATCATTTTTAACAAAACTTTGTGCGCATGAATATTTCGGAGAGATGTACACATTTTTATTTTAAATTTTTTACATAATTTAAATCGTATTTAAAATGCATTTTTTTTTAGAAAACATGGTAGATGCCTCCAGGTCCACTCTCGTAATAACACGGCACATATCTATGAAGTAGTACTAGCTAAATAGTCTTGCACTACTCAACGGAATAGTAGGCAACATTTAGAAACATTGATGAGATGGTTGTTATATTTTGCGAACACATTAAATTTGGCTTACATAAAACTTAATTAAATCATAGATACATGCTACCACCTTCCAACACTACCGCCGATGGCCTCGCTGGTCCCGAACCATCACCTTTTGACACCGCGGCCCCATCACCATTCATGCATTTCCAACGGTTGACAGTGCTACCGTGCTATCTCGTTCTTCGTCCTAACCACCCACACTCTCCGTCAATCCGTCACCAACCCATAGTCATCACTCTAAGTCTAGGCGGCGGGTACTCGATAATCTCCGGAATCAACGTGGCCCACATGTACACATAAGTTGCTTCCTCGGATTCATCGTCATTGCCGCTTCCACGCCGAGCTCTCGCTCTGACTCGTCGAGGTAGGGTTGGACTTCTCTTTGCATCTATCTTTCGATCAAAGACAAGGAATCACAATAATAATACAGATATTGCTGCATCATCGTGCGGTCAAAAAGTCGACCGAAAATAAGGACACGAGACGATATGAAATAGAAAATCCGTAAAGAAAAATCATACGGTCAATGTAATTGTATAGAAGCATGTTCATGTACTACAAAACCCGCCGATCAACAAAGGACATAGGTGCATTATGGAGTGGTGCTATTATGCTACGTGTAGCTAAGTGTGTAACAGATTTTGTGTACTTTTCGTTCATTTGTTTAAGAGAAACTTGTGTATTTTGTGTGCATTTGTATATGACAACTTCGTGTATTTTTCCATTTGTGTATGCATGCTTACATACCAATTTGAGTTTGAATTTATGCAAATTTGAATATTTGTCTATGGCAGTACCAACACAACTACTTTGTGTGGCGGCACTGGTTTTTCCGTTGCAAAGCACATACATGTTGGCTAGTGGATTTATAAGTGTACAAATATTTGGGGTGAAAGGATCGATTAGGTTAACTAGAGGGGGGGGGGGGGGTGAATAGGTTAATTACAAATTTTACTTCTTTTTCGTTTTAAAAGGATATTGCTCAAATATAAGTTCTCTAGAATATGCAACTAGGTGAACAAACTTATATGATGAGCAAAAGTTCACTAGCACAAGATATAGATATAGTAAGCTAGTGATAACAAGTAAAGGTAAGTGAAAAGATAAGCAACAAGATGACACGAAGATTTATCCCGAAGTTCACTTCCCAATGGAAGCTAATCTCCGTTGGAGCGGCGCGGTGTTCACCAAAGTGAAACACCGGGTAGCCTTGATATGGCACACCGTATCTCCGTTGTGACTTACCACCGATGTGGCGAGGCACTTGTCACTATATTGCCGTTGAGATTGACAACTAGAACCTTTACAAGGATGAAGCTCACTCCACAAGTTGGAGGGTCTTCACCAAATGCACCGAGCCGCCAAGACTCGATGCCCAAGGCCGGGGCACACACCACAACTCAATTGGTGGCTCCCGGCAAAGTCTTCGTAGCTCCCAAAGCTCCGAAGAACAACAAGCTCTTAGGGTTCCAATGAACTCAAGAGTAGCAAGCCCCCTCTCACAAATCAAGGGGGAAATTAGATCGGTTTGGATGGGATTGTAGATCAAGAGGTTCTCTCCCAACTCGCCAAATATCAACGAGATGTATTGGCTAGTGAGAGAGATCTATGTGGATTGAGGTGGTCTAAAATGGTGGAGCTTCAAGCTTCTTACTTTTTGATAGACAAGTGACCAAGGTAGAAGAAGAAGCCCTTAAATAGGTGGTCGCAAAATGCAGCCATTGGAGCAGTGGCACGAGGCCAGCCGTGGGGCCGGCCATGCCGGGGCAGTGGCTGGGGTAGTGGCCGGCCACCCCTGCGTGAAGGCACCTCGTAGCCCGGCCATGGCTGGGGTAGTGGCCGGCCACCCCTGCGTGAAGGCACCTCGTAGCCCGGCCATGGGTCCGTCCAGGCCGGGGCAGTGGCTAGCCTTCCCTCTTCTTCTTCCCTTATTTCTTGCTCAAACATCCTGTTAAAGCCCTTTCGTCGATGTTTCATCATTTTAACCTAAGTACACATCTTTGAACAAAGGGGGTTAAATATTATTGTGTTGTCATCAAGCATCAAAACATACTTAGGAGATGAGATGTTCTTTCAATCTCCCCTTTTTTGATGTTTGATGACAACACAAAAATTTGCATGATATATACATATATATGAGAGTGGCCAATGATGGTTAATGATTTACAAAAATTAGACGAGCTCCCCCTCAATGTGTGCACAACAACAAGAAACATGAGCTCACCCTAACTTTTGCGTAACTCACATATCTTTTATACTAAGAAAAATAGCTCTCAACATCATTGAATACTCATATAACCATAACATAATCATCATGTACTCAACTATCACACTAGTAATATGGATAGTGATAAGAGTGGCTCACCAAAGTCTTGGCGTAGAGACAACGGATGACATCATACACATATGACAAGGTCTTGACATAGATATGATAGCCGAAGATAACATAGTCTTACACATAGAATAGATAGCCAAGTTCACAAGATGAAATCCAAATTAAAGTTCACTTGAAACACACGAGATAGAAGCAAATGGAAGAAGCAATGATGATGAAGCAAATGGAAGAAGCAATGATGATGCAGAAACCCCCATAGCAAATTCCCGTTGACAACCTAATATTTCTCCCCCTTTGGCATCAAGACACCAAAAAGGGAGAGAACTACCCTAAGCGTTACCCGAAGACGACCACACGTAGGACGCCGAGCCGAACCAATCAACCATGGTCTCATTCTCCAGCTCAGGAAGCTCGACATCGTCACCACCATAGAGATACTGAGTGTTGACCACTGGGGGCGCTGTGCTAGAACTGGGTCCATCTGACGGGTTGACATTGGGGCCAACATTGGGATTAGCAGGGACAGGTGGCAGAAACCAATTTGAGTTTGCAGAAACCCATGTCTCCTCTGGAGTGATCTCACCCTCAGATCCACTGGCAAACTCCATGTTCATGTGCCTTGCCATCAATTTCTGGTTATTACGAATGATCTTGTTGTTCCGATGAGCCTCATAAGTCCGTTTTTGCATATCAATCCCAAAACAATTCATACTTTTGAAGATAGATTTCCATGTTGTTTTGGGTGTACTGGAAGGATGAGCTGAGCTGGTACCTTCATCATGAGAAGTGGGCTTAGAGCGCTTGGGCGGAGGAGGATCATCATCATCACCATGAAAATTCATATTGAGGGGCTTGTGAGCAGTCAAGGGATAAAGTGAAGATCTTGTGGCAGTAACCTTCTCCTCAATGAGAAGCTGAAGATAGGGAGCATAGATGGGAACCCTCTTTTTGAGAACACATAGACGCATCTCACTGAGCATGTAGTGCATCACATCAAGTTTGACACCCTGTTCTTTCTTACGCTCCAAATAGAAGAGGAGGTTGATCAACCAGCCACGAACCAAATTCCGTTCCCCAATCTTGACATGAATTGTTTGGCGGAGAACTCTGTGGAGTGCATAATACTTGGGGGACATATACTTGACATTGGGAGCATAACGGCTACCGTCGGTCTCCGAATCATAACAGTGATAAAGATGAGGCTTGGCTGATAACTGACATTGCCCTGGTTCATGAATGCGGAAGTAGCTAGAATCAGAGGGATCAACAACAGAGAGATCCAACAAGCGAGCAAAGTCAGCAAGGGTAGCTTGACAAACAGTGGTAGCACTCATCCAAGTCATAGTGTTGGCAGCATCAGAGTGAAAGTATACTGTGGCAAAGAACTCCTTGATGAGCTCGATATTGAAGTTCTTGTGACGACCCATGAGCCGCTGAAGATTGTGAAATTCCAGGATTTCCATTGTGTCCGGATAGTGTTGACGAACCCATCCAACATCGAAGAACTGTTGAGGCACATAGGTGTTTTCCTTCTGGCTGATGACAAACTCATACATAACCTGATGCATTTTGCAATAGAACCGGGGATCCGAAGAGGTGCGGTCATAATCATAGGGATTAAAACCAAGACGGTCCCGTAGGAATTCCTTCTCCGGGAGTGTGTTCCAATCTTTGTGCACAGGCTCAGACTTGTTGGTGACAGTGCGCTGAGACGGACGGACAATTCTGTTGGCACTGACTTTCTTATTACGACGAGGAGGGGGTGGCGGAGCACCAGATTGAGCTGTCACATTCCCTCTTCGACCACGCAGACGCTGACTGATAGGAACACTGTCGTCTGAGTCTGTGAAAAGAAAGCATATAGGAACGAGTATGTAGGATAAGTGCACATAACCATATATGAAAGTGAAAACCAAAGCATAGAGATATAGAATGAATACAAATTGGTGTTGACCAAGATTTCCTGTGAGAGAATGGACACCAAAGCATTCACACTAAAATCACTAAGAGATTTTTGTTTTTGTTTTATTTGGTGGAGGAACCTAAATTTCCGTAGAAATATAACATGAGCATGGACACCACATATTAACACAAGAGTCACTACATGATGTAGGAGAATATCATTGCATAGAGATATACTATGAGCACAAATTGGTGATAACTAGATTTCCTATGAGAGAATTGATACCAAGGCATTCATATTAGTATCCCTTAGCAAAGACTATAGTGACAAGCCACACACATGAGGATGTTTATGAGAAACCCTAAGTCAACCAAACTCATAAGGCTAAGAGATATATGATCGAGACAAGATGAGGGAGAAGGCACAACTATACCCGAATTGGATGCCATGCTTGCCCACGGAGATTCTTGAATGGAGGAGAGAGAGAGCTCAACACCACCAAGAACTTGAGGGATCTCCAAATCCCCCCACCAATGGAGGAAACCACTTGGATGGAGAGGAAGATCGGGACGAGGGGGTTTGAATTTGGTTAATGGATAGTGAAGGGAATGGCTAATCTTGAGTGGGATGGGAGGAGGGAGAGCTTGGGAGGCCTCCCATGGCTGGTTGACTCGAGTTGGGGAAGAAGAGAAGAAAAAAATACAGCAACTAGACTTTTAGAAGGGGAAACGGGCCTGGCCGGTCTGGCCGGGGGAGTGGCCGGGCGAGTGGCCGGGCTGGCCGGCCAACGAGCCAGCCATGATGGCCGGGGCACGACCCGTGAGGGGCCGGCCACGAGGCCGGCCAGGCCGGGGAGGATGGCCGGGCAGCCTGTACAAGGTGCCCCTTTCCCCCAATTTTATAAGTTTCGGCCAATTTCTTCTTACAACTAGAAATCGAATATTTGACACAAATGGACCCTTTTTCACTTTCAAAAGGATATAGTTATGTGCTTGAGATGACATATACGAGAGAGAGGTATAACGATGCATGATATGACAATACTTAGAATGATTTCGTCACACATCCAATGGAAAACTCAAAACCAACAAGGAACAACATTGGATGTGATACGGAAGTGAAACTTGTGCAATAAAAATGAAGACATCGATTATACCGAAATGATTCATTAAAACCGACTCCTCACACAAGGAGGTCGATGGCCGAGGCCACCATGTATGAGTATACTTGACATGGCACCGCGAAGATATATCTTGGGTCCAAAAATCAAAACTCATCATTTAAGCACATTTAGTCACATAAGTGATTATAATGCAAGATTTGTCTATTTGCGCATAATAGGAGTAGTGTTGACACATGAATTGTGCTACACTCCCCCTATGTCCATGCCTACATCTAGAACCCAAATAAAAGTCTAGTAGATGTGTGTATGCAAGATTTTCAATCAACTAAAATTACTTGCACATACGACATTTATTTGTCCCCTCAATTCCTTGAATCTCTTTTCATCAAGTGGCTTTGTGAATATATCGGCGAGTTGATCTTTGGTATTGATATAAGAGAGTGAGATATCTCCATTGGCCACATGATCACGGAGAAAATGATACCGTATTTCAATATGCTTCGTCTTGCCATGGAGCATGGGATTGTGAGCAATTCTTATAGCACTTTCATTATCACATAAAAGAGGCAATGTCTTTTTCTTAATTCCAAAATCCTCAAGACATTGTCTCATCCATAATAATTGAGAGAAACAACTTGCGGCGGCAATATATTCGGCTTCCGTGGAGGAAGTGGATATGCAATTTTGTTTCTTCGAAGACCAACACACAAGTGACCTACCAAGAAATTGGCAAGCACCCGAGGTTGATTTCCTAGTCACTTTGTCACCGGCCCAATCCGCATCCGAATACCCCATGAGATCAAAGCTTGTATTTGAAGGATACCAAAGGCCATGATTAGAGGTATCCACCAAGTACCTAAGAATTCTTTTGACGGCGGTCATATGGCTTTCCTTAGGGTTAGATTGAAATCTTGCACACAAACCCACACTAAACATGATATCCGGTCTAGATGCACAAAGATAAAGCAAAGAACCAATCATCGAACGATAAAGCTTTTGGTCAACCGGAATACCTTCGTGATCTAGTGTTAGATTCACGTTTGTTGCCATTGGAAATCTCAATGGGCTTGCATTTGACATATCAAACTTCTTGAGCATGTCTTGAATATATTTAGCTTGGCAAATAAAGGTTCCTTCGTCATATTGCTCAATTTCAAAACCAAGGAAGAACTTTAATTCGCCCATCATAGACATCTCAAATTCACTTGTCATTAGCTTAGCAAATTGTTCTACAAAAGAGACATTAGTAGAACCAAATATAATATCATCAACATATACTTGGCATACAAATAATTCTCCATTTACACTCTTGGTGAAGAGTGTGGGATCGATTACCCAAGTGCAAAACCACAATCTACTAGGAACTCCTTTAAGTGATCGTACCAAGCACGTGGGGCTTGTTTGAGGCCATACAAAGCCTTGTGGAGTAAGTAGACATGGTTAGGACACTTGGGATCTTCGAACCCCGGAGGTTGTTTAACATATACCATCTCATTAAGTGGACCATTTAGAAATGCACTTTTAACATCCATTTGATATAAGGTGAATTTATAACTAGAGGCAAATGCAAGTAATATACGAATGGATTCAAGCCTAGCTACGGGAGCGAAAGTTTCACCGTAGTCAAGTCCTTCGACTTGAGAGTAGCCTTGAGCAACCAAACGAGCTTTGTTGCGAATCACTTGTCCATGATTATCTTGCTTGTTCTTGAACACCCATTTGGTTCCAATCACATTATGGTTCTTCGGTCTTTCCACTAGGGACCATACTTTGTTTCTCTCGAAGTTATGGAGCTCTTCGTGCATAGCATGGACCCAATCTTCATCTTCAAGAGCTTCATACACCTTGGTGGGTTCAAAATGTGATATATGTGCACGAATGCCACAAAAGAGTAATAGTTGCCTCCGAGTGGACACACTCCTTCCAAGGCCACCAATGATGTTCTTTTGATAGAGAGATTTTTGATTTAATGCCACGACCTTGCTAGCCACTCGGCGAGCAAGAGCATCTGAGGGTCTCTCATTGGGAGGTGCATCTTCATCATCTCCTTCATCTTGATAATGATTGATCCAAGAGTGGGTTGTAGTCCTTGGTGAAGAGTTACCAAAATCTTGACCACCATTATCATTGGGTGGATCTTGATTATTATCTTGATGGTTGGTATCATCTTGTAGATCTTGAGCTTGTTCTTGGTTTGCCGTTTGATCGATGGTTGATGTAGAGGGCTCCACTTGCGTCGAGCATGAGTCCAACTCCGTTGCCATAAGGGGTTCCTCAACAGGTATAAGCGGACCTATACCCATTCTTCCTATGGCTATGGAGGAGGGCTCATCACCTACATCATCAAGATCAATTTGCCCCACTTGGGAGCCATTATCCTCATGGAACTCCACATTCATAGATTCTTCAACACACCCGGTGGATATGTTGAAGACTCTATAAGTATGGGATTCTTTGGCATACCCAACAAATATTCCATCAAAAGTTCTAGGTTCAAACTTAGGCAATTTAGAACCTTTAATGTAAACTTGACATTTGCAACCAAAAACTCTAATATATGAGAGGTTGGGCTTTTTACCACTAAGAAGTTCATAAGGAGTCTTGTTAGTGAATGGACGAAGAAAGAGCCGGTTGGATAGATGACAAGCGGTGTTGATGGCTTCGGCCCAAAAGTTATATGGAGACTTGAATTCGGCCATCATCGTTCTTGCCATATCAATAAGTGTTCGGTTCTTCCTTTCCGCAACACCATTTTGTTGAGGGGTATACGCAGCGGAATATTGATGTTTAATACCCTCATCACTCAAGAATTCATCCATGGTGTAGTTCTTGAACTCAGTTCCATTGTCACTTCTTATGGCCAAGATGGTTGTATCATATTGGCGTTGTACTTGAGTAGCCCAATCAATGAATTCCTTTTGAGTTTCACTCTTCTTCTTGATATAGAAGGTCCAAGTGTATCTTGTATAATCATCCACAATCACTAGACAATATTTCTTGCCACCAAGACTCTCATAAGTAGGAGGCCCAAACAAATCCATATGAATGAGTTGGAAGGGCCTCGTTGTATTGATAGTCGTCACCTTGGGATGGTTCTTCTCATGCATCTTTCCGGCAACGCAAGAGCTACAAGGACGATCTTTAGAAAAGTTTACTTTTGTTAGTCCTTCCACATGCTCACCCTTCACAAGCGTTTGCAAATTTCTCATACCGACGTGGCCCAACCGGCGATGCCAAAGCCAACCCACGTCGGATTTAGCCATTAGACTTGTGGCAATGTGTGTAGTTTCTTTCGAGAAATCCACTACATACATACGGTTTTCCACAAATCCAACAAAGGCTACTTTAAGAGAAATTGCGTGAAGGATAAGCACATGATATCGTCCAAAGACAACGGTAAAGTTGCACTCGCAAAGTTGCAAAACGGAAAGTAAATTATAACCAAGGGACTCAACAAGGAGGACTTTCTCAATGGATGTATCCGGAGAAATGACCACCTTGCCGTGTCCCAATACCTTGAGTTCAGAACCATCACCAATAGTGACATGAGATATCTTGAGAAGTTGATGCTTTAAATCATTCAACACTTCTTTGCTTCCGGTCATATGTGCGGAACAACCGCTATCAATAAGCCATGATGATCCTCCGGAAGCACACACCTACAATGAATCAAGTTCTTGACTTAGGTCCCCATGTTTTGATGGGTCCTCTTTTGTTAGTCACAAGGGTCTTGGGAACCCAAATAGTAGAACTATAATCACTACCACGTGAGATGCCAACATATTTTGCATAAACATGTCTATCATTAGATTTCAAAAGCACATATGATGGATTATATTTTCCTGCAAAATTGTTGTGAGGAGAAATGTTCTTAGGAACAATGCGTTTAGCAAGGATATCAAATTCATCTTCATCGTTAGCCAACTCCCCCTCCTTCACAAAAACAATAGCATTAGTGGAGGGAGTTGACTTCTTCTTCTCATTGGTCTTCTTGAATGAGACTCCAAATCCAAGTCCTTCCTTACCCACAACTCTCCTTTGATTTCTCAAAAGATTATTGAGCTTCTTTTCTCCTTGGATGCAAGACACTAGTCCTTTCTCAAGTTGAGCCTTCAACCTATTGTTCTCCAATATGAGAGATGCTTTGACACACAAGGGGTTAGTGGCACAAGCATTTTCATTTATATCCTTATCTTGAGAGATGTTATGTGACTCCTTAAGAACCTTGAGCTCTCTTGAGAGTGCCATGTGAGCTTTCTCAAGATGCTCAAAATCCTTAAGTAGTTCATTGTGACCATTCATGATGTTATCATTTTCATCCATAAATTCCTTAAGCTTACAAAGTGCATGATCACGGTCACCCATCATTTTAGATAGATCTAAATTGGAGGTTTCCTCAATACAATCTTTAAGGCATAGTGCATTATCTAGAGCTTCTTCAAGCTCCGCTATCCTATTAGCATCATCACGAGCGAAACCCTCAAGTTCACATATTCTTTCTTCATGTTCTTCAATGAGACCATATGCATTACCAAGTTCAGTCATGAAGGCATCAAATGCAATTTTATTTTCACTTTCAAGTAATCTCATGACTTTAGAAAGATTATTAGCATTCTTATCATCAAGTTCCTCAACACAATTCAACAATGATGGGGTAGAGGAAATTGAGGATTTTAGTGAGTGGGTTACCTTTGGAGATGTACCCTTAGCCATAAGGCACTTGTGTTTGGTTGGACCTTGCTTGTCATTCGGAGTTGAGAAGAGAGAATCCAAAGATGAAGGAATAACTCCAATTGCTATGGCTGCCATGCCCACTCTTCCTTCTTCATCTTCACTTTCTTCACCTCCGGATAAGTATTCTTGATCATTAGTCACCATTGCCCTTTGAGGTGCCTTCTTCATGAAGTTCTTGTTCTTGGGAAAAAAGTTGGTTTTCTTGATGAGCTGTCCTCTATTCTCAACTCTACTCTTGTAAGGGCAATCCGCAACGAAGTGCTCACTATCTCCACAATTAAAACAAGTTCTTGCTTTCTTCATACTTGATCCTTCTCTTCCCTTGTTCTTCGTTGCATTTGATCTAAATTCCCCTTTCTTCCACCAATTATGGTTGGCAAGAGCCACTACTAGGAAACTAGCTATAGGTGGAAGGTCTTTTTGTGGCGCACCAAAGATGCCGTGCGCCACTACTAATATTCTGTGGCGCACTATTTGTGATGCGCCACAGAAAGATGACGTTTTCTGTGGCGCATTCCTGTCCAGTGCGCCACTAAATTGTCACTTTCTGTGGCGCACTTGTTCCCATGCGCCACAGAAAACACGTGGGCCCCACCACCAACGGCTGGATGGCATCCTACCACGCCATTTCTGTGGCGCATGAAGTTTGATGCGCCACAAAAAGTTGCATTTCAGTGGCGCATCTGGAAGTATGCGCCACAGAATATTGTGTGGGCCCGGCACCAATGATTGGGGTGAGGTGTTTCTGTGGCGCATGGGGAAGGATGCGCCACAGAAATATGCATTTCTGTGGCGCATGTGGTTCCATGCGCCACAGAATGTCTGTCTATATATACAAAAAGGGGCAGCCTCCCACCCACCACCCCCATTGTCTTCTTCTTCCCCTCTCCTCCCACCTAGAGCAGCTCGTGTTCCTCCTCCCTCCCACCCCATTTTGCTCATACTTTTCTCCATTCTTTGTAGTTAAACCTACTTTATTTGATAGGTACTTGGTGAGGGGGCCGGGGGAGGCTCCATATATACTCTACTCCTCTCCCAAATACATCTCTTTTTCTCTCCAACACCGCACACTCTCTCTCATCGATCGCGGTCACGTCTCGGTGACAAATCTACTAGGTGAGTATAGTTGGATGGACATGCATATGCATGTTTTGTGTGGCCGGCACAAAACATGCATATGAAGGGGCGGTTTGCACGATGGCGAGACGTTTGTTTGTTGTGCTCCGACCATCGTGTCGTGGAGATGTGGATATTTTTGTGAAATGCTTGCAGGTACCCCGAGAGGCCCTTGAGATTGCCGGAACGTCGATTAACTTCCGTTCCGGCGAATTCGGGTACTCCATATGTCCCTTTTTTAGCAAAGGTCATGCCGAAATTTTTAAAAATTTCGGCACGACCTTTGCTGAAAAAAAGGGACATATGTGTGTGTGTGTGCGCGTGTGCACGTTGCGGTTTTACTTAACATACTCTCGTTTCTTATTTCTGCTTTTATCTATATATAGCAACCATGGTCATCAAGATGAGCTCCAGTCAAATCGGTAGATACAAGGAAGAAGCAAAGGCGGACATGATTCGGTGCAACAGGCACCAGATAAGATGTCCGTGTCGAACATGCAAACTCGTGAGCTGGATCGACCCTGATTCCGGACAATTGGAGGAACACCTGCTCAGGCGCGGTTTCTGGATAGGCTTCAACAAGGCGCCGACAGCAAATGGTGCGCATGAAAACGAGGGCGGACATGGTTATCATGACGAAGGAGATGCAGGCGGACAAGATCATCATGACGAAGGAGATGCCGGCGGACAAGATCATCATGACGAAGGAGATGCCGGCGGACATGGTCATGATGAAGGAGTAGATGATGGTGGAGAAGACGCGGACACGCAGACCTCGCTAACTTCGGCCTTGCAGGACCCTCATGTTCAAGAACTCCTACTCAAGGAGACGAGCGACGCCAGAGGTGCAGCCAGAGAGAAAGCCAAGCTGGAGCAAATGAAGAAAGACGTGATGACTCCGTTGTATCGTGATTGCCGGCCCCAGCATACGCGCTTGCATGTAACGCTTGATGCTCTACAGATGAAGGAGGAAAACAGATGGACCGACGTCAGCTTCAGTAAGCACCTGAAATTCTGGTACGATCGTCTTCCCGAGGGGAACACATTGCCAAGCAGTATCGAGGAGGCCAAGAAAGTCGTGTGCCCTCTTGACCTACCGTACGAGAGATACCATGCCTGCATCAATGATTGCGCAATTTATCGGGGCGTGTACAAGGACAGAACCACATGTCCGGTGTGCGGCCAGGGACGGTACAAGAGTGGGAACAAGAATGTTCCTCGAAAAGTGGTATGGTACTTTCCTCTCATTCCCCGTCTGCAGCGGTATTTCGTGGACCCTAAGGAAGCAAAGCTCATGCAATGGCACGCGAAAAGGGAGAAGCCCGAAGAAGATCCGGAGAAGGGCGTGATCCTGACACACCCTTCAGACGCTTGCCAGTGGGAAGCATTGGACATGGCCTTCGAACATTTCGGGCGCGACGCAAGGAACGTCAGGCTGGGTATGAGCACCGATGGACTCAATCCGTTCGGCAACCAGAGTAGCACGCATAGCACCTGGCCCGTGTTTGTATGGCCTTACAACCTTCCCCCGTGGCTGTGCACGAAGCAAAAGTACATACACATGAGTATTCTCATTCAGGGGCCGAAACAACCTGGTACCGACATACATCTATATCTCGCGCTATTGAAAGAGGAGTTAGCCAGGTTGTGGGAGACGCCAGTCCGTACGTGGGACGCCTACACTGGAGATTATTTCGATATGAGAGCCGCGTTGCTCACGACGGTGCAGGACTATCCTGGTTGCTCATATGTATCAGCACAGGTAGGCCATGGATTCTGCGCATGTGTCAGGTGCATGGATAAGACCCCGCATCTCCAGCTACCAAGGGATCCCGGGTCTTCGAAAACCGTGTTCCCAGGGGCTCGAAGGTGGCTTCGCATGGATCACCCGTGGAGGAAACGCGGTGATTTGTTCAATGGTAAAGAAGAGCTCGAAAGAGCCCCGTGCCCGAGGAGCGGCGAAGAAATCGACGAGCTTTTGAAAAATTGGGAGGAGTGCCCTGCGCCGGGAAAGAAGCGATCGAGGGTAGACCCCCTGCTGGGTGTATGGAAAGCGAGGTCTGTTTTCCACGACTTGGAGTACTGGAAGGTACTCCACACGCCCCATAGCCTCGATGTAATGCACATTACCAAGAACGTTACCGAGAGTCTGCTTGGCACTCTTTGCAACATGTCCGATAGGACCAAGGATGGGACGAAAGCAAGATACGATCTGAAATGGCTTGGCATAAGGAAAGATCTTCAGGCACCCGATAGTGATGACGACGATGATGATGATGATCAGACGGAAGGGACTCAAGGTCGCCGCAAAAGGGTAAAGAAGAACGTGGTGGTGCTTCCCGCTGCCTGCTTCACTATGAGTCCGGAGGAGATCGAGAAGTTTTTTAGGTGCCTCCTAGGAGTCAAATTTCCTCACGGTTACGCGGGGAAGATAAGCAGATATCTGGACGCAACGAAGAAGAGGTTCAGCGGGATGAAGTCTCACGACTGTCACGTGCTGATGACGCAGATACTCCCCGTTGCGATCCGAGGGCTAATGGACGAGCATGTCCGTGATACGCTGCTTGGCCTTTGCAACTTTATCGACGTCATCAACAGGAAGTCGATTGGCGTGAGGCAGCTCCACAGGCTACAAGAAGAAATCGTGGTGATATTATGCGAGCTCGAGATTTACTTCCCGCCCGCATTCTTTGATATCTGCGTGCATCTCCTTCTCCATGTCGTTGATGACATCAGGCAGCTCGGGCCGACGTTCCTGCACTACATGATGCCGTTCGAAAGGCAGAACGGTGTCATGAAACGATACGTCCGCAACAGGTCCCGTCCAGACGCAAGCATGGCCAAGGGCTTCCTGACCTACGAGTGCATCTCCTTCTGCCAGAATTATCTGAGCACCGAGAACCAGGATGTTGGTCTGCCAATCAGGACGCACCTCGGCAGGCTCGAGGGATTTGGTCACCGCGAGGGCTACCGCTCACTCCATGTCGACATTCATGGTCGACAAGACGACTTCAACAGGGCTCACCGGGTCACGCTACAACACTTACAATTGATCGAACCTTGGGTGGAAGAGCACAAAAGCTTAATCGAGCAGAATTACATCGACCTGGGCCGACCGAGGAAGAAGGGAGACGTAACCAGAGAGCACAACTCCAGCTTCACGCGTTGGTTCAAGAAAAGGCAACTGGTTCAAGCAAAGAGCATACCGCCAGCTACGGAAGATGAAAAACTCATATTCTCCTTATCACAGGGCCCCGGGCACAACGTAAAGACCTATCAGACGTACGACATCAGCGGTTACAGATTCTGCACCGAGGAAAAGGACAGGAATAGCGAATATCAAAACTCAGGAGTAACTATGCTATCCTACGGCGATGACGAGGCTACTGTGAAGGAAAGATTCTTCGGAAGGATCGAGGAGATATGGGAGCTCAACTACTGTGGACAGTTGGTGCCAATGTTCCGTGTGAGATGGGCCAAGGACGTCGTCAAAGAAGACCGGTATTTCACCACCATGATAATACCCGATGCCAAATCGAAGAACGCCTCCACGAAAAATGAGCCATGGGTACTCGCTAGCCAAGTCGAGCAATGCTTCTTCATTACCGACCCGTCAAAGCCTAGCCGTGTTGTCGTGAGGAGGGGCAAGAGGAGCATCATCGGAATGGAAGGAGACGCCAACGAGGAAGACTTGGACAAGAACGGCGATCCGAAGATCGAGGAGGAATTCGACAAGTACTTCGACATGCCTACTACTAGCAAAGAAAGACGGAAGACCTCCCTACCTACTAAAGGTTGTCCGTTCACGCGAAGAAATCTCAAGGTGCCCGGCCTAAAGTATTCAACCGCGAAGAAGGGAAAGAAGAGAAGCTAGCTCGGAACCGAGACGAAGAAGATCGACTTTTTTGGTGTATTTAATTTGTGTGTGTGTGTGAGACAATGCAAGCATATTTATGTATTCAATGAATATGTATGAGAGACATTGTGTGTGAGACAATGCAAGAGCATATATATGTATTAAATGAATTGAATATGTATGAGACATTGTGTGTATTTTGTACCAAAAATTAAAGAAATAAAAAGTGAGACAGCAGCCAGGATTTGAACTGTAGGCCAGGGAATTCTGTGGCGCACCAACTAGAAGATGCGCCACAGAATCTTGAATTTCTGTGGCGCACTACCTAGAAAATGCGCCACAGAAAGGTAAGATTCTGTGGCGCACCAACTAGAAGATGCGCCACAGAATTCTCGGGCCTCCACTTACATGTGGGCCCTCCCCCGCGCTGCCCTTTCTTCCCCAAAATTTTCCTAACGATTCCCGCGCGCGCTTAGCTCGACGAACCACCCTCGCCGCCGGCAACCCGACGCCACCGCCGCCACCGGAGCCGCCCCTGTCTCCCCGAGCCTCCCCTCGGCCGCCTCTCCCTCCCCTCCACCGGAGGACCCTGCAGCCTCCCCGCGCGCTCCTCCCCTGCGGCCACCGGAGCCTGCCTCCCCGCTCCTCCCCTGCAACCCGACGCCACCGCCGCCACCGGAGCCGCCCCTGTCTCCCCGAGCCTCCCCTCGGCCGCCTCTCCCTCCCCTCCACCGGAGGACCCTGCAGCCTCCCCGCGCGCTCCTCCCCTGCGGCCACCGGAGCCTGCCTCCCCGCTCCTCCCCTGCAACCCGACGCCACCGCCGCCACCGGAGCCGCCCCTGCCTCCCCGCTCCTCCCCTGCGGCCGCCTCTCCCTCTCCTCTTCCCCTCCACCCTGCCTCCCCGAGGTGCATGCTGCTCCTTCCATCCCCTCTCCCTCCCCTCCACACCTGCACACAAGGTGTTTGGTCAAATGCCAAACCCAATTTTTTTACAGAATTTGTATGATTTGTTGTTGATTGCTTGCTGCAAGTAGTTGCTAATGCTTCTAGTTGGTAGTAGTGGTGTTAGGAAAATTTTGGAAACCAACAACATTTAAAATTTTGCTAAGTTAAATATGGTCACTGTTTAAACATGCCTATAAAAATGCCTTCAATTAAGGTTCTAGATGTATTCAAAAAAATATTTTTGAGCTTTATTATGAAGTAATAACATAGTACAAGAGATCCATGAAGGTACATTTTAAATAGGATCAAGATTTGATAATTTTGTAAGCCTCCAAAGTTGGTACTTTTTAACTATTTTGAAGATGCATTTTTAGTTGCTGCTAGGTGCTTTTGGTCCATATCATTTCTGTTTGCTTTAGTCTTTTTCTTCAAATGCCGATGATTAAAATGAAGTGACACCATGTGATCCCGGGGATGGCGCTAGTGAGCCTTGTATATGCACGAATACACATCGTGCATCCTACTTGGCTCACTCGCACCATCCCTGGAACTTTTGTGTGTCCAATCTAAGTATGAGGCACACATCCAAATTACTTATAGTATTTTGTAAGCCTCCAAAGTTGGTACTTTTTAACTATTTTGAAGATGCATTTTTAGTTGCTGCTAGGTGCTTTTGCTGCTAGCTGCTTTTGTGAAATGTGTGTGCTAGATGCTAAATCATGGTTTGGTTAATTTATTGCAGCACCACAAGGAGCACCTCCACCACGCCGATCTCGGACCCGAGCCTCCCTTCCCTACCTGAGGTAGTTCCTCTCTCCCTCGATGTGGATGTGGATGTGGTGATGTATGTGTTGAAGTGATGCTGTTGCCGGCCAGCGATGCCGGCCGGAAATCTGTTGATGTGTTGATGTGATGGATGTTGTTGCCGGCCAGCGATGCCGGCCATTATTTGTGAAATGCTTGTGCAGGTACCCCGAGAGGCCCCTGAGATTGCCGGAACGTCGATTAACTTCCGTTCCGGCAAATTCGGGTACTCCATATGTCCCTTTTTTAGCAAAGGTCATGCCGAAATTTTTCGTGAATTTTGGCATGACTTTGCTAAAAATATGACATATGGGGTATTGCGACTAATGCATGGGGCGGGGTATCTTAGTACTTAGTTAAGTGATTTTTTCCTTATATTTGGTGTACTAACTTCGACGTTTTTTTTCTTATAGGTGCGAACATGGCTGACAATAACGAGGCCGGGGGTTCTCGAACAGGAGGCGAGGAACCGATAGAGGAAAATAGTATGATTCAGACGGTCATCGCACAGGCAGTGACAAAGACGTTGATGTCGCTCTTTCCTACCGTCTGTGAGGGTGTCAGGGTATGGATTGAGGGAGGGAAAAAAGGGCCTCCCCCAATGATCAGCTTCGGCTCCAACAAGTACTCAATCAATGTGGCTACAGAAGATGCACCCCCAGCATCCCCAGAGGTAAAGAAGAAGAAGCACAGGAAGAGAAGTAAGCCAGCTCCTAAGACGACTATCCGGGGGTATGAAGACATGGTATCACCCCGTGCGGATGGCGTGACCCGAGTTCATGAAGCTGGTCAACCGATCCTGTCTCGGGAGCTGCTCCACCTTGCAGACGGATGCATGCTCTCTTTGCAAAATGCTATCTTGATGCTAGAGGGCAACCTTCTTAAAGAAGAGGATCCAAATTACCCGGTGTTCACTGTCAAGGTGCCAAAGTACTTGGCCGACTTCGTCCATGAAGCCCCCGCGGATTATTTCTTCATATCGTACGAGGACGTCTTCAAGCTGTTTCACTATAGACGGTTGGACTATAACTTGGTCCGCCTATACGCGCTCAACCAGGCGATGAGGATCAGGAGAGATAATACCCCGTACGTCAAGGTAGTGGATCCCTACTACATGCGTGACAGCCAGCTGGTGGAAGGATCAACGACACGGGCCATGGCCACGGAGTTCCTCCAGAGAATCATGCTGAACAACCAGGATAAGAACAGCCTTCTTCTGCCTTTCTTTTCCGAGTAAGTACACATCCGGTCGCCGATGTCGTATGTTATGCTTTCTTATAGATTTCTTCCATTGTTGATCCTTTCCAACATTCCGTGTCAATTGTGTTGAGCAGTGACGAGTACTGCGTACTCATCGTCCTAAGCCCGAGGTGGTCCGTTGCCACTTATATCGACTCGGGGAGTCTTAAAGACTACACCAGAATAAAGGGTGTTCTCGATGAGGCTCTCGAGGGCTATGCCCAAAAGGGAGGCCACTTCCACGTAGAAAAGAATGGGGAACGTTTCACGAAGGAGAAGAAACACATTTTCTGCCATGGAACCGGGTTCCATTGCATCAAGCATGCGTCTGGCAGCGTGAAGGATGCCTTCTACGTCCTCCATCACATTAAAGGGTTTGTCCGGGATGCAGAGAAAACGAGGTGGCCATCTAGTCTCCAAGAATGGACCAAACTTAGAGGGGAAATCACCGACGCTGATCTTAGAGAAGAATTCCATCGCATCCGGATGCTAGTTATCGCAAATCATCGTGGAAGATGTCATGACAGAAGGGGGGTCCTTACACAACCCCAGAGGTAATTTGTCCATCTCCAGCCAAATATATATCCCAATCCACTCGATATATTATTAACCAAATATATATCCCAATCCATCTGCAGGGATGTCTAAGTGGGAGATCGAAGACCGCCTAGACAAGCAAAATGACATGAGGACGTGGCTGACGAAAGACTGCTTTAAACCGTTCCCTGAGCCGATAAAAAAGAAGGCTCAATCCTGCAGCTACCAGTGGAGCTAGACGTGTTCTCCATTAGCGACCCAGCAAATTAGTCATAGTACAAATAAAGTGACCCAGCAAAGACCCCAGCAGCGACTCAAGAAGAAGAGACTCCAGCGGCTCCTCCGGCAGAGACCCTCGACGAGTGGGCTGAGGTTGCTTCAGCGTCGGGCGCAGGAACCGCCGTGATAAGTGGGCCCTAGTGATTGCTTAGACATTAAGGGATCACTAGGCCCCACTTATCATCGGAGGTTCCTGCGTCCGACGCTGAAGCAGCCTCAGCCCACTTGTCGAGGGTCTCTGCCGGAGGAGCCACTGGAGTCTCTTCTTTTTGAGTCGCTGCTGGGGTCTCTTGCTGGGTCACTATATTTGTACTATGACTTATGTGACATGAGATGAACTTTTGTACCCCTAAATTCAGCACTTGTAATCAATGTGTGAAACGATTAACTTATGTATCATGACTTGTGTAATAATCGTGTATCTTGGGCTCTAAGTAATGTGATATACCTGTATTTCCTATAATATATACCTGTATTTTCTGTAATAAATCTGTAATTCCTATAATATACCTGTATTTTCTGTAATATACCTGTATTTTCTGTAATATACCTGTATTTATACAGCAGGCAGCAGAAATTTGAAAATACATTTAAATTATTCTGTGGCGCATCTTTTTATTTTTCTGTGGCGCATGGAATTCTGTGGCGCATGGAGAAATGATGCGCCACAGACATAATTCTGTGGCGCACCCTTGCTGGTGCGCCACAGAATCTTGGTATTTCTGTGGCGCACCGCCTGGATGCGCCACAGAATTACATTTTAGTGGCGAGATATCTGTGGCGCATCCCACCATTTCCTGGATGCGCCACAGAAACCCTCATTTGGTGCGCCACAGATGACCTATTCCCTAGTAGTGAGCCAAACATTCATTTCATGACACCCACTTTTCCTTCTCAGAGGGCACATAGGTGGATGCATCTTCATCACTTGATTCTTCCTCATCATGGGATGTTGCCTTCAAAGCAAGCGATACTCTTTTCATTCCATTCACACCAGATACAACATCCTACGAGGATTTCTTCATCATGTTCATGGTGACAAAGACACCCAAAACATCATTGGGAGATAGATCCATGTAGTCCGCTCTTGATTGAATATTCATCACCATATTCTCATTGTATGGAATCAAGGTTTGAAGAAATTTTCCCTTGAACCAATCATCATCACAATCCTTGAATCCCACATCAATCATGTCCACAACAAGAGCCTTGAGTCTTCGATATACATCCTCCGGAACTTCTCCATCCTTCATGATGAAGTGATCAACTTGCCGTTGAAGAAGTGTTTTCTTTGAGCGTTGCATGCTCACATTGCCATCATACATGGCGAGTAGATACTCCCAAGCTTCCTTGGCATTTCGGAGAGACCGGATGTGCTCAACACCTTCATTGACCATTGCCTTCTCGAGCATGTGCATAGCATGTGCATTGAGTTGTTCATCAATGATCTCACTTGAGGTCAAATTATTGATATCCTTAGGGTAGTATCCCCTCTCAATGATTCTCCATATTTGCATTGAAGAGCTACACACATAAGATTTCATAGAAGCTTTCCAATTAGTAAAACGGGCCCTATCTACTAAAGGTGGATTACCAAGATTGTTCACATGTGGATGTTGAACATTAAGAGCATTGTTGTAAATATGTCCAAATTGATTTGGGTTTTCATTTTTAGATGAGTGTTCGTCACTTTCTTTTGAATGGGATATGGGATTACCATTTTCATCTAGAGAGGGACTTTCATTTGCATTGCTAGATGTAGAGGCAAGTTTCATTATTAGTTCCTCTAACCTATCCATCCTCTTATCGGATCTTTCCCCCATGGACTCGACTTGTTTTTGAAGCAATTCCATGGGAGTGGGATCCCCCATCCTCCTCTTTAGGCGGTGAAGCCTTTAATAAAGAGACGAGGCTCTGATACCAATTGAAAGGATCGATGAGGTTAACTAGAGGGGGGTGAATAGGTTAACTACAAATTTTACTTCTTTTTCGTTTTAAAAGGATATTGCTCAAATATAAGTTCTCTAGAATATGCAACTAGGTGAACAAACTTATATGATGAGCAAAAGTTCACTAGCACAAGATATAGATATAGTAAGCTAGTGATAACAAGTAAAGGTAAGTGAAAAGATAAGCAACAAGATGACACGAAGATTTATCCCGAAGTTCACTTCCCAATGGAAGCTAATCTCCGTTGGAGCGGCGCGGTGTTCACCAAAGTGAAACACCGGGTAGCCTTGATATGGCACACTGTATCTCCGTTGTGACTTACCACCGATGTGGCGAGGCACTTGTCACTATGTTGCCGTTGAGGTTGACAACTAGAGCCTTTACAAGGATGATGCTCACTCCACAAGTTGGAGGGTCTTCACCAAATGCACCGAGCTGCCAAGACTCGATGCCCAAGGCCGGGGCACACACCACAACTCAATTGGTGGCTCCCGGCAAAGTCTTCGTAGCTCCCAAAGCTCCGAAGAACAACAAGCTCTTAGGGTTCCAATGAACTCAAGAGTAGCAAGCCCCCTCTCACAAATCAAGGGGGAAATTAGATCGGTTTGGATGGGATTGTAGATCAAGAGGTTCTCTCCCAACTCGCCAAATATCAACGAGATGTATTGGCTAGTGAGAGAGATCTATGTGGATTGAGGTGGTCTAAAATGGTGGAGCTTCAAGCTTCTTACTTTTTGATAGACAAGTGACCAAGGTAGAAGAAGAGGCCCTTAAATAGGTGGTCGCAAAATGCAGCCGTTGGAGCAGTGGCACGAGGCCAGCCGTGGGGCCGGCCATGCCGGGGTAGTGGCTGGGGTAGTGGCCGGCCACCCCTGCGTGAAGGCACCTCGTAGCCCGGCCATGGCTGGGGTAGTGGCCGGCCACCCCTGCGTGAAGGCACCTCGTAGCCCGGCCATGGCTGGGGTAGTGGCCGGCCACCCCTGCGTGAAGGCATCTCGTAGCCCGGCCATGGCTGGCCATGATGGCCGGCCAGCTAACAGAGCTAGCCCGGCCATGGGTCCGGCCAGGCCGGGGCAGTGGCTGGCCTTCCCTCTTCTTCTTCCCTTATTTCTTGCTCAAACATCCTGTTAAAGCCCTTTCGTCGATGTTTCATCATTTTAACCTATGTACACATCTTTGAACAAAGGGGGTTAAATATTATTGTGTTGTCATCAAGCATCAAAACATACTTAGGAGATGAGATGTTCTTTCATGGGGGAGAGTTGATTTGGACCTCCCCCCCCCGCCCCACCCCAAGTTCGCTCGTCTTCGATTTTAGACCCCTTTGTTCCTTTACCTTGCTCATAGCACCTCCCCCCCCCACACACACACACACTACGGCATGATTCTTGTTAATTGCCCACCTTGCATTGTTATCTATCAATTAGCTAATAATGAAAGAAATATGGGTCTTATTTTATTTCGATTTGACTAATCTACCCTCGTGTAGTTCCTCAACACGTGAGACGGAGGAAAGGCTGGTATGTTCCTTCCGTTTCTCTACTTGGCCCTAACGGGATCCCGCCCCCGACCCGGCCGCCTGAGCTGTTGCGCCTCGCCGACCGTCGCTGCTGGCTGCTCCGCCGCCCCATCCACCGTCCTCCATTGTTGCCGCTCTGTCGGACGTCGCTCCATTCGTCGTCCTCCATTGTTGTTGCCCTGTAGGCCGTCGCCCCATCCTCTGCGCCCCGCTTTGGACAAGGTACGTAGATGTGCCTTTCAGACTGAAGGGTAATTTTGTCTATTCTTATTTCTATTTGATTCTTATATGCTAACAAATTTGTTAACCATGCAAAAGGGGCTCAGATCAAAGGCGAATGAACTTGGTGGTTTAAAATAAATTATCCCCAAATATTTGTTGTTTCGAGGTTACCTCTATGTACCAAATAGATGAGTTAGGGAAGGGGATTGGGGAAGAGGTTGGATAGAAAAATTGGGGTTTAGATGAAAATAAGAGGTTCATCCAGTCGCCTCAGATCCTAATCCTTTGGGCTGCCAAACGAGCTCGAACGGGATTTTTATTGGGACGACGCATGACTAGTCCGATGAATCCAAAACAGTCCCAGAACTCAGGATTTGCATCAATACAGTCCTAGAAGTTGCTTTGCATGTCCACCTACGGTCCTAAATACGAATGACTAGTGTATAGTGCTGACGTGGTAATGAAGCAGGCCCATTACAGTACTAGAACTTACCGGCGATGTCCAAAATAGTCCTGAAATTTAGGATGTCCACTTTTTTTCTAAACAAGTCAAAATATTTTCCAGTCATTGGCGGGCCTAGAATTATACCGAATGGTATGCCAAATAAAAAAATTGAAGTTAACTTCTCAACGTGATTTTAAATATGCATTCTACAAAAATATTTTATTCACACATATTTATTGCTGACTGGAAGAACATCTATTTATCTCTCTGTGTTTTGTGTGTTAGATAACAACACTGGTGATATTTTAATATGGTGCTAAGTGTTGCAGATTTGGAATGAATTCATTTAAATATGCTTCTCACCAAAAAGGCGAAAAATACTAAGCCTAAAAAAGATGCCATTGGGGTTTCCCTGGCTGGCCGGCGTGAGGATGAAGAAGAACAAGTGGGCATGGCGGCCATGGCAATTGGGGTTATTCCTCCTTCTTTGGATTCTCTTTTCTCCACTCTAAATGACAAGAAAGGTCCCACCAAACACAAGTGCCTTATGGCCAAGGGTACATCCCCAAAGGTAACCCCTTCACTCAAACCCTTGATCTCCTCCACTCCATCTTTATATTGTGTTGAGTAACTTGAAGATAAAAATGCTAATAATCTCTCAAGGATTATGAGATCACTTGAAGGTGAAAATAAAATTGATTTTGATGCTTTCATGACTGAACTTGGTAAGGCATATGGTCTCATTGAAGAACATGAAGAAAGAATTTGTGAACTTGAGGGTTTCACTCGTGATGATGCTAATAGGATAGCGGAGCTTGAGGAAGCTCTAGATAATACACTATGCCTTAAAGATTCTATTGAGGAAACCTCCACTTTAGATTTATCTAAAATGATGGGTGACTGTGATCATGCACTATGTAAACTTAAGGAATTTATGGATGAAAATGATAACATTATGAATGGTCACAATGAACTACTTAAGGACTTTGAGCAGCTTGAGAAAGCTCACAAGGCACTCTCGAGTGAGCTCAAGGTTCTTAAGGAGTCTCATGACATCTCCCAAGATAAGGATATAAATGTAAATGCTTGTGCCACTAACCCTTTGTGTGTCAAAGCATCCCTCATAGTGGAGAACAATAGGTTGAAGGCTCAACTTGAGAAAGGTCTAGTCTCTTGCATCCAAGGAGAAAAGAACCTCAATGATCTTTTGAGTAATCAAAGGAGAGTTGTGGGTAAAGAAGGACTTGGATTTGGATTCTCCTCCAAGAAGACCAATGAGAAGAAGAAGTCAACTCCCTCCACTAATGCTATTGTTTTTGTGAAGGAGGGGGAGTTGGCTAATGATGAAAATGAATTTGATGCTCTTGCTAAGAGCATTGTTCCTAAGGACACTTCTTCTCACAATAATTTTGCGGGAAAATATAATCCATCTTATGTGCTTTTAAAATCTAATGATGGACATGTTTATGCAAAATATGTTGGCACCTCATATGGTAGTGATTATCACTTTGCTATTTGGGTTCCCAAGACCCTTGTGACTAACAAAAAAGGACCCATCAAAACATGGGTACCTAAGTCAAGGACTTGATTCGTTGTAGGTATGTGCTTCCGGAGGATCATCATGGCTTATTGATAGCGGTTGCTCCGCACATATGACCGGAAGCAAAGAAGTGTTAAGTGACTTAAAGCATCAACTTCTCAAGATATCTCATGTCACTATTGGTGATGGTTCCGAACTCAAAGTATTGGGACATGGCAAGGTGGTCATTTCTCCGGATACATCCATTGAGAAAGTCCTCCTTGTTGAGTTCCTTGGTTATAATTTACTTTCCGTTTTGCAACTTTACTGTTGTCTTTGGATGGTATCATGTGCTTATCCTTCACACAATTTCTCTTAAAGTAGCCTTTGTTGGGTTTGTGGAGAACCGTATGTATGTAGTGGATTTTTCGAAAGAAACTACACATATTGCCACAAGTCTAATGGCTAAATCCGACGTGGGCTGGCTTTGGCATCGCCGGTTGGGCCACGTCGATATGAGAAATTTGCAAACACTTGTGAAGGATGAGCATGTGAAAGGACTAACAAAAGTGAATTTTTCCAAAGATCGTCCTTGTAGCTCTTGTGTTGCCGGAAAGATGCATGAGAAGAACCATCCCAAGGTAACAACCATCAATACAACGAGGCCTTTCAAACTCATTCACATGGATTTGTTTGGGCCTCCAACATATGATAGCCTTGGTGGGAAGAAATATTGCTTGGTGATTGTTGATGATTATACAAGATACATTTGGACTTTCTATATCAAGAAGAAGAGTGAAACTCAAAGAGAATTCATTGATTTTGCTACTCAAGTGCAACGCCAATATAATACAACCATCTTGGTTATAAGAAGTGACAATGGAACCGAGTTCAAGAACTACACCATGGATGAATTCTTGAGTGATGAGGGTATTAAACACCAATATTCCGCTGCGTATACCCCTCAACAAAATGGTGTAGCGGAAAGGAAGAATCGTACACTTATTGATATGGCAAGAACTATGATGGCCGAATTCAAGTCTCCATATAACTTTTGGGCCGAAGCCATCAACACCGCTTGTGATCTATCCAACCGGCTCTATCTCCGTCCATTCACGAACAAGACTTCATATGAACTCCTTGTCGGTAAAAAGCCCACTCTCTCTTATATTAAAGTCTTTGGTTGCAAATGCCAAGTTTACATTAAAGGTTCTAAATTGCCTAAATTTGAGTATAGAACTTTTGAAGGCATATTTGTTGGTTACGCCAAGAACTCCCACACTTATAGAGTCTACAACATATCCACTGGGTGTGTTGAAGAATCTATGAATGTGGTGTTCCATGAGGATAATGGCTCCCAAGTTTGGCAAATTGATCTTGATGATGTAGGTGATGAGCCCTCCTCCATAGCCATAGGAAGAATGGGTATAGGTCCTCTTATACCCGTTGAGGAACCCCTTGTGGCAAAGGATTTGGACTCAAGTTCTACGCAAGTGGAGCCCTCTACATCAACCATTGATCAAACGGCAAACCAAGAACAAGATTAAGACCGTCAAGACTATACCATCCATCAAGATAATGATCAAGATCCACCCAATGATAATGGTGGACAAGATTTTGGTGATTCTTCACCAAGAACTCCAATCCACTCCCGGATCAATCATTGTCAAGATGAAGGAGATGATGAAGATGTACCTCCTAATGAGAGACCAGAAGATGCTCTTGCTCGCCGAATGGCTAGCAAGGCGGTGGCATTACATAAAAAATCTCACTATCAAAAGAACATCATTGGAGGCCTTGGGAGGAGTGTGACCACCCGTAGACAACTATTGCTCTTTTGTGGCATTCACTCTCATATCTCCCATATTGAACCCATCAAGGTGTATGACGCTCTTGAAGATGAAGATTGGGTTCAAGCTATGCATGAAGAGCTCCATAATTTTGAGAGAAACAAAGTATGGTCCTTAGTGGAAAGACCCAAGGATCATAATGTGATTGGAGCCAAATGGGTGTTCAAGAACAAACAAGATAATCATGGGCAAGTGATTCGCAACAATTCTAGTTTGGTTGCTCAAGGCTACTCTCAAGTCGAAAGACTTGACTACGGTCGGTGAAACTTTCGCTCCTGTAGCTTGTAGCACCCCGACCCCAGAACTATACACTGAAACTTTGTGCAACCGGTCATGCTACACAATCGAAGGTTACTGGGTTTACCAAGCCCAGGCCAAAACCTTTGGCAGGCGTGCTCGGAATGGATCATCGGCACGCAACACTTCGATCATGCCATAAGCTCAGACATAGCTTTCATGTATAGTAGAGTGATCAAGACTTGTGGAACAACCGACACATTGCAGACTCTACGACACAAAAGATTCATATAGCAACTCATATATGAGAAAGATACAAATTACACACAAAAGGGGTCACAGGTGGAAGCGAAGTAGTTGTCTAGTACAACAAGATCCAAATATATGGTCTAAGAGGCCTACACATAAACATAACCCAGCCATCTTGTTCCACGGTCCCAAGCTGCCACCTGGGAACCCCGAACTACTCGTCGACGTCCACGAAGAACCCACCTATGTGCTCGGTGTCGTCCTCCTCTGAAACAAATTAATAGGCAGCAAAGAGAGACTGAGTACGACGTACTCGCAAGTTTAGTAGGGCGATATAGGCCCAATGCTGACGGAGGCTCTAAAGCTGTAGCTATTTTGCATAAAGCTAGTTTTCATTTATAAAAGATATAAAAGACCTATGGCATCGACTACTCAGATTGTTTTTCGAAAAGGGATAACAGAGTAAACTTCATCTTCGGTTCTCAACGAACCAATAGTAGCCAAAAACCATCTCTCGTCTCCACCAAGGCACTCCCTCGAATCACCCTCGAGGAAATGAACCTTTAACACACTTTGTCTAAATGCAATCTTTAGCTGCCAAATTTTATTAGATTAAAGTTCTCTATGGTCTTATCGTCCATTCCCAAGTCGTCCATAACCACGGACACGGCTTTTCGAAAATATTTAACCCTGTAGGGGTGTACTAATTTACCCATCGATACCGTCCGGCTCACCTGATTGACCCTCTTCCGGGGAAGGCCGGCGAGTGGGCGCGGTTAGACCTTTACATTGCATGAGGCTTACTCAAGGACCATCAGTGTGCAGAAGGACAGGTTCAGCGCCTCCAACGCCCTGCCCCGCGGCCACATCCTAAGCACCACCGTCCTCATCGTTTCTTTTCCACCCACACACTCACACGCAAATGGAAATAGCAAACTCGAGGACCCTTGACAAGCCCCTCACAACTTATTCGGTCACAGGGGATTCCATATGTCCCCACCTTTGGAAGCACGCTCAGTCTTGGTTCAAGAGGTAAAGAACTCGCACCTAGGGGCAAGAATGAGACAAAACACCATCCCCGATGGCAACTCATCCAAGCCTTCTTAGCATTTTAATTAAGCACCCCAAGTAACCACCATGTCCAAACATTCCATCAACAACAGTATCATGGAAATATCAACGGAGAATATAACATTTAACTAAGCATGGATAAGCATCACTAAGCATCTCTATATACAACACTTATATCCTTGTCTCCGGCCAACACATCAAACCTAGGGTTCATAGGAGGGGAATCATGTGATGGTTCGGGGAAAAACATGCATTCATAGGATACTCTAGTACTTGATCAAAAGTGACATTGGAATCACATGCAATATTATGGTGGGTAAAATAAGTTTATAAAGCAATAGGATGCTAGATGCCAAGAAGGTTAGGTTATCTCTTGCCTTGCTGCCGGGGCGTGTAGTACTGCTCGTCGGGGTAAGTAGGGTTAACCTCAACTCCGGAATCTATCGATACCCAACAAATAACAGAAGAACAAAATAAATCACACGAAGTCAAGTGCAATGCACAAACATGATGGTATGTCAATTTCATGCAACGATATCAACATATTATTTAGCTAACAATATTAAATGGAGTGCCAAATAATTAGTGCAATTATTTGGAAGCAACCCCATATTTAACTTAGTGACCACATTGTTCATACATTATTATATTACTCAAGAGTGGTTTAATATGCATGAACATGACATGATTAGATAGGTTTTGTTCTTCTGATCGTTTTGGTACCTCATTTGTGATTTTCCGATTTTTGATGAATAAATAGTGTATTAAATAATTAAATGAATTTAATTCTTTTAATCAAATTAAGAATAACTTCAAAGGATAATTTGTTGTCATGATTTTATATTAGCATGGTTTGATAATATTTGTCATGCTGATCACTTGATAATTTATTCCCAATTTTTGGTTACTTATTCAACAAGTTATGATTTTTCCTAAATTATGTATTATTTATACCATTTTAGGAATTCTTAAAATAAAGGCAAAATATTTAACCAAAAGAGCATGGCAATGTTACCAATAGATAGGTATTGATTTTCTGAACAAAATGGTATATTATTTGCTAAATTTGAACCAGTATTTAAATAGTTATCATTTTATTTAATTTAGGTTAATTCACTGTTTTTACTGTTTGGGCCGGCCTCCACATCGGCCCAGGCCGGGCCACAGGCCGGACCTGTGTCTGAGACGGCCGGCCTCCTGGCCGGCCCAGACCGGGCACCAGGCCGGGCTCCCTTCGGAGGCAGCCGGCCTCCCGGCCGGCCCAGACCGGAGCCCAGGCCGGGCATGGGCCTGAGGCAACCGGCCGTCTGGCCGGCCCAGGCCGGGGGCACAGTGGTGAGCGAGACGGTGACGAGGTGCGGTGGCCGGCGGCAAGACGACGGCGAGAGAGAGAGAGAGAAAGGTAGCGAGGGAAAGCCAGGAAGATCGCGGAGCTCACCCTGAGCTCGGGAACGTGGACGGGGAGGTCGTGGTGGCCGGATGGGGTCGCGGGCGTGCTCGGCTTGCGGCTGTCGGCGTCGGAGAAGAACGGCAACGGCGTCGATTTCCGGTGCCCCCCCGTCGATTCCTAGGACCACGACGGAGAGGGAAACGAGGCGCAGCTTCCCGTGGCTTCGATCTGCTCTCTTGGTCCTCTAGTGGCGGCACCACGGCGGCAGGCGAGGCAACGGTGGAGCTCGGGGGCGAGAGAGGAGGGGAACGGGAGCAGAGAGAGCAGGGGAGAGAGAGGGAGCAGGTGAGCGAGGGGGCTCCGTGGCCGCGTCCTTAGCCTCCAGGGGGCCACGGCGTCGAGTGTGCAGGGTGAGGCCACGGCGGCAGGGCGGCATGGACGCCCTGGCATGGCGCCAGTGTCCATGTCGCCATTGTGAGAGGAGAGAGGAGGGACTGACAGTGGGCCCCATCGTCAGAGTTTTTACCTTTTGCCCTTCTCCAAAATCATTTAAAACCAGTAGGGTTTTAGCTATTTAAATGAGCTATTTAAGCAATTTTAGAAAAACTGGAAAAATTCATGTGGGCTCCCTATGTCATGAGGAAGCTCCACAAAATTTGGTGCCCCAAAATAAATTGTTTAGGTTCACATTTATTCATATTGTTGTAATATGATCATTTTTGATAAATTGCAAAATGCATTTATTTGGAGCACTTAAACATTTCAATAAATTATAAAAATATTTATGGAGGCTCATAATATATTAATGAAGCTCCCCATAATTTTATTTTGAATTTTTGGGGAGTTTAACTTGGTTTCAAAAATATAATTTGAATTGAACCAAATTGAATTCTCAAATTTATTTATTTGCTTGTTAAGAATTTAGCCTTTGGCAATTATTTATAAAATATATCCTTGAGCTTCCTGGACAGTTTGGAGACTCAAGAACAATTGGTTTTACCAATTTGAGTAAAGCATCTTGTTTGGGATTTTTGGGAAGGGTTTTGCTTCCTTTGTTTTAATTTTCAAGTGTTGCTTTATTCAACTTAAGCAATTTAAAATAAGTATGCCATGATGCAATGGAAAGAAAAAGTGAAAATTTGGCCCATATTTTAGGGTACCAAACTGGGGCTGTTACATAGCTAGACTTGAATCTATTCGTATATTACTTGCATTTGCCTCTAGTCATAAATTCATCTTGCATCAAATGGATGTTAAAAGTGCATTTCCAAATGGTCCACTTAATGAGTTGGCATATGTTAAACAACCCCAGGGTTCGAAGATCCCAAGTATCCTAACCATGTCTACTTACTCCACAAGGCTTTGTATGGCCTCAAGCAAGCCCCACGTGCTTGGTATGATCACTTAAATGAGTTTCTAGTAGACCGTGGTTTTGTACTTGGGGTAATCGACCCCACACTCTTCACCAAGAGTGTAAATGGAGAATTCTTTGTATGCAATATGTTGATGATATTATATTTGAATCTACTAATGTCACTTTTGTAGACCAATTTTCAAAGCTAATGACAAGTGAATTTGAGATGTCTATGATGGGCGAATTAAAGTTTTTCCTTGGCTTTGAAATCAAGCAATATGATGAAGGAACCTTTATTTGCCAAGCAAAATATATTCAAGACATGCTCAAGAAGTTTGATATGACAAAGTCAAGTCCATTGAGATTTCCAATGGCAACAAATGTGAATCTAACATTAGATCATGAAGGTATACCGGTTGATCAAAAACTTTATCGCTCCATGATTGGTTCTTTGCTTTATCTTTGTGCATCTAGACCGGATATCATGTTTAGTGTGGGGTTGTGTGCAAGATTTCAATCTAACCCTGAGGAAAGCCATATGACAGCGGTCAAAAGAATTCTTAGGTATTTAGTTGACACTCCTCATTATGGTCTTTGGTATCCTTCAAATACAAGTTTTGATCTTGTGGGGTATTCGGATGCGGATTGGGCGGGTGATAAAGTAACTAGGAAATCAACTTCGGGTGCTTGCCAATTTCTTGGTAGGTCACTTGTATGTTGGTCTTCGAAGAAACAAAATTGTATCTCCACTTCCTCCATGGAACACGAATATATTGCCGCCGCAAGTTGTTGCTCTCAATTATTATGGATGAGACAATGTCTTGAGGATTTTGGAATTAAGATAAAGACATTGCCTCTTTTATGTGATAATGAAAGTGCCATAAGAATTGCTCACAATCCCATGCTCCATGGTAAGACAAAGCATATTGAAATACATTATCATTTTATCCGTGATCATGTGTCCAATGGGGATATCTCACTGTCTTATATCAATACCAAAGATCAAATCGCCGATATATTCATGAAGCCACTTGATGAGAAGAGATTCAAAGAATTGAGGAGTGAGATCAATGTCGTATGTGCAAGCAATTTTAGTTGATTGAAAATCTTGCATACACACCTTCACTAGATTCTTATTTGGATTCTAGATGTAGGCATGGATTTAGGGGGAGTGTGGTCCTAATGCATTGGACTATCCCTCCCCTCATTATGCCGATAGTAAGGGAGTTGATCATGTCGGAGCTTATTTGAGAGTTTATTGCATTTGCCTTCATGTCTATCATGCTTGCATTCCCCTCTTGACACTTAATCTTACCTCTATGTCCATTTTTGCAACCGGTGCAATACTCAAAACAAGAAAATAAAATCATTTGTGAGGTCGGCCTTGCCGAGGTCGAGGCTGGGCCGGGGCCGGCTGCCTCGATTGCTTGCCCAACCTTCCCTCCGTATGAGGCCGGGGGCCGGCTGCCTCGGATGCTTGCCCAGCCTTCCCTTCGCACGAGGCCGGGACCGAGGCCGGGCCGGGGCCGGCCGCGTCAGGTGCCTGCCCGGCCTTGCCGGGGTCGAGGCCGGGCCAAGGCCGGCCAGTCGGGGCGCACTAAAGGGGGAGTTGACCGATTAGTTCACCTCTCCATCTTCTTCCTCCCCACGAAAATAAACTCCCCCCATGGCCGCCGGCGCTCCCCTCTCTCCCTCCTCCTCCATTGCTCCACTCCCCCACCTCCTTAGCCCACAGATCTGAGAGCTATCCTCCCGATCTATCTTCCCATCCAAAAGGAATCTCCATTATTGAAGGTTTGGGGAGGAATCCTCCTTTGTTGGTGTTCTTGGAGTGTTTTTCAAGTTGGATTTCTTCGGGGCTTCTCAGGCAAGGATGGCACCTAACAAGGACAAGGCCAAGAGCAAGAAAGTGTCTGGCTCCAAGGATAGGTTTGATCTTCCTGTCAACCCGGATGAACTAGTTCATGCTAATTGGAGCAAATTATCAACTTATGATTTTGAGCAATCCCGTCTAGAGTTCAATCCCTATGCATTTGAGCAGCGCACTGGTAGTGACAATCGCTTCTATTGCAAGATGCATGAGCTAGTTTATCATAATGCGGTATGCTCTCGCAAGAACACTCATGTAGCCCAACACTACTTTGATGTGGACATGTTAAGAGAATCTAGGCCCGATGTGATGGAGCTCATGGACTTTCATTGAATTAGTTCACTTATGAATTGTGATATTCCATTCTCACCGGAATCGCTTCGGGAATTTTATGCCACCATTTATTTTTCGGAGGGACCTAGGACTATGACTTGCATGAGTGGTGGTATCAAGTGTGAAGCTTCACTTGCTGAGTTTGGTGCACTTTTTGGTCTTGTTGAGCTCCCTTTTATGCCACTTACTTCTATCTGTATTCATGTTGATGCGAGCAAGCTTATGAAGGCCCGATCAAGAATTGCACATAAATATCCTTCCGGGGAGGGACTTCTTCACGTTCCCAAGGTCAAATACTTCACTCCTTTTTGGAAAGTTGCCCATGTTATCTTGAGAAACACTATCCATGTCAAGTATGGGGAGAAGGGTGAGGTTCGCAGTTGGATGATTAATCTTCTATATCACATTGAGAGAATCAAGAGGGCGGGCAAGAAATTGGATGTTTTGGATTACATGTGACAAGAGATGCGCTCCGCGGTTATCAACAATAAGGTTCCCATCTATGGTCAATATCTTCAGAAACTGTTTAACACCAAGCTTGATCAAGTTCAGCTCAACTACTATGAGTTTGTTAAGCCCTACTATCCTCCCTTTAGCCGAGTTTGAATCTGATGCAGCGGATATTGGTGCTCCCGCTAGCAACAAGCATGCTCGTCACACACCTTTTGAAGATGTTCCTAGTTCTTCTCAAGCAGAGCCTACAGTTGCAGCTCCTAAGAAGAAGCATATCTTAAAGTCTATTTTTCAGAAGATGAATTGCTTCTTTGTTGATCATCAAGATAAAGGTTTCAAAGCCTATACCAAGCAAAAGGCATACAACCACAACCAAAGGGAGATAATGAAGAAGCTTGAACTTCCATATCCGGCTAGCTCCGAGGAACTGACTGAAGTAGAATGGAAGTCTAAGAACACTTATTGTCTTGGTGATGATGCCTCCTCTCTTGGTCCATATTGGCCGGGGAGTCTTGCTACGTCGAGCTCTGGTTAGGCTTCTGGTGATGACGCCGCTGCTGAAGGTGGTGACTTTGGCCACAACGACTACATCGAGTGACCAATTGGGCTTCTCACTTCCTTGCTTCCTTTTTGGTGTCTTGATGCCAAAGGGGGAGAAAGTTCTCTTCAAGGATTTGCATTCATGCATAGCATGTTTCTCATTTGCTTATTTGGTTTGCAATCATGTGTTTAGTTGAACTCTATTTGGTCTATGTTTGTGGAACTATGTGATGTGTGGATTAATGGTTAAATTATTGTATGAGACTATGGATTTCGATATTCGGGTTTATCTATGGTTGAGACTATATGGTATTGTGCATTGATATAATTGTTGACATCTTCTTGCACAAGGTATGACCGTCATATCCAATCTCAACCTAGTTGGATATGTGTGGCTTGACCTCCATCTATATGATATTGTGCGCTTATGTTGTTCTTATATCATGTTGGTTATCTTGTGTTCGGAATGTCTCCCTCCTTATGTGTGTATTTGCATTACAAGGCAAACAAATTATATGCACACATTTAGGGGAACTCTTTCCATCTTTCTTGAAAACATGGTCTAGTGTGGAGTTTTTATTGCAAATCCTAGTGTTGTCATCTAATACCAAAAAGGGGGAGATTGAAAGAACATCTATTTATCTCTCGGTGTTTTGTGTGTTAGATAACAACATTGGTGATATTTTAATATGGTGCTAAGTGTTGCAGATTTGAAATGAATTCATTTAAATATGCTTCTCACCAAAAAGGCGAAAAAGACTAAGCCTAAAAAGATGCCATTGGGGTTCCCCTGGCAGGCCGGCCTGGCCGGGCCAAGGCCGGCCCAAGGCCGGGCACTCGGGGGCAGTGAAGATTCCCTCAAACGGTTACTTTTGAGGAGGGGTATAAATACCCCTCCACCTACCTCCAGCCAGCTATCACAAGAAGAATGGAACACCACCATTGTTGCAAAAGCTCAAAATCGATAGATCTCTCTCTCTAGCCACTCAAACACTTTGCCCTTCGGGGATTTGAGGGAGAAGACCTAGATCTACACTTCCACCAAACCGATTTGTTTTCCCCCTTGATTTGTGAGAGGGGGCTTGTTTCTTTTGTGTTCATTGGAACCCTAAGAGCTTGTGGTCCTTCGGAGATTTGGGAGCTACGAAGACATTGCCGGGAGCCACCAATTAAGTTGTGGTGTGTGCCCCAGTCTTGGAGCATCGAGTCTTGTCGGCTCGGTGCATTTGGTGAAGACCCTCCAACTTGTGGAGTGTGCTTCATCCTTGTAAAGGTTCTAGTTGTCAAGCTCAACGGCAACATAGTGATTCGTGCCTCTCCACGTTGTGGTAGGATACGAGATACGGTGTGCCATATCAAGTCTACTCGGTGTTTCACTTTGGTGAACACCGCGCCGCTCCAACGGAGACTAGCTTACATTGGAAAGTGAACTTTCGGATAAATCTCCGCGTCTCCTTGTTGGTTATTCCTCAACTTACCTTTACTTGTTGCTACTAGCTTACTACTTCATATATCTTGTCCTAGTAGTCGTTTGCTCAACATATAGGATTGTTCACCTAGTTGCATAATCTAAAGAACATATATTTGATCAATACCCAATTAAAATAAAAATAAGTAAAATTTATAGTTAAGCTATTCACCCCCTCTTGTTAACCTCATTGATCCTTTCACTAACTACATTAGTTCTCCTCCGTATACTTCAATCATAGGATTCGCCGTAGAGTATAATTTTAAATGTAACTGGAAAAATATTTCTAGTATGTAGTGGTTTGTTCTTTTTTCTAAGGTTATGGGACAGACCTAAACACCTTGTCCAGATGTAAATTTGAACGGAAAAAATCAGTATTCGGGAGTAAAACTGAGGGACCATCAGTTTGACCATATCAATTTAGAGCAAGCACGCCGTTGGTTGTAGTATTGCAGCTAAGGTCATTTACACTTTATACTGTGCACTACTGAGGCTCACGGTATGCCACGTGGGTTCGGCCCTGAATGCCGGTGACGCAAATTCAAGTGTATCTTAGCTTGATTTAAATTTTACTGACATTGATACGTATTTTTACGCAAATTAAAGTATATCTTAGCTTGATTTAAATTTTACCGCATTGACGTATTTTTATGTATGTATGTGGCCAAACCCAATCATGTTTTACATTTATTAACTATTTGATCTCAACCATTAATTTCTATTATTACTTGTGTAAATATTTTATCCTATGTGGTAGTATGTGGTTACTTTTTTCCCTATTGTTTCAATTACATAGTAGATGAAAAATCTTGTCTTGTTTCAAGAAAAAGTTGACATCCTAAATTTCAGCACTATAAGCTAGTCACTCGTATTTAGGACCGTAGGTGGACATAGAGAGCAACTTCTAGAACTGTATTGATGCAAATCCTGAGTTCAGAAACTGTTTTGGACACCGTCGGTAACTTCAGAGACTGTAGATGCATTTCACTATCGGACGTGCCATAGAAAGAGTTTCCCTATTTTTAGGGGGACATTCTAGAGTTGTTTATTGCCTTGCGTAATTCGTCCATTCAGAGAAATGAGATCGGGAGCAGTACCACCATGTCCGCTCCCCAGCCCAAACCCTAATCCCGATGCTCCCCCTTCGCCGTCGATGACACCGCGCGTGCCGCCGTTCCGCCACTACCCGGCGCACCGTGTCCTCACCGACGCCGTTGCTGCCTGGTACCCCTTCCACAAGAAACCATGCCTCTCCGACCGCTCTACCGCACCCCCCTTCGCCCAACTCGGCGACGCAGCCCCCGCGGAAGCCGCCGCAACCCCTCCCACATCCGTCGGTGGCAGCGGAGGATCCTTCCGGTGGCTCGGGCTCCGCAAGCGCCGGCGCCGCGGAGGAGTCTCGCGGTCAGTCTCTGGCCGCAGTAGCGACCGCCGGAGATCCGGCACGTGCTCCGACTTCCACGTCACGTGCGGTCCCGGTGGTGGTGGTGCCACCGATTCCAGTGGAGAGATGTGGGCATCGGATGTTGGGGAGTTGCGGGCGAGGGACGTTCCTATGGCGCCGGAGTTCGCCTCGCCACCCATTGGTGGGGTTGGATCAGGGGCTGGTGGGACGGTTACCGGGGTGGAGACGGCAGCGACCGAGTCCGGCTATGGCAGCGAGCCTGGATACCGTGGGGATGTGGAGCTTGGGTACGGGGATGAGATAGACGAGGAGGAGGAGGACGGGAGGCAGCAGGTGTTCTTCTGGGGCGGTGAGATTGGAGGTGATGGACATGCTTGAGTTCAGTTCTTGGATAGTATTTGTTTTAGCTTTTCTTTTGCTCTGCATAGCTCTGTGTTGTTGGCATCATTGCCATGTGCAATTCTGAAAATGAATCTTCTTATAATAGGCTTAGGGAACTCTATGGGTAGAGATTTGGTTATGGTGGACATATCTTGCGTGGGATAAAATGATTAGAGGTCCTTGAGCTTTCTGAGTCTTTATATCCGAACTATGTTCTTGCTCATCAGACGTAGATTTTACCTACTATTGTTGCACGCATGGTGGTATTTTATTTGTATGTTGGATTGAACATACATGCTGGAGTCGAGTCACAATGGTTTTATCGAACATGCATTTGGCTAGCTGTACGCTTTAGTGGGTTGGTTGATTACTGATTGGGTTGATTAATGAACCTCTTGATTGTGTCATGGGATTTTTGTTGGCCTTGTAAGAAATTGGGTAAAATATAGACCAGAATGTGTTGATAGCTGCTATATTTTACCATTAGAATCGTGCATTAGAGTTAAGTCATTTTGTGATACATGGTTCTTATATTGTTACGTATCTTGTAAGGTAATGCTAAAAAAGTTCTATCTTGTAATGTAAGCAATTTTCATATGGGGCTAACAAACATTAAGTTGGAATTTGCAATAACTTCACTTATGTTTATCTCTACCAGGGATTTCTGAGAGTTATGTGTTGCATAACACAAGTGAAATTAAGATGGAATTATCATCCCACTCCTAACTCTTCCTTATTCTTTTGGTTTGCAATTCGATTTAAGAAGTCAAGTCACATGCGTAAACAAATCAATCAATTTATCCACAAACCCCCATAACATTGTGCTAGACTAATTTGACTGCTCAGAAACTTTGAATCCCTACGGAATAACATACTTTATTCCTTGATGATACAATTTTTTTTTCCAGAATGTTACTTTTTCTACCCTAATTTTAGTGAAATATAAGTTGAACCTGTATGGGAACTGGCACTGAGCAAATTTCAGCTAAAGTTATTATAGATAAGTCATTGCATACGGGCCTGTAGTGAGTTGCCCTATTGTTGTTTGTGTGGAGCTCTAAAAATTCAAAGGTTTTCTAGTTGACATATTCATGCTAGACGATACCCATTCATGTTGTTTTTAATCGCCGGTTTGAAAGTTGTTTCCCATAATAGTTTCTTGTTGTGACAGTTCTGCTGGTAAGTTTATGTGTACCTAGTATTACTGCTTTGATCGGATTAGGTCCATCTGTTTGACTTTCACCTATTTTTATTCAAAATTAACATCTAGCTGGCTAAGCTGGTGCTTGTTAGCAATATTTGTTGCTGGAATGGAACTATGTTGCAGGTTGACACAAGTCTTCCCTTCCTGTCGGTACTTCCTGTCTGCTGAGGCTATTGGATGAAACTACATTTGATAACATTGTCCACTTATGTTGACATATCTTTAAGTAATAGTGTCTCACCAGCTAGACCAAATTTGAACGACTGAATCTACTAATTCCTGGATGTACAAATGCTAGTCTATCTACAAGATAAAGTAACAGTTAACTTGACACATTTCGTGAGGTTGCTAGTGTGCCTGCTAAAGCATATTCACCACACTTCAGAATTTTTAAAGCATTGCTTTTCATGGGCTGTGGTATCTTCCTATTGTGTCATTTAGTCATGCAAAAAAGTATATTTGACATGTTGCTTGATGTCGTTTAGTCACCCATCTAGTAGCTGTTATACAGTATAACTAACACGACTATAGGGCCTAACTGATGATTAAACATAGTAGGTGGGGCTTCTGTTTCTTCTATGCAGCCTGGAGAACTACTTCTAGAATAATGATTAGCAATGGTCATGTCCAGTTTTGCTTGATTCTTTTTCTTCAAAATTAACTGGATTTACAAAACAAACAAAAGGCTGCTAGGGTTCACAAAGGGAACTAAAATATGCCCTAGCCTACTGCTAGCACTCGAGTCTGGCCAAAAATGCTGGTAATGTCAGAATTGTATGGCAAGCATAATTTGTAAGTTACAATCCAGTCGTTGGCTTAGGGCTGGTTTTACCATAAATTTCTTATTAGACATTGTCATTGAAAATCATGTTTGTGGGGATTCCTGGAAACATATTGCCCTTTGTTGGTTATTAATTTATGCCCACTTATGCAATTTAGAAACTCGGGTTGTTATGGTTCCAAATCCATTCTAACCTTTCAATTTGGTTATTTTGCTCGTTTTAGATTGTGACTTGGAATAGGCTTTATACCATCTCACGATCGATAAAAAATGGGGCTAAAATATATACAAAGATAAATAAATACTTTACTGTTCATTCTCTTGGTGGGTAGCAAATTAGACATTGGTCATAATTTGCTGTTAATCCACTTTTATATGAAGTCCATTGGTCTGTGGAAAATCTTTTTGGAAAAAATGATGTAGTTGAACATAATATCTTTTTCACTAAGTAAATGAAATCTGAAGCTGTGACCTGTAAGCCTTGTTGAGAATATGTGAATTGTCTAATTTCTTCCTGTGAGTCTCCTATGTTCCAAACGCGCCTTAAATGTTTTCCAACTTGCTAGCATGGTTCACACTTCGGAATCGCTGTAATGCAATAATTGAAACTGTGAGTCACATTGATATGCATTTGATATTAGTATTATTATATTGGATTACTTTTGAAATTTTATCGACCGTGTTGGCAGTTTTGTCAATCTTCAGTTCTCCTCTAGTGAACACTATTTTCTAGGATTTCCTGCTTCAAAATGCTTTCACACCACTAGTCGTGTATATACAGTCTCTATCTGAAATTTTCACCCTCCTGCATGGCTGCATGTGCGACCAGTATCTTTGTTTCTGCTATAGATTAACTGACTGGAAATGATCATTAGTGCTAAAAGGGGTGATATTTGTGTTGTAATGTGATGTTAATTCTGATTTATGGTGCTTGTATTGTTGTCCCTTGCGGCTACCTATCTTGGAAATGTTGTATTGCATATTTTATGTATTAACTTCTGTTATTCTAAAAGCTGTGTTACTCACAACTTTTTTTTTTTGATATTTCGTTGCAGATTGCATCGCTGATATGGATAAGATGGCCATTGCTGGTGACAATAATTTTGGGGAGCAGAAGAGTCATCACCGATGCAGGCGCAGGAAGCATGATGTGAGGATGTTGGATGCCTTGAGATGACAAGGTTAATAACGCCCGTAAATATCTAGATATGTGTTGTCTCATGTCTTGCGTGCCTGAGGCAGTTCTCCCATGGAACCAGGGATATCTCAGTTGTTTCCCGGCAACTCAAAGTCCTCATCTTTACTCATGTCCTCTGCTTTGCTACCGAGTCTTAATTTTGCGTATGCATTGTCTTAACTTCATTTTGAGGGGCTCAACGCATACGATACTGCCTCTGTAATGCGTAGTATCATATGATTGTATCGTAGTCTCATTCTATGTATTATTTTGTACAATCTCAATGTAAATATGTCTACAAGATCTTTTTGTCACTAAATTTTGATATTTTTTAGTTCTATGTGTTATGATATGGCATCTACCTATGTTAGTCTAATACTCTCTTTTTTAATTAACGTTTTTGTGGGGTTGAGGTGTATGATACCTGCTAAGATACCACCACTATGACTAGCCTAACACCTTGAGACTAAATATCCTGTGTATACATGCTATAATGCATTAGTTGCTTAACCATTTGTCATTAATCATATACTCCTTCTGTTATTCTTTTTTTTTTTTTGACATGCTCCTTCCGTTGTTCTTAATGTAAGGTGTATAGTTTTTTGAGGAACATTCCTAATTACAGGGTATATTGCGACTTATCGACAATTTTACGCATCGAAATATGAGTTTCAATCTATAGCGGAGATATTTAAATGATTGTTTTTAATATGCGACTATATGAGTTTCAATCTATAGCGGAGATATTTAAAGGATTGTTTTTAATGTGTGACTATTAGATACTCCTCTTACCCAATTTTTTTCAAGGAAAAATGAGTCCACAGTATGCAAAATTCACCCCTCTTAATATTCGTGCAAAAAACTGTACGCCTTACATTCAGGAACGGAGGGAGTAAGACTCACTTAAGAGGGCACTAGGTGCACTTTCAGCATTTCCCTAAATCCTTGTCTTGTTCGCGGGTCGGAGAAATCCTTGTATGGTTGGCAGATTGCCACCAACAAGTGCCATCCTCGAGATGGCGCGGCTTTAATGCCAAGGTTACCGATGAGCTTGGCGTTCGCAGGCTGCCGTTTGTCGTGAGGTGCTCCGTCTCCATGGCCTCCACCTCCACGACGAGGAGAAATTGCTAAAGCCCCTTTGGAACCGAGATAGACTCACCCCCCCCCCCCTCGCATCATCAGTGAGGAGCTCCTTCCTCGCTCGTGCATTGCCCCCGGTTGGGGCTTCATTCTCGTCCGATCTTCACCGTGATCTCAACGTGGCGCTTCGGAATGAGGGTTTTGTACCACGTCACCTTTAGGCGAACCATGGCAGACGGGGATAAACGACAATTGTGGTGGAAATGGTGGTGGCGGGGTGGACATGGACGACAGTGGTGCTGACGGCGTGGATAGGTAGGTGAGAAGAGGGGAAGGAACACCAGGGAGGCTAGAGTTTGGCTGGACGATGTTAATACCTAGGGCGGGGCTTCTCTGGTTGATCGCCGGCTGACTCACTATGTGTGAGGACTGGTGAGCAGCCACGCCGCTTTGCGTGGGTCGGGTCCGGCCCAGCCATGTCCGAGCGGGCCTAAATCCGTCCCACATATGAATTGGATATGGGGTTGGCGGACAACCCAGAGTTGGGATAGGTATAGGGGTTATAGTTGGATAGGTGATTTTGTGGGCAGATATAGGGGAAGTAATTGAGAGAAGAGAGGGGTACATAAATTTGCACGAATGACACCACGGAAATTACTATGAATCCTATAGTACTAATAATTAGGTAGGCGCCACGCACCGTGGTACAGTCTGAACCCATCCGACCTTGCCCATGTACGCACTGTGCTAGTCTAAGTCTGGTACTAATACTCCCTTTTCCCCTTGTTTCCGTCCATCAGATCAATACACGAGGCCAAGGCGAGCACTCGGAGGGGATCAGAGCAGCAGGAGAAGCCATGGTGCATCCTGTGGCGGAGGCCGACGAACGGAGCCCCTTCGGCCGTCTCACGGCCGAGGAGTTCTACGCGCGCCACGGTGTCACGCACTCCTCCTCCACCTTCGTTAACCCTCGGGGGCTCCGCATCTTCACCCAGCGCTGGGTGCCCAGCGGGGGCGCCCCCGTCCTCGGCGCCATCGCCGTCGTCCACGGTTTCACCGGTGAGTCCAGCTGGATGGTCCTGCTCACCTCCGTCCACCTGGCCAAGGCCGGCTTCGCCGTGGCCGCCGTCGACCACCAGGGCCACGGCTTCTCCGAGGGCCTCCAGGCCCACATCCCGGACATCGTCCCCGTCCTCGAAGACTGCGAGGCCGCCTTCGCCTCCTTCCGCGCCGACTACCCGCCGCCGCTGCCCTGCTTCCTGTACGGGGAGTCCCTCGGCGGCGCCATCGCGCTGCTCCTGCACCTGCGGGACAAGGAGCGGTGGCGCGACGGCGCGGTGCTGAACGGCGCCATGTGCGGCGTGAGCCCCCGGTTCATGCCGCCGTGGCCCCTGGAGCACCTGCTGTGGGCGGCGGCGGCCGTGGCGCCGACGTGGCACGTGGCCTTCACCAGGGGGAACATCCCCGGGCGGTCGTTCAAGGTGGAGTGGAAGCGGGCGCTGGCCCTGGCGAGCCCGCGCCGCACCACGAGCCCGCCCCGCGCCGCCACGGCGCTGGAGCTGCTCCGGATGTGCCGGGAGCTGCAGGCGCGGTTCGAGGAGGTGGAGCTGCCGCTGCTGGTGGTGCACGGCGCCGAGGACACGGTGTGCGACCCGGCGTGCGCGGAGGAGATGCACCGCCGGGCGGGGAGCAAGGACAAGACGCTGAAGATGTACCCCGGGATGTGGCACCAGATCATCGGCGAGCCCGAGGAGAACGTGGAGAAGGTCTTCGGCGACGTCGTCGACTGGCTCAAGGCCCGCGCCCTCGCGGCGACCGGGGAGCCGCAGTAGTTCGGTCACGCGTCCGGCGCGGGCGTGTCAGGTACAATCAGCCGTGATGTTGGGAGGGATCATGGGGACGGCGTGGTGTGTGTGTGGTCCGTGGCGGATTTCATTTCATGTACGCGATTAATAAAGAACTTGTTGACTTGGATTGGTGAATTGCGATCTGGTCCTGTTGTACGTACTATGATATTCGTCTTTGCAAGTGGCCACGTCTTCTCATCAATGAAACCGCCATGGCATTGACGGTTAGTTGTTGGAGGTTGTTGGGCAGTTGTGGCGGCGTCTGTCTCGGTGCTTTGAATTCCTGCAGAAATCCGCCGTGTTCTGAGTAGTTGTGTATTCAATGGCGTGAAAGGACAAGGGAAGCTTTCTCCTTTCGTATCCATCTGTATTCAGGAGGCCTGTGTTTTTCAAAATTTCGTACGAATTCGCAATTAGGCAACGATCGAAAGCTGCGGTCCTCGGTCAGAACGGAAACGAATAGCGGGGCTAAGGGTCTGTTTGTTTGGGCTGCAGCTTTTGAGAAGCAACTGTAGCTGTTGGACTGTGAAAAATCAGCTGTGGCTGCAGCTGTTGGAAGCAGAGATTTGATGTTTGGCAGCGGTGTTTTTTCTAGCTGCTGCTGTTGGTTTTATGAGTGAAATGTCTGGAATGGCCCTTGGGTGTTTAAAATGTTGTACAAATGCTGTTTAGATACTAATTAGCTATGTCTGATGGTTTTTTACATATCAAACATATAACATCGAATTATATTACAAGTCTTCTCGGCTTTTCTCCATATTATATCAAACATAATTATATTGCATTAAATAATTTTGAACGCGGTTTGCATCGAATTCTGAATACATATTATATCAAACATAATTATATTGCATTAAACAATATTATAGATCTGTCCAAAAAATACATATTTTCAGCAATTCAAACTGCACTGCGTTCTGTCCATACACAAATCAAAACAACCTCTCAGGGGACGGCGGCGTCTCGAAGACCTCCAGTCGCCGGCGGCCGACGGGGTCCGTGCAACGCCCGGTCGAGCTCGAGGACGACGGGGCTAGCTCGAGGACGACGGGAATCGAGGGGGGGACGAGTCCCGGGGAGGCGGCGGTGGTCACTGGTGGCCATGGCGACCGGGAATCTCGCAGAGGACGGCGCTGGCGCGGCGGTGGCGCGAGGTTGGGCGGCAGCGGCGCGAGGTTGGGAGGGGGCGTGTAGAGGACGACGGGAACCGGCCGGGGTACGAGCTCTGGGGCGGCGGAGGAGGTCGGTCCTTGCGATGCAGGCCGGAACGGCGGTGGGGAAGGGCGACGGCGGCCGGGGCGGGGAAACCCTAACCCTTGGCTGCCATGGACGGGTCGGGGGCGAGGGGAAAATGGGCACGGGGGTGTCGGTCTGGTCGATTTCGCGAGGGCAGGCAAGATATATATGGTATGGCAGTTTTTCGGTAAATGCTATGAAGTGTAGGGGATATTTCGGTCATTTGCCCTTCGGGAAGCAGGGGAAAGCTCGGGAAGCAGGTCTCGACCTGCTTTTCCGCTCGCAGTTCATTTCGTCGAAGCGCTTTGGAGAAGTGTTTTGCAAAATCTAGCTGTTTGTTTGCTCTGCCTGCTTTTCAATCCTAAAAGCAGCAAAAGCAGAAGCACAAGCTCAAACAAACAGGGCCTAAGGCCATCCGTCCGTAACGCTTCATGTATGATCGTGTCTTAGCACTGCCACATAAGCAAATTGCTGATTTGTCACCCTAATTAATGAGGAGTAAGGGCATAGGGGCACTTCTTTTGGGATCCTGATTCTGCATAAGCAGGCTTCTCGGTTGCAGTCTGGCGAAACGGTGGTGCAGGGAAACCGTAGAAGCTGCATCATAGACTTCTTTTACGCTTCTACAGGTTTGGCCATTGCCAAGGATGGATGCGCGTCGGCCGGAGGACGGGACGGCCCGCTCGAAGCTCGCCGGAGTGTGAATCCTCGCGGATCAGAAGCGTGACGGAGTGGTACGTCGATTGGCAGCAGTGAGGAGCCAGATGGTCGCCGGAATTGGCGCCAGCGACCATCGGAACGGCGGAGCTCGACGGCTCACGGCGGCGGCGCATTACAAAGCAGTAGAAAGCGAGGAGGAGGGTCCGTTCGAACCGTGCAATCACCCTGGAGCTCTTGGAGGGGTCGGTGAAGGTTCAGGAGGTCCGACGACGACGGCACCAACGGAGACACACGGCGGCCGGAGGCGGGGAAGAACTGGACCTCGATGTAAACGGATCGGATCGGATCGGATTTTGCCTTTACCATATCCTATATCACATTTTTTCATCGGATTCGGAGCGGAGCGGATAATGACCGGTTGCGGATTCGGAGTTGGATATATAATATCACGGATCCGGGGGCGGAAACGGAGCGGATTCGGGACGGAAAATAATTAATCGGATATATACGCGCATAAGTATATCAACGAACCATACAACCATAAATAATAGTTTAATATGCTATTATCCTAACAAGGTTGTACTCCATAGTCGTAACAATCACTATGTAAGTGAGTTTTAATTTAACCGGCGAACTTTACAACTTAGTAACAACTAATTATGTTCTATGAGGTTAGACATTTCGGTAGAAAATCGGATTATTCGGATTAAAATCATCGGATAATCCTATTTATTTTTCGGATAATCCATATTCGGGGCTATTTTTCATACCATATCCTATACCGTATTCGGTGTCAATTTCGGAATCGGATATCCTTATCCGTCGGATTCCTTCAAATCGGATATAGATTCCTTAAAACGGTTTCGAAATATGATTCGGTGAGGAAATTATCCTATCCATTTACACGCCTACCCATAGTCGTATGTAAGCGTGACTACGGCTCTTAACGTGTCTATGCAGCGTAATTAATGCAGCCAATGAGAGAGGGGGAAACGTACGGATGCCCAATGAAAAAAATGTTGCATTAATTGCTGAATCGTAGTCCATGGATACGATGCATTTCGCTGGCAGGCGGCATACAGCGACAGGCGACAGCACAGCAGGAACCTACGTCCTTGGAAAATGGATAGAGAAAGTGTGGCGGATGACGCGAGGGGGAGTTCGATACTAGCTGGGGTCAACAACCGGATTCCACTGTGAATTAGTACTCGGTAAATTTGACGTAGTTTTATCTAAATATTGATGTGTCCACACGCTAAAACATGTCTAAATACATTCTTATTTAGACAAATATATGGTATTGAACCAAATGGAGTAGTTTTATACAATGCAGTGGTTTGCAATCGCGAATTAACATGACGGATCCAGAAACAAAAATAGTTGCAAAATATCTCATGAATCTATACCTAATAATAAAATCGTTAAGGCTTCCGTGATTTGGTACGTTAAACCTACCCCTAACGTTGGGAGATATTTACCCACCGGTGCCACCCATAAGTTAGGTACCGTTTCGTCCGTCCGTGTTTGGTTAGTCTGGAACGGAGAAAGAGCTCCATCACGCGAGGCATTGAGCGGTACCGCCTCTCCCTCGCCATGTACCCCGACAAGAACTGATCCGCTGCCGTCGACATCACGTTCAAGCTGCTCCATGAGGACTGGAAGGAGCTCTCGGCCTGCCACCCGCCAGCTCCCTCCACCGCCGCCACCGAAGGAGTCAAACCGCAATCCACCCAGACGACGTCCCCGGAGGAGGAAGAGGGATGGCCGCCGGGGAAAGGGGTAGGTGGGCCGATGGGGAGAGGTGAAGGAGACGTGAAGCGAGCGTGAGCCTGGGTGTAGTAGATGGCCTGCACGACAGCGCTGCTGAGTCGTTGGGGCGAGAGGGGATGAGGCCGACGAGGAGATAGGAAGGAGCATCAGGACTGCAGGACCAGACCGGAGCTTCAGGCACGGCCCTGTAAGATCCCTCACGATCTAGAAGGAATTAACACAGAATTTCGGTGGAATATATTGGATCTAGCTCGTTCCTCCCAACCTCCCCCGAGCAGGTTCATACATCCACGACACTGCCGTCCTTTTCCTTCTGTTCCAAGCCAATGAACACAGAGACTGGCATCGGCCTCAAATAGCTCTCACGCGTCACTCCTCAGTTACAACGCCGGGTTCAGCCCATACATGGCCTGCAAGCCAGCCTGGCGCGCGACGGTTCCTCTTGGGCCTAGCAGGGCCCATCTCCGGTGGCTCTTCAACTGTTGCCGGCTCCTATGCATCGTCAGGTGTTGCCGGTACGCTGACATTCCCCCTCCCTTGGAATCCTGCTTGTCCCCAAGCAGGAGCCATCGGAAACTGTTGTTGCAGAGATTCCAGGTCTTCCCAGGTGGCCATTTCCTCAGACGCGCCACTCCATTGGATCAGTGCTTGAGGAATCGAGTGGATCCCTTGTTGTCGCACACGATGCTGCAACACATGCATAGGAAACTGGTAAACAACATCAGTAAGCGGCAACTGCGGTAGTACCTGTTGGTCCGGGCGCAAACACTTCCGCAGCTGCGAGACATGGAACACCGGATGGATCTTGCTGGAGCTAGGTAGGTCCAATTTGTAAGCCACCTCACCAATTCGGGCCAACACTCGGTAGGGGCCAAATAATTTGAAGGCTAACTTATGGTTGGATCGGCAAACTACTGAGGACTGAATGTATGGTTGGAGCTTCAAGAAAACCTCGTCCCCCACTGCGAATGATCGTTCAGATCGCTTTTTATCAGCCTGGGACTTCATCCGCTGCTGCATTCTGAGCAAGTGTTGGCGTACAGAAGCCAACACCAGAGCACGCTCTCGGAGCCAAGTTTCCACATCAGGAGAAGCGATGCTCGACGAAGCAGTCACCCCAAAATACCTCGGATGTCGCCCATAAAGAACTTCAAAAGGAGACTTGCCAAGCGAAGAATGCCAATTGGTATTATACCAGAATTCGCAGAGGGAGAGCCACTTGGACCATTGCGTCGGGTGGGAGCTGATAAAGCAACGAAGATAGCATTCTATCGACTGGTTGACGCGTTCCGTCTGCCCATCAGTCTCTGGGTGGTGTGTCGTGCTCATCATCAGCTGTGTGCCGGTTGCTTTGAACAGAGCTCGCCAAAAGGCACTTGTGAAAACTGGATCACTGTCAGAGACCAAGGTGAGAGGCATACCGTGGAGCTTGTACAGATTGTCGACAAACAATTCCGCCACTTTACTTGTTGTATAGGGATGCTTGAGTGGGATGAAGTTCGCATATTTAGACAGTTTGTCCACAACAACAAGAATGCAATCATAATGTCGAGAGGGAGGCATCCATCGATGAAGTCCATTGTGGCCATTTCCCATGGTACAGAAGGTATTGGCAAAGGTTGTAAGAGGCCAGGTTGGAGCACACGCTCGGGCTTCGCTTGTTGACAGGTCATACAAGCGCGAATGGAGTTCTTAACCTGCGTCTTCATGCCAGTCCACTTAAACAAGGATAAGAGCCTTCTATATGTAACTGGGAATCCAGAATGTCCACCAGTAGGGCTATCATGGACTGCTGAAATCAACTGTAACTACAACTGCACATATGCACCAACCCATATGCGGCCCTAGTAACGCAATAAGCCATCACTGTAAGTGAAGAGAGGCTTTGCAGCCTAATCAAGTGCTTTCCTCTAGAGAATCCCCTGCACCAGGTTGTCTTGTGCATAGCTGAGAGCTACTCGCTCCAGCCAGAGTGGTTTAACTATAGAAACAGAGAAGACTTGAGAGTCAGGGTTAGGTTTGCGGGACAGACCATCCGCAGCCCCATTTAGAATTCCTTTCTTGTAAACAATTTTGTACTGCAGCCCCATAAGTTTTGTCAATGCTTTTTGCTGCCAAACTGTATGCAGTCGTTGATCAGACAAGTGGGTCAAACTCTTGTGATCCGTACGAATAACAAACTCTCCCAACTGAAGATAAGATCTCCATTGTTGAACAGCCAGGAGAATGGACAAATACTCCTTCTCATATACAGATAGGCCTTGTGAAAGGGCATGGTT
>QRDG01000793.1:191463-452138 GCA_012064385.1 Puccinellia tenuiflora | reverse complement strand
GCCATAGAAGAAAAACACTAAAATAGTTTCAAATACCCTTACACCATAAACTTAAGTGTGGACATAGAAAATATCAACCATGCATGCATAGAAGTACATTAGTGCAACTCTACTATTGCATGCATGCATAGAAGTATCATGCCGAATAGAAAGGAGAAAATATGCTAGCTATGCTAGGTAGTAGCAGTACGCATGTCGACATGTAGAGTTGATGTGCCAGCTAGCAACGTAAGTCCCAAAAAATAAAAAATAAACAGTGGACGCAACACGATGCACGAGGACTACTATCCATGGGGCCACCATGTGAGCCAACGAGCCTGGGGAAATACGAAGAGCACGTTGCACGCGCTGAGCGACCTAGGACTAGCGTAGGTAGGTCGGCCTAGAATAAGCATTTTCCTTTCAGAAAATCACCATCAACTCATTTAACTAGGCGAAATTAGATAGAAATCAAGAAAATTCCTAATACATGGGGATTATCCATCAAATGTGGACTACTCTTTGTGATAATTAGATGGGTGCCATTTTGCACCATATTTTTTGTACATGGTTTACAAAAAAAGTCTTTTCTGCCACTTAGAAAAATGAAAATGATATTTATAAAAATAAATTGAAAAATCCCTTTGGAACCATTGTTTCGTATACTAAGATACACCTATTTGTTGAATATGAGAACTTTAACACAAACTATGCCGTGGGAATAGTCATAACTTGGTCATTTCGCTTGAAACTTATAGATGTTTATACATGATAGACCTTTTTGTGAAGATTTTGTTTGAACAATTTGTCAAAAATCAAGTTTATCATTTTTCATAGCAAATAGTACACATAAAAGGACTACATGCCAGAGGGAATATTTTTTTGAGGTTTTTTCACTTTATTTGATTTTTTTCAAATAATGGTGAAAATGGCCACCATGACTATTCATCGAAAGAAGTCAAATTTTCAAAAAATATCGATGTTTCTGTGATATAACCACTAGTTGTGTACCTTAAAATTATTTTTAAAAAAATTCCATACCAAGCTATCAAACAGTTGTAATCAAATTTGGATTACTTTTGGAAAATCACCATCAATTCATTTAACTTGGAGAAATTAGATATAAATCAATAAAATTCCTAATACATGGGGATTATCCATCAAATGTGGACTACTCTTTGTGATAATTAGATGGGTGCCATTTTGCACCATATTTTTTGTACATGGTTTACAAAAAAATGTCATTTCTGCCACTTGGAAAAAGGAAAATGATATTTATAAAAATAATTTGAAAAAACCCTTCGGAACCATTGTTTCCTATACTAATATACACCTATTTGTCGAATATGAGAACTTTAACACAAACTAAGCCGTGGGAATAGTCATAACTTGGTCATTTCGCTTGAAACTTATAGATGTTTATACATGATAGACCTTTTTGTGAAGATTTTGTTTGAACAATTTGTCAAAAATCAAGTTTATCATTTTGCATAGTAACTAGTACACACATAAAAGGACTCCATGCCAGAGGGTATATTTTTTGGAGGTTTTTTTTCACTTTATTTGATTTTTTTTCAAATAATGGTCAAAATGGCCACCATGACTATTCATCGAAAGATGTCAAATTTTCTAAAAATATCGATGTTTCTGTGATATAACCACTAGTTGTGTACCTTAAAATGATTTTTAAAAAAATGCCATACCAAGCTATCAAACACTTGTAATCAAATTTGGATTACTTTCGGAAAATCACCATGAACTCATTTAACTAGGCGAAATTAGATAGAAATCAAGAAAATTCCTAATACATGGGGATTATCCATCAAATGTGGCCTACTCTTTGTGATAATTAGATGGGTGCCATTTTGCACCATGTTTTTTGTACATGGTTTAAAAAAATGTCTTTTCTGCCACTTAGAAAAATGAAACTGATATTTATAAAAATAAATTGAAAAATCCCTTTGGAACCATTGTTTCGTATACTAAGATACACCTATTTGTTGAATATGAGAACTTTAACACAAACTATGCCGTGGGAATAGTCATAACTTGGTCATTTCGCTTGAAACTTATAGATGTTTATACATGATAGACCTTTTTGTAAAGATTTTGTTTGAACAATTTGTCAAAAATCAAGTTTATCATTTTTCATAGCAAATAGTACACATAAAAGGACTACATGCCAGAGGGAATATTTTTTTGAGGTTTTTTCACTTTATTTGATTTTTTGCAAATAATGGTCAAAATGGCCACCATGACTATTCATCGAAAGAAGTCAAATTTTCAAAAAATATCGATGTTTCTGTGATATAACCACTAGTTGTGTACCTTAAAATGATTTTTGAAAAAATTCCATACCAAGCTATCAAACAGTTGTAATCAAATTTGGATTACTTTCGGAAAATCACCATCAACTCATTTAACTAGGCGAAATTAGATAGAAATCAAGAAAATTCCTAATACATGGGGATTATCCATCAAATGTGGACTACTCTTTGTGATAATTAGATGGGTGCCATTTTGCACCATATTTTTTGTACATGGTTTACAAAAAAATGTCATTTCTGCCACTTGGAAAAAGGAAAATGATATTTATAAAAATAATTTGAAAAAACCCTTCGGAACCATTGTTTCCTATACTAAGATACGCCTATTTGTCGAATATGAGAACTTTAACACAAACTAAGCCGTGGGAATAGTCATAACTTGGTCATTTTGCTTGAAACTTATAGATGTTTATACATGATAGACCATTTTGTGAAGATTTTGTTTGAACAATTTGTCAAAAATCAAGTTTATCATTTTTCATAGCAACTGGTACACATAAAAGGACTCCATGCCAGAGGGTATATTTTTTTGAGGTTTTTTTTCACTTTATTTAATTTTTTTAAATAATGGTCAAAATGGCCACCATGACTATTCATCGAAAGAAGTCAAATTTTCTAAAAATATCGATGTTTCTGTGATATAACCACTATTTGTATACCTTAAAATGATTTTTTTTAAATTCCATACCAAGCTATCAAACACTTGTAATCAAATTTGGATTACTTTCGAAAAATCACCATCAACTCATCTAACTAGGCGAAATTAGATAGAAATCAAGAAAATTCCTAATACATGGGGATTATGCATTAAATGTGGATTACTCTTTGTGATAATTAGATGGTGCCATTTTGCACCATATTTTTTGTACATGGTTTACAAAAAAGGTCATTTCTTCCACTTAGAAAAAGGAAAATGATATATATAAAAATAATTTGAAAAATCCCTTCGGAACCATTGTTTCCTATACTAAGATACACCTATATGTCGAATATGAGAACTTTAACTCAAACTATGTCGTGGGAATAGTCATAACTTTGTCATTTGGCTTGAAACTTATAATGTTTTTAAATCATGATAGACCTTTTTGTGAAGATATTGTTTGAAAAAATTGTCAAAAATCAAGTTTATCATTTTGCATAGCAACTAGTACACATAAAAGGACTCCAAGCCAGAGGGTATATTTGTTTGAGGTTTATTCACTTTATTTGTTTTTTTTCAAAAAAGGTCAAAATGGCCACCATGACTATTCATCGAAAGGGTTCAAATTTTCTAAAACTATCGATGTTTCTGTGATATAACCACTAGGTGTGTACCTTAAAACGATTTTTTTTAAAAATCCATACCAAACTATCAAACACTTGTAGTTCACATTTGGATTACTTTCGGAAAATCACCATAAACTCATTTAACTAGGCGAAATTAGGTAGAAATCAAGAAATTTCCTAATACTTGGGGACTATCCATCAAATGTGGACTAATGTTTGTGATAATTAGATGGGTGCCATTTTGCACCATATTTTTTGTACATGGTTCACACAAAAAATTCATTTCTGCCACTTAGAAAAAGTAAAATGATATTTATAAAAATAATTTGAAAAATCCCTTCGGAACCATTGTTTCCTATACCAAGATACACCTATTTATCAAATATGAGAACTTTATCATAAACTATGCCATGGGAATAGTCATAACTTGGTCATTTGGTTTGAAAGTTATAGATGTTTATACATGATAGACCATTTTGTGAAGATTTTATTTGAACAATTTGTCAAAAATCATGTTTATCATTTTTCATAGCAACTAGTACACATAAAAGGACTCCATGCCATAGGATATATTTTTTTTGAGGTTTTTTTCACTTTATTTGATTTATTTCAAAAAATGGTCAAAATGGCCACCATGACTATTCATCGAAAGAGGGCAAATTTTCTAAAACTATCGATGCAAAAGATGATATGGATGTCATATTTGAATTCCTCTCATTTTTTTAATCGGCTTGGACATTTTATTTGTCAAATTTTGATATACAGATTTAAAGATATGAATTATTCCATATTAGATGTAAAAATGAAAAAATAAAGTAAAATTCATTTTATTGTTATTTATTCAAAAACTATTATTACATAATCATTGTTATTTATTCAAATACTTTTTAAAAATTTAAAGAACAAAAAGTGTAACATCATGACTCAGTGGTTAATATGATTGATAGGATACTAATATTAGTAAGTTCTCACTTGTCATTTGGAAGGAACTCAAAAGTTAAGAGTGCTTGGGCTGGAGCAATTTGAGGATGGGTGACCGAATGGAAAGTTTGACCAGGGTAAGTACTTTGATCTTAGATTATGTGTTTGGCTAAGTGGGAAATTTTGGAATAGAACTAAAAATATAAAAATAAGTTCAATTTTTTTTAAAAAAATTAAAACAATTTGGAAAAAATAGGCCGACGGCAAAGCTGTCGGTATAGGGAGAGCTATGCCGACGGTAAAGCCGTCGGCGTAGCCCTACACCGACGAGAATTTCGCCAACGCCGATGCCTTGTTACGCCGATGACCATATGCCGACGGTAGCCGTCGGCATAGCACTATGCCGACAGCAATCTAGGCTATGCCGACGGCTTTTGGCCGTCGACGTGTGCACAGTTTCCTGTAGTGGTGTGTAGGTGTCATTCCACTTTCGCAGGTCAAACAATTGCATACAGTTTCTTTCTCTGAAATGTCAGCTATATATCGCACATGATAAGAAATAATAAAGTGCAATTGCGATTTGTGAATGAACGCATGAGCGTGACGTAGTCTAGCAGAATGGGGAAAGTTACGGGATAGTTTGGTTGGTGCCAAAGTTTTCCTTAGCAATTATTTGGTAGCCTATGTCATTTTGGTTTTTGCTTGCTTGGTTGCAAAAAAATTTGTTACCTATGAAATCTAGTTATGATAAATTGGATAATTGCAACCAGCTTCATCAAGTTTCTCATTCAAATAGGCAGTGGGCCTACCACTTTGTCTTAAAACAACGCCTATGTCGAGACCACTAGCACCGTATTCAATCTTAAAAAGTCTTAGTAAAATCCAACAAAGAGCGAAGTGGCGCTTCTGAAGAGTGGATGAGTTCCCTCACTTCCCTCATCTCGTTTGATGGCTGGCAATGAGAGACACTCTTCTTTTTTAGCAATTACATTTGTCTTGTAGCTCTCACACACGTGAACATGGTTCTCCTTCTCACCACTCGACTCATATTTTTTTTTATATTTTTGTGTCCTTACCAAGTTTTTCGCATTGTCGTTGGACATTTGTCTTCATTTTGGATATTAGCTACTTGGTGTAAAGCTTCATATTCTCTTTCACTCATCGACTCATAAAAAACATTCACCATGAGTACCGTAACTCTGTTGTTGGGGCATTTGAAAGATTTGTTTCCCATTTCCTTTGAACTTGAAGCGTTCGATGTAAATTGGTTCGCTTGTTGATGCGCAAGAAGGAGAACGAATTGAGAAAGTCACTAGCTTCATTGGCGGCTTATAGTTGCTTGGAGTTGAAGGTCTTGTGAAAGTATAAGTAGTATTGGATGTTCTTGCAGCAAAAAAGTTCTTGGTATTATTGTAGCAAATGTCCTCTTGGACTTGTCTCTCCATTTTGTAAGCTTGACGTGTAAATTACACCATTGTTTGTATGTTTGGTACTCCTTAATGTGCTTGATCAGATAGTTCAGCCCATTAATTTACGGTGTCATGGTTTCATTGCCAAATTTTTCAATGTTGGCTTGCATTATTGTCGTCTTTGTTGCTTTGTAATACTCTTCCAGAATCTTGTACCTTGCTTGATCTCTTGGAGTTTCTTGAATATGTCTCGAGTTTACAGTGATAAAAAGGCAAGCATACATGTCCTCTTTCATTGCTTCTCATATCTCTATTGGTCCGTGTCCATCTTCTTGGCGGAGTTGTTATACTTGTTCCCACCAAAGGTTGCCATGGTCTTTAAACTTAGTGATGATGTTCCAACAATTTCTCTCCTGCATAGTTGTGAACATAGAAGATGTTGTCCAACCTGAGTTACCATGTGAGATACACTTCTGGATCATTTCTTCCAGAGAATTTTGGCATGGTGAATTGAGCTTGAAAAAAAATATCTTCATTATCCTGGTGATAGCGATTTTGTCGCACACTACTGTTGGAAATATGCACAAGAGGCAATAATAAAGTTGTTTATTATTATATTTCATGTTTATGATAATTTTTTATTCTCCATGCTACAATTGTATTTAACCGGAACAGAATAAATGTGTGGAATATAAACAACACTGTGTCCCTAGTAAGCCTCTTATGACTAGTTCGTTAGTCAAGTGATGGTTAAGGTTTCCTAACCATGAACTTATAAAGTTACTTGATAACGGGATCATGTTATTAGGAGAATAATATGATGGATAGACCCAAAATAAAGCATAGCAGTTGATCGTGTCACTCAGTTTATCTGCCATCGCTTATTGTATTGTCAAGTATTGTTTCCTTAGACCATGAGATTGTGTTACTCCCGTTTACCGGAGGAATGCTTTGTGGACATCAAACGTCACTTCATAACTGGGAGATTATAAACATGGCTTTGAGGTATCTCTGATGGTATTTGTTGGGTGACATGAGTCAAGACTAGAATTTGTCCCTCCACGTGACAGAATTGAAATCTCTGGGCCCTCTCAGTAGTATAACATCCTAATGCTAGCAAGAATATGACTAAGTGTTTTAGTCATGGGCATCCTATGCTATGTAATGAGTAAAGATAACTTGCTGGTAACGAGATTGAACTAGGTATGGCGATACTGACGATCGAATCACGGGCAAGTGATACATCGTGAGACAAAGGGAATCGCATACCGGATTGATTGAATCCTCAACATTGTGGTTCAACCGATAAAAGAAATTCATCAAATGTGTAGGAATGAGTATGGACATCCCCGATCTCGCCATTGGTTATTGCTCGGTTCATGTCTACACGTCCTCAAACCTGTAGGGTCACACACTTAACGCTTCGATGTAGCTAGGGTTTTTTGTTGAGATAATACATGGTGTAAACTAATATTTATTCGGAGTATCGGATGAGATCCTAGATATCACGAGGATCTTCGGAAGAGTCTGGAGGTAAAGATTCATATAAGGCAAGTTGATTTTAGGGTTTCAGAAAAGTTCGGGAATTTTCGATAGAGTACCGGAATGTTCTAAAAGGTTCTGGAGGGTTCCACGATGGGTCTGACCTGCCACGAGGGTCCACATGGACTAGTGGGAGGGCCCATGCGGCAGCCCCATAAGGACAATGCGGCTGGATAAGAGTAGGGACATTTAAATCAAATGATAAGAAGGGACAAGAGAGAATTCCTATAAAATAGGGATTTTTACTTTGGGGAGGGGGGAGTTTTCCTCCAAGCAGCCGGCCCTTGGAGGGCATGAGCTGCGCCCCAAATCTCCTTCCTACCTATATAAAGAGGGGTAGGACACATTGGGACGTTGCCCACTGAACTCTAGCCGTCGTTGATAGGGTCGCAGCATAGAAAACAAAAAAATTCCTACGCAAAGAGGCGGAATAAAACCCAACAAGATCACGATCTACTAGATGGTGGTAGCAAGAAGGAGATCGAATCTCACCCTCGAAGAAAACCAAGCGTGTTTTGGCGAGGCAGGGGTTGGCTAGTCGATACCAGCAACTAGACTCGTCTAATCGCGAGGAGATGTATTATCCAATCCGAAGCGCCGCGCGAGCAGGACCTCTGTTGTATCCACACGTTCAGCTCAATGAAGACTCCACAGTCTTGATCCCGCAAGCGGTGGTGGAGGGGCTTGCAATATTTCAAAAGCACGACGACGGTGTGGTGGTGGATATGGTGGAGATCCCGGCAGGGCTTCGCCAAGCGGCTACGGGAGAGGAGGGAGGACGAGGCGCAGCGACAGGGGGGCGGCGGCTTGGTAGGAGTAGGGGTGCGGCATCCCCTGCCCTGGCCCTCCTTATATAGGAGGCCAGGGGTGTGCCGCCCCACCACCTAGTGCCGGCGGCTAGGGAGGGGTGTGGCCAGAATAGGGGAGTTCATAATTTTAGAGCTAAGTTTGTCGTGAGGTTCCTCCCAAGATGGGTAGCCGAACATGTGTATCTGCTGGTTTTTGATTGCTGATCAAGTTGATATGTTCTTGTTGCATTGCGTGAGATTGATTTTGTTGATCTAACGTTGCTGTTCTTCTGGTTCGCCCTGAAAGATCGGGCCTAAAACCCTTTGGATCACATTGATCCTTATCATTTGTGAAGCAGCATATATGTTAGGCATTAAGATCTATAGAGATAGATCAAGACGCCTGATAGGACTCTCGCAAAGTACATACCTTGACAAAGTTCTGAAGAATTTCAAAATGGAAAATTCGAAGAAAGCTTTCTTACCAATGTTGCGAGGTAAGACGTTGAGCAAGACTCAATGTCCAGTCATCACAGAAGATAGAGAAAAGATGAACCACATCCCCTATGCCTCAGCCATAGGCTCTATCATGTATGCCATGCTGTGTACAAGACTTGATGTGTGACATGCTGTTAGTTTGACCAGCGGGTACCAAAGTGATTGAGGAGTGGAACACTGGACAACAGTCAAAAATAACCCTAAGTACTTGAAAAGGACTAAAGAAATGTTTCTCGTTTATGGAGGTGACCAAGAGCTTGTCGTAAAGGGTTACGTCGATGCAAGTTCGGACACTGATCTGGATGACTCCATGTCTCACTCCGGATACGTATTTAGTCTAAATGGTGGAGCTGTAGCTGGAGGAGTTCAAGCAAAGCATGGTAGCAAAATCTTCAATTGAAGCGGAATATGTGGCAGCTTCGACAGGAGCAAGTGAAGAAGTTTGGATGAAATAATTCCTCTCCGAGCTGGATGTGGTTCCTAGTGCGTCAAGGCCACTGGCCCTGTGACAATACAGGTGCCATTGCCCTTGCCAAAGAACCGACATCGCACAAGAACACCAAGCATATCAAGCGCCGCTTTCACAACTTACGTGAAGATGTCCGAGAAGGAGACATAGAGATTTGCAATGTACATACAGATCTGAATAACGTAAACCCCTTGACTAAACCTCTTCCGTGAGCAAAACATGATCAGCACCAAGACTCCACGGGTGTTAGATTGTTACCAATCTAAACTAGATTATTGACTCTAGTGCAAGTGGGAGACTATTGGAAATATGCCCAAGAGGCAATAATAAAGTTGTTTATTATTATATTTCATGTTTATGATAATTGTTTATTCTCCATGCTACAATTGTATTTAACCGGAAAAAGAATACATGTGTCGAATATAAACAACATTGTGTCCCTTGTAAGCCTCTTATGACTAGTTCGTTAGTCAAGTGCTGGTTAAGGTTTCCTAACCATGAACTTATAAAGTTACTTGATAACGAGATCATATTATTAGGAGAATAATATGATGGACATACCGAAAATAAAGCATAGAAGTTGATCGTGTCACTCAGTTTAATTGCCACCGCTTATTGTATTGTCAAGTATAGTTTCCTTAGACCATGAGATTGTGTTACTCCCGTTTACCGGAGGAATTCTTTGAAACATCACTTCATAACTGGGTGATTATAAAGATGGTTTTCAGGTGTCTCTGAAGGTATTTGTTGGGTGACATGAATCAGGACTGGAATTGCTGCCTCCACGTGGCGGAGTTGGTATCTCTAGGCCCTCTCGGTAGTATAGCATTCTATAGCTTACAAGCATATGACTAAGTGTTTTAGTCATGGGGATCCTATGCTATGGAATGAGTAAAGAGAACTTGCCGGTAACAAGATTGAACTAGGTATGGCGATACCGACGATCGAATATCAGGAAAGTGATATATCGTGAGACAAAGGGAATCACATACCTGATTAATTGAGTGCTCGACATTGTGGTTCAACTGATAAAAGAAATTCTTCGAATGTGTAGGAACCAATATGGACATCCCTAGTCCCGCCATTGGTTTTTGATCGGATCATGTCTACATGTCATCGAACCTGTAAGGTCACACACTTAACGCTTCGATGTAGCTAGGTTTTTTCATTGCGATGATAGATGGTGTAAACGAATATTGATTCAGAGTCTCGGATGAGATCCTAGATATCACGAGGATCTTCGAAAGAGTCTGGAGGTAAAGATTCATATAAGGCAAGTTGATTTCAGGGTTTCAGAGAAGTTCGGGAATGTTTGGTCGAGTACCAGAATGTTCTAGAAGGTTCCGGAGGGTTCCACGATGGGGCTCACCTGCCACGAGGGTCCACATGGACTAGTGGAAGGGCCCATGCTGCAGCCCCGTAAGGCCCATGCAGCTGGTTAAGGGCAAGGCCATTTAAATCAAAAGATAAGAAGGGATAAGAGAGAATTCCTAGAAAATAGGGATTTTACTTTGGGGGGGGGGGGGGGGGGGGTTCCTCCAAGCAGCCGGTCGCCTGGCCCTACGAGGGCATGAGCTGCGCCCCAAACCTCCCACCTGCCTATATAAAGAGGGGAAGGGCTCATTGGGGCGTTGCCTATTGAACCCTAGCCGCCGCCTCCCTTTCCCTCCAATCTCCTCTCTCCGACAGCCACTTGGAGAAGCCCTGCTGGAATTTCTCCACCATATCCACCATCACGCCGTCGTTCTGCTAGAATCTCGCTAGCCACTTCTTCGACGCTTGCGGGATCAAGGAGAAGAAGTTTACATCAAGCTGAACGTGTGGATACCACGGAGGTGCGGCTCATACGGTGCTTCATCGGATTGGATCTCGAAGGGTAATACATCTCCTCGCGACTAGACAAGTCTAGTTGCGGCGATCGATAGATCAACCCCTGCATCGACAAAACGCTCTCGGCATCTCTTCGAGGGTGAGTAGATTGGATCTCCTTCTAGCTACTTGCATCTAATAGGTCTAGATCCATTGGGTTTTATACCGCATCTCATTGGAATTTTTTGTTTTCCAGTACGCGAACCCTTCATTTTTCACTTGCATCTCACTATATTTGAGACAATCTGGGCAGTGGTCGGGACAATCAGGGCGACATCAATGATACGTCCAAAATGTATCTATAACTATTTTATTGATTCATGCACTTTCATATTATTTTATATCATTATATTTGACAAACGAATTAATAATTGGAAAAGTGCACAAATTTTTGTTTTACATTTCGATGTGTAGAAATTACTTGTAAAATGGAAATAATGTAAAAGGAATCTATGTTTCTACCCCAAACAGATTTTAGAGATCATCATGGGGAGGCCAGAAGACAATGTCAAATAGCAAATCAGCCTTCTGCAAAGTTGTAGCTAATTTCAAGTGCATAATCTTGGACCTACGTTTCATCAAAAAATGGAGTTCGTATGCACCCAGTAGACCCGTTTTACTGGAAGCTCACATCTGCCTATGGGATTCCGAAAGTTGGTGACGGGATTGACTCCAACTCTTACCATACTTGATGCATTCGACCAAGACTGCTCGACCCTATTGACTCATGGGCACTGAGAGGAGTCCCTAGAAATGTATTATAGGTTCCCAAGAGCTATTGAATCAAAGAGACACCGATCAGATGGAAAATCCTAGTGTTTGTGTAGCCACTAAAAGCCATGAAATTGCATCCTCCTTGTCTCTCATCTGCAAGGAGGAGGGCTCATCTAGATCCCAAAAAGCCATTGAGGAAGGGGGTTAGGGCGGCGTTCCCCACCGCTGCCACTATCTCCTTCGTCATCTTCTCATTATAACCAGTGGTCTAAATGATTTGCAGATAATGTATTGCATCTATGTTATGTTTTGTAGTTCATTTTTGTCCTATGATTAATTAGAGTTGATTGAGTTGTATCTTGATATGTTGTTGTTCTATGGTGCCCATCATATCTTTATGCGTGCATGGATCACATCATAGGTTTGTTTTTGCGGACATTTCCTGAGGGTAGGGCTGTCGGAGGGACTGGAACCTGAGCCCCAGTTTGGTAATTGATGTGTATGGGATAAAGGGGACCACTATCTTAATGCTATGGTTGGTTTTAACTAAATGAATATTAGTCGTTGCAGATGCTCGCTAATGTTTCACATCATAAGTACATGAAATCAAGAGTAGTCGAGAGCATGTAATTTTAGCATCTCCCACATGAAAACTGCAATGAGGATATGATCAACCTAGTAACTTGACTAATTAATTATGAACAATTCCGCCACACCATCCACCATTATTCCACACTCATAATTAGTTACTTTACAGTTATTTATTGCTACAGAAACTAATGTTTATATTCTTGTTCTCTATTATCTTCCAAACATATCCTTTTATACATGCAAAGTTCTCTATTTTTATTTTCTAGATAAAGCATGTGTTCGGTGTGCGTAGATTTGTATCAATGGTTGATAGAACTTGAGAGTTCATTAATCCTACATTTAGCTCCTCATTGGGTTTGACTGTATTATTTATCAAGAAGGCTACAATAGACCCCCATACACTTGTGAGTTATCAGTCAACCATGATCTTATTCTACATAATCATCAACATTGGGATCTCCTTCTGGTTCTAGAATACACTCTTCTTTCACGATGAGGTGGTGGTAAATGATGGCGTGATTTTCTCACCTGGTGATTCTTCATGATTGTCGTGTATTGGTTGTGCCTTCTGTTCTCCTTATTTTGGTGGAGGTGGCAGTGTAGGATCATGTCCCTTGGTGAAGCTTATCTCGGTTGTCTTACCTTCAGAGTTCTTCACGACGTCGATGAGCTGCTTGATCTTCATTGGCTGCTTCCCTTCTATCAGCCAACCTTGAAGAAAGTTGATTGAAGAGCTATGGTGATTATGGGTGAGCTAGGCGAGTGATTCTTGCATGCGTGCAACTTCATCATTCACGTTCTCATATTGACTTTGCAAGATCTCGGACAAACCATGGTCAGTGTATGACACATGTATGGGCCATCTTGGGTAATCGTCAGGATGTACATCACAGACATGCCGAACTATCCTACAGCTGGATCGAATATATGAAGGACTAGCCTATAGGACAACCACCTGAAGGAATAAGGTGCCAGACTATCGGTGAACCTCAACAGACCGATTTTCTAGTGCCATGTCCCCGTGCCGTCAGCGGGCTGGATGCCTTGCATGTTATCCCTCCATACATTTGCAATGTTGAGCCTTGCTCCCCAACTTCCCCATCGTGTGGAATCCAAGGCCTCCCTTTGTGGAGATGAACAAGGACTTTTGGAAGTAGCTAATTTTTTGTCAACGGGATTCAATTAGAGTGTCTGTGACTTATTATTTGAGATCTGGAGGCTTCATCATTGGGTGTTTGTTGCGGGGTGCTTTTTTTCTCGTAGGCTTCATTATTTATCTCTATGCATGTTGTTTCCATCTTTTTTTCTTAGATGTTCACCCCGTTATCCTCGTGTTCATCCCCACCATCAAATCATGAACATTGTGATCCCTCATATGCATCATATGGTATCGAAGCATTGGGTTGACACTAGTGGCGGACCCAGGAATTTGTCAAAGCCTAGGCGCGGTGTAGTGCAACTACAAATTTCTCGGACAAATATAAATATCACATGGAGCAAATATTGTTTTCCAAAATTGTTTAATACGGAAGCACAAATATAATACATTGCATTTTGCCAACACATTCTAGTGTTCAAAGTTCGCAAAGTTAAATGCTCATATGCGACTAAAAGCCACTAAAAGTTCACAAATTAGATATGATAGGACAATAATTCCCAAAAGCCTAATGAAACTCTATCGATGCCAAAAGTTTCAATGTCCAAATGAAGCTATAGAGAGATTCTACATGATAAAATCGAAAGATGGATTTGTAAATCATACAAACAAGTCTTCAAAATATATTCATCTTGACTCGTGAGATAAAGAAACATACCGTCATAGTAATATTGATGTGCTAATTAGCCCTAGGCCTACGAGGCAAATTTTTCCTCCTCTTCTTCATGGCTTGAAACTGTTGAGCGATAACACCACCATCAAGTTGTTGAAATAGCTCCCGCTCAGTGTAACATATCATCAAGTCATTAAACCATTCATTCTTGAGCTTGTTACGGACTTAACGATCTTCACTGCCAAAAATGCCCTCTCAACCGATGCGGTTGACACCGGTAATATTAAGGCCAACTTAATAAGTTTGTAAACCAATGGGAAGACCAGTGGCCGACCCAGGAATTTGTCGAAGCCTGGGCCCGGTGTAATGCAACAAAAAAAATCTCGGACAAATATAAATATCACATGGAGCAAATATTGTTTTTCAAAATAGTTTAATACGGAAACACAAATATAATACATTGCATTTTGACAACACATTCCAGTGTTCAAAGTTCACAAATTCAAATGCTCATACGCGACTAAAAGCCACTAAAATTTCACAAAGTAGATATGATAGGTGATGTCTACTACACGCTTTTATTCTTGTAGACTCTGTTGGTCCTCCAAGCGCAGAGGTTTGTAGGACAGCAGCAAATTTCCCTTAAGTGAGTAACCGAAGGTTTATCGAATCCACGGGAGGAAGAGGTTGAATGTATCCCCTCTGAAACTGTACTGCAATTAAGATACAAGAAGTCTCTTGTGTCCCCGACACACCTAATACAAATATAAGTTATATAGGTGCACTAGTTCGGCGAAGAGATGCTAAAATATGGGTAATATGGATGGTAAAAGGTGGTTTTGTAATTCTATAATAAAAATGGTAGCAAGCGAACAAGTAACCGAAGTGCCTGAAAACGGTGTATCAATGCTTGGAAACAAGGCCTAGGATTCATACTTTCACTAGTGACTACTCTCAACATCAATAACATAATTAAACGTATGATATTTCATCTAAAAGCATGCATGGTAGACGTTACTCGGAGATCATTCTTTCGTTGATCAAATAGGATGAGAATTGCGTAGGGCTACAAAATCACACCTTAAAGTTCGTATTCCACATTTAAGGACAATGCACGCTGTCACTTTCATCATCCAAAGATAGTACTAACAAACACCACAACCTATCTCTTGAATATTCTCTTTCTAATACATCCACGGCACGCACGCTGTCACTTTCGCAACATGGAGATTATACTAAACACAAGCATCAAGAAACCTCATGATCTATTCAATCCAACAATAATAAAGAACAAACTCATGATGAAGATCCCTCTAAGCTATTATCCATAGAGTCACACACGGCACCCGCACTGTTGAAAGTGCATGGTTGCCCCCATGTGTGGTTTTGGTAATTAATGACAATCTCTATGGACTAATGTTTGTATTGAGCTACTTGAAGGTGTGTCCATATGCTTTGCTTGATCTCCATTTGTTGGAGTCAAGGTTAAGGGAAGAAGAGGAGTTGTTGATCAAGGCTAAGTGCGAGTTGGTCAACTCTCAAGGCCATGTGACGATATGCCAAAGAGTGCTTCTCCCATATTGATGTATGGGGGAGCATCATGTGAATCTTCACCAAGCGAAGGACAATCGAGAAAGGTGGTGCGTCTTGAGGAGATGAAGATCGTCTTCATCAACCTCAAGTGGTTTTATGCACAAGGCAAAGGTATGATCTTGATAGGTGTGGGGACCCCGGACTAGCAGTCCGAAATACCCTTGTGCCTACATCAGCGATCCCATGATCAGTGTGTCGCTGAGCACAATCAAACTGGTAATCAAAGAAAATCCATAAATACCGAAGGAATTTACTTACTTGACTGAAGTCATACTCTTCAATAGGTACTTGCAGCGGAAATCACCAAACAACGTGGAGCCCAAGTCATTCGCCTTAACCCTATAGGCAACTGACTGGGAAGCGCCCTAGTTCGCATTGACGTCAGTTCCGTCTCCTTCTTCAAGCTGCTCCTCTTTAAAATCTGGCTAAGACAATAGCCAGGGACGAAACCATTATGAGTACAATGGGAATTGTAGTCGCAAACTACCCCCGAAAGAGCATGCACTACCCTTTTCTTTTTTTTGTTTATAGTTTGAGTAAAACTTTGTTTGCTTTGAAAACTCTAATCTTTATTGAAAAGAGAATGATAGACTTTTGTTCAATAAAACTTTGTCTGAAAACTCTATAACTTTGGTTGAAGTAAAATAAGAGAAATTTTATAACTTTTCATAAACCTTGTATATTTTTCAAAACATCTATAGCCTTTGTTAAAGAAAACGAAAAGAAGGCTTTAGATTCTTTTTTTTTCCATAAAACTGTCTTTGTAAAGAGTTTTCTTTTAAAACATTTTTCCCGAAAAATAGCTGTTTGTTAAAATAAGAAGTCCCTTTTTAAAAACGTTTTACCCGGAAAATCACCATTTTGCTTGTTTATCCAAAACTCCTCCTTTTTCCCGACCATGTCTCATCATGGTCCAATTATTTCCAACAACTCATACCAGCACATTGGCATAGTTGCATAAAACATCCTTCACATCATTTTCTTTTTTTTTAAATCTCAAACCTTTTTCCAAAACTTGCACATAGGCCTAGTACAGCCTCCCAACTGTCCATATCCGAGGACTCGGCTATTCGAATAGTTTTACCCTCTGCAGAGGTAGCACGCTTTTCCCACACCCATCCGGTAGCTCATCGTGTCTGCCACGTCCCGCCATACAAGGTGTATGTGAAGTTGAGCCACCGGCCATAGCCTTTCCTTTGCTCATGCTAGTATAGGACCCTGCCCTTACGATTTCACCATTCCTTCAACACCTAGTACAGGATCCCCCGTCGAGGAACCTAGATGTAAGGACTCGCAGTTTTGCCCGGCGAGCGCGAAGCTCTTCAATCCCGCAAGCCAACATATTGCCGGGACCCAGGTCAGGGGTTAGAGTCGCCATGCTCATCCCCTCATGCATAACGGAGTCATCTCCGTCGATGAGGTATCCAGTACTAACACGAGCAAACTATATGACTACGCCCGTTCCCATATTTGGGTAGATGTGGTCGCACAGGTTATCGGCTGGTCATCATGGTATTAAGACACAATGTGCATTTTTCATAAACATTACCGATCACCTCTTTTCCACTTCCATGCCGACCATTCGGCATTCCACATTCTTCCAAGTACTTTGAAAAGGAGTTTTGGAATAAATCATATTTTTCCCATCCTATAGTTTTACATATCTACTCTTGGCAAAAATAGTTTTTCATATCTTTGTAAAAAGGTTTTTTTAAAAATCATCGCTACTTTTGAATATTTCAGGTGATCAAAATAGATGAATATAAATGCAAGCTCAGTGAAGTAGCTTGCCTGTTTCCAGCGTAATGTCTCTGGACTTGATACTCTTGATCAAAGAAATAAACTCTGATTGCTTGCCAATAAATCCTTCCCACGGTTTACTCCGATAGCGTTGGTATCTAACGTCGTAAAAAGGAAAGATCACAATCAACATACAGTAGAGCACTCCAACAACAATCATCAAACAATTACTAACAAACAACAATCATGATGGAAAACCATTAGTTAACAAACAAGTTTGGCAGTCACCTCACTACTCATGTTTATAAAAATATGGTTAAAGTTGTGATTAAGCATCTTTATTTAAACAGGAAATACTTCAGACAAAAGTTAATCCACCAATTACTTTCTTTAATTCTAAATATCTTACCAAGCTATGGTAGAGATATTGCTAGATACTCAAGCTAGTACTCAACTTAAGACAACCAAGTTTAACAAGCAAAGCAATTATATTAATCACACAAAGTAATCTAATCATCAAAATAAACAAGCAGTATATACCATTTCTAAATTACTCAACCAAGCATCACAACAACTATCAAGCATCACACATAGCTACTACACTCACAAAGCCACACAATTTGAATTCAATTTGATTTAATTACCCATTATTCAAATGTGTCACAATTATGGCAGAAACAAGGGTTTCATGTTTAATTACATAACTTTTGTTCTGTTGGTCACAAAAATGTGAACTAAAATTCTGTGGATAGCTACTGATGTGTAGAAGCTAACCCAATTGGATTTAATTCAATTTGAGTTACTAAACTCCCTGTGTAAATGTTTTAATCCAGAAAGTCAATTTCCTAGTTTTTGCTACAACTCAATTTAATTGTTTTAAAAAATTAAATCCTTTTAGGGTTAACTAGTATTGCTTAAATGTGATCTAACAAAATTGGTTTGACCTCATTTGGATTAGTAGAGCATCAGAAACAAACAAGTTTAGGTTTTATACCTTCTGTGGCATTTTGGATATCATTATTTATTTATTAATCTAAATGGGGTGAAACCACTTTAGTGAGTTAGATATTTTCATAAGCTTTCCAGAACATTTTCATTTGTTATTTTTAGATTCCTAGATCTCAAGATATTGAATTTCAAAGTTCTAATCAAATTTCTGACAGAGAAATCTACCCATTTTAAGTTTATCAATTAGCACATTTGTCATCTTCATTTTAAATCAGGGAATTACCCTACATGATCATGGCTTGCATCTCTGTGAAGATGGCATATTCTTCTAGCTACAAGATTTTAGTTTGCTATTTTTAGGCCTCTGGTTCAATAGCAATTTGTATAGGAAGTGGCTATCCCTGTTATTTCATGTGGTGGAGTACACTGATTAGCTAACTTCCCTAGATGTTATCCTTTGCACAGAATTTATTTTGGGGTTCACATCACTTGGTCATGGCAGTACTCTAACCATACTAACATGACATGCCACTACTAACATCCAAATAAATCTAGATTAATTTCTATGATTGGATCAAAAGGCCTAAGCAGTAATCTGTTTTCAGAAGTTTCTGAAAACAGACATAACATAGATACTTTTCCTCATGTTTCCATTGTTCTAAACTAATTATTTTGGAAATCTAAAAGTTTCATCTGAATCTATGTAACTTGTTCTTTCTAACCATGCAAAGATTTCAAATTTTGGTGGAGTAGATTGCTCAGAAAATGCATGCAAACGTGGCTACGCTATGGTTTCCTGCACTTAGCAGTTTTTCCAGAAAAATTAAAGCGGGCGGGAACGCACTGTGGCCGTTGATCCTGAGATCGACGGCGCACAGCCGTCCTTGACCTCCCGACGGACAGAGAGCTAGGGGAGAGAGAGAGGGCTCGGGGAGTGGTCGGGGAGGCTACCTGCCGGCGGCGAGAGGTGGCGGCGAGGGTCGGGGTCGACTGCGGGTGGCTAGGGCTGCGCCTGGACACCGGTGGCATCGCCGGAGATGGGCTGCAGCGGCGGCGCGGCTCGGTGGCCGAGCTGCTTGAAGAGGAGCCCCGAGCTCCTCCTCTGCTGCTCCTGGGCGTCGAGGTGAAGGAGAGGGAGTGGTGGAGGTGGTGTGTGCTGAGTGGAGTGCCCAGGGGGCTCTTATATAGACGGGGAGAGGCGTGGAGGCGAGAGGATGGTGAGGGGGGGTCCGGGTGGCCATGCCATGCCGCGGGTGGCACGGGTGCGTGCTGGGGCGGCGTCATGCGGGGCGAGGGAGGCACGGGCGCGGTGTCTGCGGGGTCAAGGGAGGTGTTGCGCGTGCCGGGGCGGTCGGGTGCGTGCCAGCCGGGGTGGCTCCGGTGCGGCCACTCATGCAATGTGTTCGACAGCATGTCGGGCGGCAGTTCACCGGCGACTGCGGGCAGGGGGAGGGTCCAGGAGCAAGGGGCTCGGCTTGTAGTGCTTCCAGGTGACCAAGGACAGCTCCAGGACATGGTGGTTCTCACGTTTGGTGCTGTTTGGAACAAGGTGGGCATGGTGGATGGCATGCCTTGCCATTGCTACTTATGCTAGGTGTTTAGGGTATGGGGTTGCTTGGGGATTGTCCAGAACGTGCAAGGGGGTGCTGGGTGAGTGCTGGACATGAGGGAGACAAGATTAGGGCAAGTGTGGGGCTGCCATTTGAATATAGGGAAGGGGCACCATTTGGCACTATTAGGCACTATTTGGGTTTAATTGTTAAAAGCAAATGGTGAGATGCAAGGGTGAAAAATGCTGGGGGGAAAAGTATGGGTGTTGGTAATTTTTGGTGCTATGATGGAATTTATTGGGTAAGTGCATCATAGCACATTTTGTGATTTGGAAAGATTAAAGAAACAAATAGGAATGTAAATTTAGATTTTTGAAATATATTTTGAAGAGGGAAAAGATATTAGAGCAAAGTGGGAGTGATTACTATGTCACCCCACTTATTTTTGGTTTAAAAGAAAATATTAGTTCCTCACTGGGAGAAATTTGTTTGTCACTTGTCACCTGATTTTATGTGTTGATGTTTTCATTTTGTTTCTTTTCCTTCCTTCATAATTTTATTTAGCAAACACCCACATCAAAACACAACAATATTCACTTCACAACCATTAGCACACAAATCAAACCACAAGAATTAATCACACCACCAATTCCATAATTCACAATACTATCTTAAAAAAATGATCACACTCAATTATGACAAGATGAGGTTTAAGAAATATCTCAACTCATAATTTAATTGTTTTCAAAAAGGTTTGAGAAAGGAAATATGTGGGGTAATATATTTCCCACTAGAGTTGTTTTCAAATGGAGTGGAAATCAGGGTTTATAAAATGGGGGTTGCATATACATGCAAAATATCATGGTTAGCTTTAGATAGGAGATAACATATAGATCTCCATATTTTTGGGAACACATAATTTTGGAAATACTTTTACTTTCTCAACTAAAGGGTATTTTATTTGTTGCTGAAATCAAACATCATTGAAATGGTCTTGGGCCAAAATAAGAAGGAAAAGATGTATGGAATATATTCTTGTCATAACATGATCATCAAAGTTTAATATATTTTACTTGGGCTGGATTCTTGGATTAATATTTACTAGTCAAACAACATAAACAACAAGTCACACAAGGTCAAACAGAACAATATAAAGGAAAACACAATCATTAGTGTAGTAATTTCAAAAAGTTTTTGTTGGTTCTGAATTTTGGGTCTTGTTAATTCTTATTATAAATTTGGGGTGTTACAAATCCTTCCCCCCTTAAAATAAATCTCGTCCCGAGATTTGCCCGGGGGTACAGGGGAGTACGAGGGCACGAGTTTTGGGCTGGCTATACTTCCGAGGTCGTTGCTTCTTCAGTGAGGTTGTCAGGTGAGATATTGACAACTTGATGTTGCGAGGTCGTTCCTTGTCGATAATTTTCTCTGGTGGGTTCAGATCCTAGATGTTAGGGTTGACTTAACGATCTATGCTGATGGATAGTCTTGGTTGGCTGTTCCCAGTTTCTACGAGGCTGATGCGCAAGGAACTAATTATTACCATGTTCCGGTATACCTATTGCAGGTCTTCCCCCCTTAAAAGGGGTTTTTAATCGGTCTTGCTGAAGTTTGCAGCTGGAGTTGATTTGGAGGCATTGTTCTTCTTGACGATCTTCGTCTCAGTTGTCACTCCTAGGGGCTTGGGGTCGGTGCAGATATCACTTCGTACTATTTTCTCCTTATGAGGGTCGCAGATGGGGACGCGTGGTTTTCAGGATGTGTCGAGTCTGCGTACTCGACTCTCTCCGGTTTCTAGTTAGAAAAAGGATGTTATAAACGTCTAAATTCATCTGGACTTGCTTAATGGTTGATGTTGTCCACAGCAGCTGCTTACGTCGTTTGATTCTTCTGGGTATTCCCTTGGTCATTTGTCTTCATGCTTGTCCTTGTTCAGCTGAGTAAAGGAGGAACTTCATTGCTGACTTCCTTGGTTCTTGAGCTTCATGAAGCGTTGGTAAGAATCTTAAGAAGTAGAATCTAGATTATCGAGCTTCCAAAGGAATCTAAGAGTCAGTACAAGGACCCTAAAGGTAAGTGGTTTGGTCTGCTGTTTAACGAGGCTACGAGGGACAGTCGTTGCTCGTGCTTTCTTGAATCCTCCTTCGGTGTGATTGGTCGAGCCAAGTTGAAAAGGATGATTGATCGATAGCTAACGTTGACGGTGCTTGCTTCCTGGTTCAATTCTGCACAGATGGTCTTCAGTGTTGATCGACTTCAGCCTTGATGATGGCGATCTTCTCACTACCAACTATATGTGATTCCTTCTATATCACCTCTCTTCTTGTCAAAACTTGTGGTTAGATAAGGCCAGTTAGTATAGCCACAAACTGGGGTTAGATGTTAATTTAGAATTTGGTAAGTGGGCTCAAAAAGTCACGGCTTAATGGTCCTTAGAAAAATTAGTGAAGAATCTTCACACCAGTTGTTTCCCAAACAGGTACCTTTGTCTTTGTTGTTTCAACTAGTTGAGTTATGTGGAACTAAGATGTTTGTTCGGCAGATAACGTCGATGGCGTCCTTTTCCTGGGGTAACTTCAGGTTGACGATCTTTCAAGTTGGTTTCCTTCAAGATCTTGACGCACTTGCTCCAGATGGTGCATGAAGTCCATTGTCTGACTTGCCGATTAGGTTACGAAAATTTCCGGCTATTTGGCTAAGGATCGGGGGTCTTTTGTATCTTGCGGAACTGTCAGATCTTAAATGGAGATGGTTTAGATGAGAGGGAAAATATTTTAGAAAGATTTTCCTTGGCGGGTTTATATCCGCAACAAGGTACAACTATGGCGAAGAGGTCAAAAATTAATTTTTTTTTTCTAGGTAGCAAAAGGAAACTAAACATTTCTTTTTATAAAAACTCCTTTTCCATCTCACAAACAACACACAAGCAGAGTTCACACAAGCAAGGTGCACACAAGGTACGTCTAGTACCAACGGACGCCTAATACTCGTGGTAGTCGGGGTAACCAAGGTTCCTATCAAGAGCTTTCCTATGGGTCGTTGTTAAACATGGCTGGTGGAGTCTTCATTTTATCGCCTTAGTCTTCTGCTGGAGAAATTGAGATCGTCGAAGTTGCAACTTGAGTAGAATTGTTGATGTTGAGCTGAGGTCTTCGAAGGTCTCTTGCCTTGTTGACATCGACGATCTGGGCATTTGCAAATCAACCACCTTGATGTTGAATGTCGAGGATTTGGGATGGAACCTTCTTCTCCTTCTGGCTACTGGTCAGTTAGGTCTCACTTGGGTTCATCGTCGGGTATATATGTAGGTTTTGAATGAAGGTAAGATAATAGAAGAATGCCTTTGAAAATCTTAAAATAGAGGGGTAAGACGTTGAAATATTTGAGGAGATGAGAGGAGCGAAGCCATTTTCGGACTTCTCTAGATAAAAATATATTTTGGTAGTAATATATTTTTAACCAAAAATATTTGCTTTCCTAACTAACGTCCATGCTAACTAAGGTCTCCTACAGTCAGGATTGCTCTGATACCAAGTCTGTGGGGACCCCGGACTAGCAGTCCGAAATACCCTTGTGCCTACATCAGCGATCCCATGATCAGTGTGTCGCTGAGCACAATCAAACTGGTAATCAAGAAAATCCATAAATACCGAAGGAATTTACTTACTTGACTGAAGTCATACTCTTCAATAGGTACTTGCAGCGGAAAATCACCAAACAACATGGAGCCCAAGTCATTCGCCTTAACCCTACAGGCAACTGACTGGGAAGCGCCCTAGTTCGCATTGACGTCAGTTCCGTCTCCTTCTTCAAGCTTCTCCTCTTTAAAATCTGGCTAAGACAATAGCCAGGGACGAAACCATTATGAGTACAATGGGAATTGTACTCGCAAACTACCCCCGAAAGAGCATGCACTACCCTTTTCTTTTTTTTGTTTATAGTTTGAGTAAAACTTTGTTTGCTTTGAAAACTCTAATCTTTATTGAAAAGAGAATGATAGACTTTTGTTCAATAAAACTTTGTCTGAAAACTCTATAACTTTGGTTGAAGTAAAATAAGAGAAATTTTATAACTTTTCATAAACCTTGTATATTTTTCAAAACATCTATAGCCTTTGTTAAAGAAAACGAAAAGAAGGCTTTAGATTCTTTTTTTTTTCCATAAAACTGTCTTTGTAAAGAGTTTTCTTTTAAAACATTTTTCCCGAAAAATAGTTGTTTGTTAAAATAAGAAGTCCCTTTTTAAAAACGTTTTACCCAGAAAATCACCATTTTGCTTGTTTATCCAAAACTCCTCCTTTTTCCCAACCATGTCTCATCATGGTCCAATTATTTCCAACAACTCATACCAGCACATTGGCATAGTTGCATAAAACATCCTTCACATCATTTTTTTTTTAATCTCAAACCTTTTTCCAAAACTTGCACATAGGCCTAGTACAGCCTCCCAACTGTCCATACCGAGGACTGGGCTATTCCAATAGTTTTACCCTCTGCAGAGGTAGCACGCTTTTCCCACACCCATCCGGTAGCTCATCGTGTCTGCCACGTCCCGCCATACAAGGTGTATGCGAAGTTGAGCCACCGGCCATAGCCTTTCCTTTGCTCATGCTAGTATAGGACCCTGCCCTTACGATTTCACCATTCCTTCAACACCTAGTACAGGATCCCCCGTCGAGGAACCTAGATGTAAGGACTCGCAGTTTTGCCCGGCGAGCGCGAAGCTCTTCAATCCCGCAAGCCAACATATTGCTGGGACCCAGGTCAGGGGTTAGAGTCGCCATGCTCATCCCCTCATGCATAACGGAGTCATCTCCGTCGATGAGGTATCCAGTACTAACACGAGCAAACTATATGACTACGCCCGTTCCCATATTTGGGTAGATGTGGTCGCACAGGTTATCGGCTGGTCGTCATGGTACTAAGACACAATGTGCATTTTTCATAAACATTACCGATCACCTCTTTTCCACTTCCATGCCGACCATTCGGCATTCCACATTCTTCCCAGTACTTTTAAAAAGGAGTTTTGGAATAAATCATATTTTCCCATCCTATAGTTTTACATATCTACTCTTGGCAAAAATAGTTTTTCATATCTTTGTAAAAAGGTTTTTTTTTAAATCATCACTACTTTTGAATATTTCAGGTGATCAAAATAGATGAATATAAATGCAAGCTCAGTGAAGTAGCTTGCCTGTTTCCAGCGTAATGTCTCTGGACTTGATACTCTTGATCAAAGAAATAAACTCTGATTGCTTGCCAATAAATCCTTCCCACGGTTTACTCCGATAGCGTTGGTATCTAACGTCGTAAAAAGGAAAGATCACAATCAACATACAGTAGAGCACTCCAACAACAATCATCAAACAATTACTAACAAACAACAATCATGATGGAAAACCATTAGTTAACAAACAAGTTTGGCAGTCACCTCACTACTCATGTTTATAAAAATATGGTTAAAGTTGTGATTAAGCATCTTTATTTAAACAGGAAATACTTCAGACAAAAGTTAATCCACCAATTACTTTCTTTAATTCTAAATATCTTACCAAGCTATGGCAGAGATATTGCTAGATACTCAAGCTAGTACTCAACTTAAGACAACCAAGTTTAACAAGCAAAGCAATTATATTAATCACACAAAGTAATCTAATCATCAAAATAAACAAGCAGTATATACCATTTCTAAATTACTCAACCAAGCATCACAACAACTATCAAGCATCACACATAGCTACTACACTCACAAAGCCACACAATTTGAATTCAATTTGATTTAATTACCCATTATTCAAATGTGTCACAATTATGGCAGAAACAAGGGTTTCATGTTTAATTACATAACTTTTGTTCTGTTGGTCACAAAAATGTGAACTAAAATTCTGTGGATAGCTACTGATGTGTAGAAGCTAACCCAATTGGATTTAATTCAATTTGAGTTATTAAACTCCCTGTATAAATGTTTTAATCCAGAAAGTCAATTTCCTAGTTTTTGCTACAACTCAATTTAATTGTATTGAAAAATTAAATCCTTTTAGGGTTAACTAGTATTGCTTAAATGTGATCTAACAAAATTGGTTTGACCTCATTTTGATTAGTAGAGCGTCAGAAACAAACAAGTTTAGGTTTTATACCTTCTGTGGCATTTTGGATATCATTATTTATTTATTAATCTAAATGGGGTGAAACCACTTTAGTGAGTTATATATTTTCATAAGCTTTCCAGAACATTTTCATTTGTTATTTTTAGATTCCTAGATCTCAAGATATTGAATTTCAAAGTTCTAATCAAATTTCTGACAGAGAAATCTACCCATTTTAAGTTTATCAATTAGCACATTTGTCATCTTCATTTTAAATCAGGGAATTACCCTACATGATCATGGCTTGCATCTCTGTGAAGATGGCATATTCTTCTAGCTACAAGATTTTAGTTTGCTATTTTTAGGCCTCTGGTTCAATAGCAATTTGTATAGGAAGTGGCTATCTCTGTTATTTCATGTGGTGGAGTACACTGATTAGCTAACTTCCCTAGATGTTATCCTTTGCACAGAATTTATTTTGGGGTTCACATCACTTGGTCATGGCAGTACTCTAACCATACTAACATGACATGCCACTACTAACATCCAAATAAATCTAGATTAATTTCTATGATTGGATCAAAAGGCCTAAGCAGTAATCTGTTTTCAGAAGTTTCTGAAAACAGACATAACATAGATACTTTTCCTCATGTTTCCATTGGTCTAAACTAATTATTTTGGAAATCTAAAAGTTTCATCTGAATCTATGTAACTTGTTCTTTCTAACCATGCAAAGATTTCAAATTTTGGTGGAGTAGATTGCTCAAAAAATGCATGCAAACGTGGCTACGCTATGGTTTCCAGCACTTAGCAGTTTTTCCAGAAAAATTAAAGCGGGCGGGAACGCACTGTGGCCGTTGATCCTGAGATCGACGGCGCACAGCCGTCCTTGACCTCCCGACGGACAGAGAGCTAGGGGAGAGAGAGAGGGCTCGGGGAGTGGCCGGGGAGGCTACCTGCCGGCGGCGAGAGGTGGCGGCGAGGGTCGGGGTCGACTGCGGGTGGCTAGGGCTGCGCCTGGACACCGGTGGCGTCGCCGGAGATGGGCTGCAGCGGCGGCGCGGCTCGGTGGCCGAGCTGCTTGAAGAGGAGCCCCGAGCTCCTCCTCTGCTGCTCCTGGGCGTCGAGGTGAAGGAGAGGGAGTGGTGGAGGTGGTGTGTGCTGAGTGGAGTGCCCAGGGGGCTCTTATATAGACGGGGAGAGGCGTGGAGGCGAGAGGATGGTGAGGGGGGGTCCGGGTGGCCATGCCATGCCGCGGGTGGCACGGGTGCGTGCTGGGGCGGCGTCGTGCGGGGCGAGGGAGGCACGGGCGCGGTGTCTGTGGGGTCAAGGGAGGTGTTGCGTGTGCCGGGGCGGTCGGGTGCGTGCCGGCCGGGGTGGCTCCGGTGCGGCCACGCATGCAATGTGTTCGACAGCATGTCGGGCGGCAGTTCACCGGCGACTGCGGGCAGGGGGAGGGTCCAGGAGCAAGGGGCTCGGCTTGTAGTGCTTCCAGGTGACCAAGGACAGCTCCAGGACATGGTGGTTCTCAGGTTTGGTGCTGTTTGCAACAAGGTGGGCATGGTGGATGGCATGCCTTGCCATTGCTACTTATGCTAGGTGTTTAGGGTATGGGGTTGCTTGGGGATTGTCCAGAACGTGCAAGGGGGTGCTGGGTGAGTGCTGGACATGAGGGAGACAAGATTAGGGCAAGTGTGGGGCTGCCATTTGAATATAGGGAAGGGGCACCATTTGGCACTATTAGGCACTATTTGGGTTTAATTGTTAAAAGCAAATGGTGAGATGCAAGGGTGAAAAATGCTGGGGGAAAAAGTATGGGTGTTGGTAATTTTTGGTGCTATGATGGAATTTATTGGGTAAGTGCATCATAGCACATTTTGTGATTTGGAAAGATTAAAGAAACAAATAGGAATGTAAATTTAGATTTTTGAAATATATTTTGAAGAGGGAAAAGATATTAGAGCAAAGTGGGAGTGATTACTATGTCACCCCACTTATTTTTGGTTTAAAAGAAAATATTAATTTCTCACTGGGAGAAATTTGTTTGTCACTTGTCACCTGATTTTATGTGTTGATGTTTTCATTTTGTTTCTTTTCCTTCCTTCATAATTTTATTTAGCAAACACCCACATCAAAACACAACAATATTCACTTCACAACCATTAGCACACAAATCAAACCACAAGAATTAATCACACCACCAATTCCATAATTCACAATACTATCTTAAAAAAATGATCACACTCAATTATGACAAGAAGGTTAAGAAATATCTCAACTCATAATTTAATTGTTTTCAAAAAGGTTTGAGAAAGGAAATATGTGGGGTAATATATTTCCCACTAGAGTTGTTTTCAAATGGAGTGGAAATCAGGGTTTATAAAATGGGGGTTGCATATACATGCAAAATATCATGGTTAGCTTTAGATAGGAGATAACATATAGATCTCCATATTTTTGGGAACACATAATTTTGGAAATACTTTTACTTTCTCAACTAAAGGGTATTTTATTTGTTGCTGAAATCAAACATCATTGAAATGGTCTTGGGCCAAAATAAGAAGGAAAAGATGTATGGAATATATTCTTGTCATAACATGATCATCAAAGTTTTAATATATTTTACTTGGGCTGGATTCTTGGATTAATATTTACTAGTCAAACAACATAAACAACAAGTCACACAAGGTCAAACAGAACAATATAAAGGAAAACACAATCATTAGTGTAGTAATTTCAAAAAGTTTTTGTTGGTTCTGAATTTTGGGTCTTGTTAATTCTTATTATAAATTTGGGGTGTTACAATAGGGTTTCTATTTTACCGTCTCATGATGTTAGTTGAGAGACCGGGTTATAGGATAGATAGCCGTACTATCCAGAGGGGCTCTCGACCGAGTATCTTGTTCGTATTGTCGTAGAGAGCACAAACCTTTGCAACCTTGCAATCATCTTTATTGGTTCTTATTTGTCTCTTATCGTGGTGTGGTCTTGGTGCTTGTCGTGCTTGTCATGACAAGTCCAAGTTCACATATAAACGGTTTTCATATGCATCTACTATTGCGTCTTAGGTTTTGGAGGTTTATCGGATCGTCTTTCTTAGAGAGGTTTTACCTTTCTCCATTTGGTTTTGGACTATGATGTTTTTCTGTATATCCTTGTAGAGCTTTTCATTGCGAGTCCAACGAGCCCAAGAGCATCGAAAACGGAGTCTGGATACAAAAGATATGCCCGTTTTCGTTTTGCTCTTTCTGCAATTTTTAGTGGGGCGGAAGTTCCGGCGCGGAGGCCGGAAATTCCGGCCCCCGGAAGTTCCGGCCGAAGCAGTGGAAGTTCCGGCCCATATTTTCATCTGAGCTTTTTTGGCTAAGTCTTTTTGGTGTTTCTCTCTGGAGGGGTTCCGGAAGTTTCCCCGGAAATTTCCGGGGGTCCGGAAATTCCGGTCCTTGGTCCGGAAGTTCCGGTTCCAGGAAATTTGGCTAAGTCGTTTTCGCGTTTTCTCTCTGGAGGGGGTCCGGATCTTTGCACCGGAGGTTTGCTCCGGAAATTTCCGGACCACCGGAAGTTCCGGTGTACGCAGCGGAAGTTCCGGCCCCTGGCCGGAAGTTCCGGTACATAACACAGGAAATTCCGGCCCCTCGCTGCTCCAATGGTCAGATTTGGGGGGGGGGGGGCTATAAATAGCCCCCTTCTTCCCCAAGAGTTTAGCTGACTCACACTCTCTCTCTCTCCTCCATTGTTGCAAACTTGTGACCTTGATTTCTCTCAATCCCCCCAATGATTCTTGCCCAAATTTAGGGATTCAAGAGAGGAGATCTAGATCTACATTTCCACCGAACAATCTCTCCTCTAAGTGAGGGGAACCTAGTGGATCTAGTTCTTGGAGTTCTTTTGTGGTTCTCATCTTTGTTCTTCCTCTCTTATCCCCCCCCCCCCCAAAAGCATTTGTTGCTTAGTTGGAATTTGAGAGTGAAGGATTTGACCACTTAGTGTGTTCTTGCCTTTTGCATTAGTTACATCGGGTTGTGCTCTCCACGAAGATTCGTGGGATTGAAGGTTGAGAAGCTTATTACTCTTGGGTGCATTGTGTTCCCAAGAGCTTGTGCCTCTTGGGTGCATTGTGTACCCTAGACGGTTGGTGGTGCCGCAAAGACTTCGAGTTGTGAAGCTTCGGGCAAGATTTGGGAGCCCCCAATTGAGTTGTGGTTGTGTGCCCCAAGAACATTGTAAAGGCTCCAGATTCCGCCTTGAAGGATTCCGATAGTGGAAGGTGAACCAAAACCTTGGGTGCGGTTCATCGGAGAATAGGGTGAGGCCTTTGTGGCATCTTGAGTAGGCCTCTTGTGGCGAGCTCACACCCCTCCAACGAGCCGTACTCCTTAACAAGGAGGAACTCGGGAATACATCCTCATCTCCGTGTGCCTCGGTTATTTCTATACCCGAGCTATTTACTTATGCAATTTACATTGTGATAGCCTTTGTGCTTGATGTCATATATATTGCTATCACCTTGTTGCTTGCCTTGCTTAGCATAAGTTGTTGGTGCACATAGCTGAACCTAGTATATTAGGTTGTTAGCTTGTTAATTTAAACACCTAGTTTTATTCCGCAATTATCAAGCCTTAAACCGGAAAAGTTTTAATCGCCTATTCACCCCTCTAGGCGACATCTCGGCATCGTTTGTTCTTTCAACTGTCACCATGGCACCGTGATCACAACGGTGACTCCGGAACTTATACTAGATGACACCACTTGAGCAACATCATATCCATTACATAATTAAAGAAGGGGAAACATCATGTATTCAACTATATCAACAAAGCTCATGATCACAACGAAGATCACATCATGGGAGAGAGAGATAACCACATAGCTACAGGTACAATCCTCAGCCCCGACGAGGGACTACTCCCGCCTCATCGCAGGAAGCAGCGGTGTCGATGAAGATGGCTCCGGATGTCGATCCCCGTCCCGACAGGGTGCTTGACGAGCTTGTGACTCGGCAAATCCCTAGGTTGAATACCCCGGGTTGATTGAAGGAGAAAGAGAGAGATCAGGCTGGTGAACACGACGGCTAACAGGGGGCGATTTTACCCAGGTTCGGCCCCTCGAGTTGAGGTAAAGACCTACTCCTGCTTGTCTGGAATTATCGATTGGTGGCTACAATGCGATGTTCAATGATTCGATGCCCTAGACGGCGCACCCTCCCGGCCTTTATACTACAGGCCGGGTCTCGGGTGGACGGTGCGGATTGCACGTACAAGATAAGGAAAGTATCACCGACCTAAGTCGACTACTTGTGCCACACGGTGTCCTTCTTGGGCTTCGCCGGGCCTTCATTGGCGTGACCCAGGTACCACCACCGTGGGAGACCCGAAAGGTAGCCCCACGACAGTGCTGGAACAGGATCAATCTGACCCCCGAAACTTGTCGGCGATGGCTGCAGAGATCTGTATCATTTCTGAAAAAATCCTCCGGGGGTTAGGGTTTTCTCGTCGGGATTTAATTTATAGGCAAAAGGGCGTCTGGAGGCGGTGCCCGAGGGGCACAGGCGACCCCCAGTCGCGGGTCGGCCCTGGGCCGTGGGTAGGACCCGTCCCTGGGGCTGTGGGCTGCCCTAGGGTCGCCCTTCTGGCTCCGGTCTTCATTTCTTCAATAAAAAAACCCCGTGAATATTCGTCCAATTCCGATAATATTTCCAGAAGTAACTTTCTGCAACAAAAACAGGGAACTGGCACTGGGCATCTTGTCAATAGGTTAGTTCAATAAAATGCCTCAAAATGGTATAATATGATAGTGTAAACATATGTCATTAATATAAAACAAGCATGGAACAATCAAAAATTATAAATACGTTTGACACGTATCAATAGGACAATAAATCCCAAAAGCCTAATGAAACTCCATCGATGCCGAAAGTTTCAATGTCCAAATGAACCTACAGAGAGATTCTACATGATAAAAAAGGAAAGATGGATTAGTAAATCATACAAGCAATTTTTTAAAATATATTCATATTGATTCATGAGATAAAGAAACATACCGTCATAGTAATATCGATGTGCTAATTAGCTCTAGGCTTATGAGGCAAAATTTTCCTCCTCTTCTTCATGGCTCTAAACTGTTGAGTGATAACACCACCATCAAGTTGTTGAAATAGCTCCTGCTCGGTGTAACATATCATCAAGTCATTAAACCGTTCATTCTTGAGATCGCTATGCAATTTGGACTTGATGATCTTCATTGCCAAAAGGCCTTCTCAACTGATGAGGTCGACGCCGGTAACATTAAGGCTAACTCAATAAGCTTGTAAACCAATGGGAAGACCAAATGATTCCCTCTTTCAACCATCTTTGTAGCCAAAATTCCACGATTTTTGCAAGTAGAAAAAGTGGAATGGACTCTCACATGGTGAATGTAATTATCACCTAAAAATAAGCAATGTCAAGTTAAGAAAGTAGTACTTGTCTTCTCCCTATTGTAGTCGACGAGCTTGGTTGATTAGATGTCGCGTCGTCTTGCCGGAGCTTGTGGCCGCGGCCGCAAGATGCGGCTGGTGCTGGGCATGGCGGCTGCTGCCTGGGACTCCCGCCGCTGCCACCCCGATGGATCTCCAGCAGCCGCTCCACCTGCCGGATCTCCGTCCTCAGGAGCTTCCTGAGCCTGACAGCTTCATTCGTCGCTTCCACAGCGGCAATGTACTCCGACTCCATTGTAGATTGGGCTACAGTGGATTGCTTTCCACTCCCCCAGCTTACAGCGCCACCATTCACCAGAAACACATATCCTATTTGAGACTTAGAATCGTCTGGATCGGTATCAAAACTTGTATCTACATAACCCTTTACACAAAGTTCTTCACAGCCACCGTCAACTAAAACCATATCTCTCGTTCTCTTGAGATATTTCAGGATGTTCTTCACAGCTGTCCAATGGTCCATACAAGGATTACTTTGAAACCGTCTTGATGGGGGGATACTTTATAGGTAGGCCCATGGACCCGGAAAGTAGACCCGCCAAGACCAAGAAGGCCAATGCCGAGTCACGAGACAAGTCACATGGGCTGGGCTGGAGACAAGCCGACCAAGGCCCGTGTGGAAAAGGGGGCTCGTCCAAAGAAGGAGTCCAAGTACAGCCCGGAGTTCTGGTTTGGAAGGACAAAGCCTAGAGTAGGACTCCGTATATGAATAGAACTCGGTACAGATTGTAAGTCTAGGGACCCGCCACCTTTATAAGGAGGGCCCTGGATTGTAGTGAGCTAAGTCCGGTCGAGTTAGAGAAACCCTAGCCACCAGAGAGAAGTCGCCGGCTCCTGAATTGTAGGAGTCGGGTCCTTGTAATCGAGATCTAGAAAAGAGCAATAACATAGAAGCAGGAAGTAGGTCTTTACCTCTAATCAGAGGGGCCGAACCTGGGTAAATCCTTGTTCCCTGACGAGATTAATCGTTCCTACGTACTTCGATCACCGATGGCCTCAGAACTCATCTTCCCTGAGGAAGAACTTGCCGTGACAACCCCACGACAGTTGGCGTCCACCGTGGGGCCTATGGTGACGAGAGGAGTTGAGATCGTTGGAGCGGCTCGTCGGGCTATGGAGAAACTCGCCATCGGGCGGGTCTACACTGATGAACATGGAGAAACCGAGATCGATGACTCATGCTGGACTTCGGAGATGAACGAAGTCGACGAGGGCTACCAGCTTGTCTTTGGAGGAATCAACGTGTTCGTCGGCATGGTTTGCGCGTCGGGTCTTCGCGCGAACTCGGCGGAATCTGTATCAGAGCCAACCGTTGTCGTCGAGTCCGACGGCGAGGAGTCGGTCGGAACCTCAGAGGTCGGCATCATCGCCGAGTCTGAGGAGCCCCAAGCTGAGAAACCAGAGATGCTGCAAGAGTCAGATTCAGATTACGATGCAGATTCAGAGTCCATCTTACCCTTGTTTGAAGATCGGCTTGGGTATGGTATAGAGGAAGAAGATTATGAGGAGTCGCCAGTACGCGCCCGTGTTGTGGGAGTCTACATGTCTGGAAACGGTGGAAATCAATTTGATCTAGCTCTATTGACAAAGGAAATTAATGCAAATAATGCCACAGAGAGGGCGGCTGAGTTAGCCAACGCTCGCGCTGCATTGGAGAGGAAACTAGCTGATATCACAGAGGCAAACCGTAGACTGGCCGAAGAGCAGGCCCGAGTCCAAGATGAAGCTCAAGTCGTGCGGAGGCGCCACGAGGATCTTACTTCAATTCAGCACCGCAGAGCCAGGAGTGGCCTGCGTGATGGAATCCACATTAATCCAACCAATCTATTTACCACACCCAATGGTCCAGGTGGAGGAGCAGGACTAGGAAGTTCAGCGGCTACAGGAGGCGCCGCAGGAGGAGGAACAGGAGCACCACCACCACCACCACCCCCAGAAGGACCGGGAGGCAGCCGTACCAACGGACCACCGCCTGAAGGAGGAGTCGGAGGAGGAGCATCTGGTGGCTTAGGGTCTCAGCCTAACAGATTTCATACTCCAGAGGGACATTACTCTAATCCTATGGACAACGTTCATGCAGCGACTCTGAGATTGGAGAATATCGTGGTACCAGAGGGACCAGCAGGACAGGAGACTCGTGAGGCTGTCGAGCTACTGAAAACAGCTTTGACTCAGCAAGCTTTGTATCCAACTTTTCCAGATGCAAGTAGGCTACATTCAACACCTTTTAACTCAGGCACGAGGAGTCGGCACGGCGAGTCCAACCCGGCCAACTCTACAAGTGCAAGGCGTCGTGAACAAGAGAGGAATCGCGCAAATATACCAACTACTTCACGAGCTCAGCTAGTGGTTGATGAAGCAAGGCAACAACGAGAAAGAGAAGCAGCAAGAGCTCAGGAGGCAGAGAGGGACAGAGCATTAGCTGGTGCAGCTAACCCGCCTCAGCCAACCCGGGTGCACGAAGAGGTGACTTCTCCTGGTGCTTCCCCAGCATTAACAGGACCAGAGTGCCTGTCTGATGCCATCAGGTCCGAGTCCTTCCCCAGCAGTTTCAAGGAGCCGCGCAAGGTTCCAAATTATGAGCCCAACATGGACCCGACCTCTTGGTTGGGTACATACGAGATGGCGATGAGTATTCGCAATGCCACAGGTAATTTGTGTGCCAAGTTTATGTATCTTATGATGGAGGGAGCAGCCAAGGTTTGGATGCGCAACTTGCCTCCTAGGTCAATCAACTCTTGGGAGCAATTGAAGGCGGCTTTTATTCAGAACTTCCAGGGCACATGCAAAAAGCTTAGTACCATCGAGGACCTGGAACGGTGTGTTCAGAGGAAGGGCGAGTCAGCAAGGCACTGGATGAAGCGGGTCTCAGAGATCATTAACTCCTCACAAGGACTCCCACCGGTTTCAGTGTTAATGGCGATGGAGAGAAATTGCAGCTACAATCCCTTGAGTTGGAAGCTAGGTCGCATGAAGGAGAGTCTAAATCAGGGCATTCCCCTGACAATCGGTGAAATCATGGCAGGTGCTAATAAGCACGCAGCCACAGATAAAACCAAGGACCAGGAGGAAGGAACTAAAGGACAGGGTGGCAATAATCAGAACCAGAATCAAAACCAGAACCAGGGTGGTAGCAAGCGGCCATACGGTGACAACTCTGACCTAGTGGCCAATACAAACACTGGAGTCAGACGCAAGGACAATAATTCTCAAGGATACTGATGGGGGGATACTTTATAGGTAGGCCCATGGACCCGGAAAGTAGACCCGCCAAGACCAAGAAGGCCAAAGCCGAGTCACGTATCAAGTCGCATGGGCTGGGCTGGAGACAAGCCGACCAAGGCCCATAATGGAGAAAGGACCCGTCCGGAAGGAGTCCAAGTACAACCCGGAGTCTAAACTTGGAAGACCAAGACGTAGAGTAGGACTCCGTGTTCTAGTATGACTCGGTGTAAAGTGTAAGTCCAGAGACCCGGCAGCCTTTATAAGCGGGGTCCTGGACCTTAGATCGATAAGCTTCAATCAATAGAGAAACCCTAGCCACCAGAGAGAAGTCGCCGGCTCCTAAGTTGTGGGAGCCGGGTCCTTGTAATCGAGACATATCAAGAGCAATAACAGAGAAGCAGGAAGTAGGTCTTTACCTCGAATCAGAGGGGCCGAACCTGGGTAAATCCTTGTTCCTTGGTGAGATTAACCGTTCCAGCGTACTTCAGTCATCAATGGCCCCAGAACTCATCTTCCCTAAGGAAGAACTTGCCGTGACAACCCCACGACAGTTGGCGCCCACCGTGGGGCCTACGGTGACAAAAGGAGTCGAGATCGTTGGAGCTGCTCGTCGAGCTATGGAGAAACTCGCCATCGGGCGGGTCTACACTGATGAGCATGGAGAGACAGAGATCGATGACTCAGGCTGGACCTCGGAGATGAACGAAGTCGACGAGGGCTATCAGCTTGTCTTTGGAGGAATCAACGTGTTCGTTGGGATGGTGTGCGCGTCGGGTCTTCGCGAGAACTCGGCGGAGTCGGTGCCAGAGCTAACTGTTATCGTCGAGTCCGACGGCGAGGAGTCGGTCGGAACTTCAGAGGTCGGCATCATCGCCGAGTCTGAGGAACCCCTAGCTGAGGAACCAGATGTGATGCAAGAGTCAGATTCAGATTATGATGCAGATTCAGAGTCTATCCTACCCTTGTTTGAAGATCGGCTTGGGTATGGGATAGAGGAAGAGGATTACGAGGAGTCGCCAGTACGCGCTCGTGTTGTGGGAGTCTACATGTCTGGGAACACTGGGAATCAGTTTGATGCAACTTTATTGACAAAGGAGATTAATGCAAGTAATGCCGCGGAGAGGGCGGCCGAGTTAACCAGCGCTCGTGCTGCGTTGGAGAAGCAACTAGCTGATATCACAGAGGCAAACCGTAGATTAGCTGCAGAGCAGGCCCGAGTCCAAGATGAAGCTCAGGTCGTGCGGAGGCGCCGCGAGGAGCTTACTTCAATTCAGCATCGCCGAGCCAGGAGTCGCTTGCATGATGGAGTTCACATCAATCCAACCAATCTATTCACCACACCCAATGGTCCAGGCAGAGGAGCCGGACTAGGAGGCTCAGCGGCAGCAGGAGGCGCCGCAGGAGGAGCCGGAGGAGCGCCACCACCACCACCACGACCACCACCACAAGAAGGATCGGGAGGCAGCCGTGCTAACGGACCACCGCCTGAAGGAGGAGTCGGAGGAGGAGCATCTGGTGGCTTAGGGGCACAGCCTAACAGATTTCATACTCCAGAGGGACATTATTCTAATCCTATGGACAACGTTCATGCGGCGACTCTGAGATTGGAGAATATTGTGGTACCAGAGGGACCAGCAGGACAGGAGACTCGCGAGGCAATCGAGTTACTGAAAACAGCTTTGACTCAGCAAGCTTTGTATCCAACTTTTCCAGATGCAAGTAGGCTACACTCAACGCCCTTTAACTCAGGTACGAGGAGTCGGCACGGCGAGTCCAACCCGGCAAACTCTACGAGTGCAAGGCGTCGTGAACTAGCGAGGAATCGTGCAAACATACCAACTGCTTCACAAGCTCAGCTAGTGGTTGATGAAGCAAGGCAACGACGAGAGAGAGAAGCAGCAAGAGCTCGGGAGGCAGAGAGGGACAGAGCGTTAGTGGGTGCAGTTAACCCACCTCAGCCAACCCGGGTCCACGAGGAGGTGACTTCTCCTGGTGCGTCCCCAGCATTAACAGGACCAGAGTGTTTGTCTGATGCCATCAGGTCCGAGTCCTTTCCCAGCAGTTTCAAGGAGCCGCGCAAGGTTCCAAACTATGAGCCCAACATGGACCCGACCTCTTGGTTGGGTACATACGAGATGGCAATGAGTATTCGCAACGCCACAGGTAATCTGTGTGCCAAGTTCATGTATCTTATGATGGAGGGAGCAGCCAAGGTGTGGATGCGCAACTTGCCTCCTAGGTCAATCAACTCTTGGGAGCAATTGAAGGCGGCTTTCATTCAGAATTTCCAAGGCACATGCAAGAAACTCAGCACCATTGAGGACCTGGAGCGATGTGTCCAGAGGAAGGGCGAGTCAGCAAGGCACTGGATGAAGCGAGTCTCAGAGATCATTAACTCCTCACAAGGACTCCCACCAGTTTCAGTGTTAATGGCAATGGAGAGAAATTGCAGTTATAATCCCTTGAGTTGGAAGCTAGGTCGTATGAAGGAGAGCCTGAATCAAGGTATTCCCCTCACGATTGGTGAGATCATGGCAGGTGCTAATAAGCACGCTGCCACAGACAAAACGAAGGATCAGGAGGAAGGAACTAAAGGACAAGGTGGCAATGGTCAGAATCAGAACCAGAATCAAGGTAGTGGCAAGAGGCCGTATGGAGACAACTCTGATCTAGTGGCCAACACAAACACTGGAGTCAGACGTAAGGACAATAATTCTGGTGGGTACCAAGGCCGCACTCCAAGCACAGAGGAGGTCTTGAGAATTCCATGCCCTAAACACGCCAAGAACGGTAGATGCGGTCATACCCTGGGACAATGCGTAGATCTGCAGCGCGCCAGGTTCCAAGGGCCAGGAGGGAGTAACAACAATGGTGGATATAGAGGAAACAATGGAGCCGGAGGACCCGGCAATAATGGTGGAGGAGCCGGCAATAACCCAAACCAACCTCAAGGAGGAGGTCACCAGCAGGGCGGGTTCCAGCAGAACCCGAAGCAGCTTCACGAGGGCAATGGGCAGTATTACGTCACAACTCGGCAGCACAACCCGAGTCGTGGCAGCTACCATGTCTTCACAACTAGTACGTCCAAGCGTTCCAAGAAGTTGAAAGTCAGAGCAGTTAATGCAGTAGAGCCGGCCCTTCCACAGTGGCTCAGGTGGTCAGAGCAAACCATCACATGGAGTCGGGCAGATCATCCTCCAAGAGTCGACGAGCCAGGGCAGCTAGCCTTGGTAGTGGCACCTCAAGTTGGGGGCTATACATTGAACAAAGTGCTTATGGATGGTGGAAGCAGTATCAACATCTTATATTACGACACATTCAAGAGGATGCAGCTGCAAGATAGACAGCTAATTCCAACAGAGACAGTGTTCCATGGGATAGTACCAGGGAAGTCGGCTAAACCTATCGGTAAGATTTATCTTGAGGTTGCTTTTGGCACAGTGGAGAATTTTCGTTCAGAGATTATGCCCTTTGAGGTAGTGGACCTTAAGAGCCCATATCATGCTCTTTTTGGTCGACCTGCATATTTTAAGTTTATGGCCAGGCCATGTTATGTGTACTTGAAGCTCAAGATGCCAGGTCCAGCAGGAATCATCACAGTTAATGGCAGCAGACAGATGGCATTGGAGTGCGAGATTGGTGATGCAGCCATGGCTGAGACAGCTTGTGCTCAAGAGGAACTGAAGTTTTACAAGGCAAACGTGGATCCGGAGGACAACTCGGTCCTTAAGAAGCCGGCCACAGAGGAGAAGATGAAATTCAAGTCAGCTCAGGATACAAAGCAAGTCGACTTTACCCCTGGTGACTCTTCCAAGCAGTTCACCATTGGGGCACACCTCTCTGATAAATAGGAAAGCGCGCTCGTCGAGTTCATCCGTGAGAACCGGGACGTTTTTGCATGGAAGCCATCTGACATGCCAGGAGTCCCGAGAGAACTCGCCGAGCACAGCTTACATGTTAATCCTAATGCAAGACCAGTTAAGCAGGGTCTGCGCAAGTTTCATGATGACAGGAGGAAAGCCATAGGAGAAGAGGTGGCTCGGCTCCTCGCAGCCGAGTTCATCAAGGAGGTCTTTCACCCAGAGTGGGTGGCCAACCCAGTGTTGGTACCAAAGAAGACAGGAGAGTTGAGGATGTGCATCGACTTCACGGGCCTGAACAAGCATTGCCCTAAGGACCCGTTTGCACTACCTCGCATAGATCAGATCATCGACTCCACAGCGGGGTCAGAGTTGCTTTGTTTCTTGGATGCATATTCAGGGTACCATCAGATCAGACTCAACATAGAGGATGAGTTGAAAACGTCCTTCATCACGCCCTTTGGAGCATTTTGTTACACAACAATGCCCTTTGGACTCAAGAATGCGGGAGCTACGTATCAGAGGTGTATCCAGAACTGTTTTAAAAAGCAGATTGGAAGGAATATTCATGCTTATGTGGATGATGTAGTTGTCAAGTCTCAGAAGGCCGACTCTTTGATAGCAGACTTGACAGAAACCTTTGAGAACCTGCGCAAGTATAAGATGAAGCTCAACCGACCAAGTGTGTCTTTGGAGTCCCTGCTGGCAAACTCCTAGGCTTCATCGTTTCAGAGAGAGGCATTGAGGCAAATCCAGAGAAAATCAAGGCTATCCATAACTTTGCAGAAGCCGACTTGTCTGAAGGACGGNCAGAGGAGAACTCGGTCCTTAAGAAGCCGGCCACGAGAGGGAGAAGAGAAATTCAGTCAGCTCAGGAACAAAGCAAGTCGACCTTTAACCCCTGGTGACTCTTCCAAGCAGTTCACCATTGGGGCACACCTCTCTGATAAATAGGAAAGCGCGCTCGTCGAGTTCATCCGTGAGAACCGGGACGTTTTTGCATGGAAGCCATCTGACATGCCAGGAGTCCCGAGAGAACTCGCCGAGCACAGCTTGCACGTTAATCCTAATGCAAGACCAGTCAAGCAGGGTCTGCGCAAGTTTCATGATGACAGGAGGAAAGCCATAGGAGAAGAGGTGGCTCGGCTCCTCGCAGCCGAGTTCATCAAGGAGGTCTTTCACCCAGAGTGGGTGGCCAATCCAGTGTTGGTACCAAAGAAGACAGGAGAGTTAAGGATGTGCATTGACTTCACGGGCCTGAACAAGCATTGCCCTAAGGACCCGTTTGCACTACCTCGCATAGACCAGATCATCGACTCCACAGCGGGGTCAGAGTTGCTTTGTTTCTTGGATGCATATTCAGGGTACCATCAGATCAGACTCAACATAGAGGATGAGTTGAAAACGTCCTTCATCACGCCCTTTGGAGCATTTTGTTACACAACAATGCCCTTTGGACTCAAGAATGCGGGAGCTACATATCAGAGGTGTATCCAGAACTGTTTCAAAAAACAGATTGGAAGGAATATTCATGCTTATGTGGATGATGTAGTTGTCAAATCTCAGAAGGCCGACTCTTTGATAGCAGACTTGACAGAAACCTTTGAGAACCTGCGCAAGTATAAGATGAAGCTCAACCCGACCAAGTGTGTCTTTGGAGTCCCTGCTGGCAAACTCCTAGGCTTCATCGTTTCAGAGAGAGGCATTGAGGCAAATCCAGAGAAAATCAAGGCTATCCATAACTTGCAGAAGCCGACTTGTCTGAAGGACGTCCAAAAGCTTACTGGATGTGTGGCAGCTCTGAGCAGGTTTATTTCCAGACTCGGGGAGAAGGCGGGTCCTCTCTACCGACTCCTGAAGAAGTCAGACAAATTCCTATGGGATGAAGAGGCTGACCGTGCTTTTGAGGAGTTGAAGAAAACTTTATCAACAGCACCAGTGCTTGCAGCTCCTACAGATAAGGAGCCCATGCTATTATATGTAGCTGCCAACGAGAGAGTTGTCAGCGCAGTAGTAGTTGTGGAGCGTGCAGAGGAAGGAAAGGAGTACCCAGTGCAGAGACCTGTCTACTACATCAGTGAAGTCCTCACAGAGTCAAAGCAAAGGTACCCTCAGTGGCAGAAATTAGTTTATGGAGTTTTTCTTGCAAGTAGAAAGCTCAAGCATTATTTCCAAGAGCATCCGATTAAGGTGGTGAGTTCAGCACCGCTAGCAGATATTATACGCAACAGAGAGGCAACAGGGCGAGTCGCCAAGTGGGCAATTGAGTTGGGTCCTTATCATATCACATATGAGCCAAGGACAGCGATCAAATCTCAAGCTTTGGTGGATTTTGTCAATGATTGGACAGATTTTACATCTTCACCAAGCACCCCTTGCACCAAGTATTGGACAATGCACTTTGATGGGTCCAGACAGTTGGAAGGCTCAGGAGCCGGCGTGGTGTTAACATCGCCTAAGGGAGATAAGTTAGCATACGTCCTTCAGTTACACTTTGATTGCACCAATAACATGGCAGAGTATGAGGCTTTGCTACATGGCCTGCGTTTGGCCAAGGAGATGAACATCAAGCGTATCAGGTGCTTTGGAGACTCGGATCTCGTAGCTCAGCAAGTATCTGGAACTTGGGACTCGAAGGATGCAAACATGGCAGCTTATAGAAGAGCAGTCGAACAGATAGCCGGGTTCTTTTCTGGTTATCAAGTGGAGCATATTGACAGACGCAAGAACGAAGCCGCTGATGCGTTATCACGACTCGGCTCTCGTCGAGAGAAAGTACCACCAAATGTGTTCTTAGATGAACTTCACCACCCTTCAGTCAAGTTGCCCACAGAGGAGGAGTTAGCCTTTCCAGACCCAGAGTCGGCACTTGTTGCAGCAGTACGAGCAATCCCAACATGGACAGAGCCCTACCTAGCCTATCTCCTGCGGGGTGAACTCCCAAAGGATGAGGTCAAGCGAAAGCAACTCATCAGGCGATGCAAGTCCTATACAGTCATTAATGGCGAGTTATATAGAAGAAGCGTTACTGGAGTCTACCAGAGATGTGTGTCTCCAGAAGAGGGCAAACAAATATTACAAGAGATTCATGCAGGAGATTGTGGTCATCATGCATCCACTAGATCCTTGGTGTCAAAAGCTTTCAGACACGGGTTCTTTTGGTTGACAGCACATTTAGATGCAGAGAGGATAGTTCGAGTCTGTGATGGATGTCAAAGGTACGCAAGGCAAGACCACGTGCCAGCTCAAGAACTCAGAACCATCCCTATCACTTGGCCATTTGCAGTTTGGGGACTCGACATGGTGGGCCCTTTCTCAAAGTCGCCTTGTCAGAAGACCCATCTGCTAGTAGCAGTTGACAAGTTCACCAAGTGGGTGGAAGTGGAACCCGTCAGCAGAGTCGACGGTGCATCAGCTGTGAGATTCTTCAAGAAGATAGCCACACGTTTTGGGTATCCTCATAGCATCATTACAGACAATGGTACCAACTTATCAGTTGGGGAGATGGCCAAGTTTTGCGGTGAGAACAACATCAGACTCGACCTAGCCTCAGTGGCACATCCACAGTCCAATGGACAAGCAGAGAGGGCAAATCAGGAGTTGCTGAAGGGAATTAAGCCTCGGCTCCGAGTCCCTCTGCTAAGAGCCGCCGGGTCTTGGGTTGAGGAGTTACCAGCAGTGCTTTGGAGCATCAGGACGACTCCTAACAGATCTACTGGCTTCACACCTTTCTTCATGGTGTATGGAGCAGAAGCTGTCTTGCCAAGCGACTTGTTGCATGACTCGCCACGAGTCGCCAATTATGTGGAGACAGAAAACGAACTCGCCCGCCAGGACTCGGTCGATGCACTTGAGGAAGCAAGGGAGCTAGCCCTTGAGAGATCAGCAGTTTATCAGCAGGACCTGCGGCGATATCACGCACGCAGAGTCAAAACCAGGACTTTCCAGGAAGGAGACTTAGTGCTTCGCCTTGTCCAGAGTAAGGAAGGGATGCACAAGTTATCGCCACCATGGGAAGGACCGTTCATCATAAGCAAGAATCTGAACAACGGATCGTACTATCTAATGGATGTACGAGAGCCGGCAAGTGTAGGCAAAGGAGCTGACACAGCTCATACTCTAGATCCTTATGCAGAGGCAAAGAGGCCTTGGAACATAGCTCAGCTACGTCCATATTATACCTAAGTTGTAATAGATTCATGAGTTGAAAGGCAATGAGCCCAGTGAGCCATGCCCAGATGTAATCAAATTATTATGATCAAATGAAATAAAGCCGGCTTTTGTGAACATGAGTCCTTTAGTCGAGTCACCCAGTGAGTGCGCTTTGTTCTTTAAATTTTGATCACCAGGTTCTTGGGGGCTTGCTTTTCAGTGAAAAAAGTTAAGCTTAAACTCTTGGACCCGGCACAGTAGCCAAATTTTCCTAGTTTTCTCGCTGGTAAGTCAGATGCATCCTGCACAATATGATCTATCTACAGGCATGGCTTGCTTCTTTCTCTTATGGATCCTAAGGAACATATGAGTTAAGAACCTGTCAGCACAAGCTGTACGAGAAGTCATGCAGGGCCTACTTATTCATCAGTGAAAAATTAGACGGGTTATAAGAACCAAGCCGATTGGCACAAATTCAAAATAGCTAACAAGCTAAATAGTTTAAAGCACCAGTAGTGCATCTTTACAACTCAGAAGAGCTCAACAAGCTCAATAGTTTAAAAACATCAGTAGAGCATAACTACAAAGTTTCAATAGTAACACAGCATCACATAATAATCAAAAGTCATTCAGAGAGTTGTCTTCTAGAGGAGCCGACTCCTTCGCCAGAGTCGAGGAGTCCTTCTCAGCAGGTGACTTATCCTTTGCTTGAACAGCAGGAGTCGATGAGTTCTTCTTAGCAGGAGATTTGCCTTGTGCTTGAGCAGCGGAGGAAGGAGCCGGCTTCAATGGAGGCTTGGTGGCGACTCTCTTCGTTTGAAATTTAGTACCCTTGGGACTCTTCATATGCTTAGCAAGATCTGCTTGTTTCTGAGCGTCTCCAGAGACAGCTCTAGAAGGAGTGGGCGCAGCAGGAGTCTTCAGGGTAGGCTCAGCACTCGGAACAGGAGCCGCCGGTGACGATGAACTCGGACCGGCAGAGGCAGCGAATACACCAGATGGGTCCTGTGATGGGCGGCCAAAGTTTACTATCTCAGGAGTTACTGGAGTGACTCTCTTGTTCTCCAAATCATAATGATGAACCCATACCTCAGGGTCCATCTTATTGGCAATCTCACAAGCATATGGCCGCACCAGCTTTTCTTCGGCTATGAAATCATTCTGAGTAAAAGGTTTGCCATCTTCATGCTGCTCAGGCTTCCCCATTGTAAGCATTGCTGGCTCAAGAACAGTGGGATAGTAGCTGTGGGCTAAGGCCAAGATCCTGATAGCAGATCTCCTCATAGAAGATTGTTTCCACAGTCGTACATAGCCTGGTGCTCTGGACAACTCGTCCACCAGACGTTCAGGCTCTTTGGGGCACTTGCCTTTATGATTCAGATACTTGACCACAGAACGGGCTCCCTCTTGTAGCCCATGACAGTAATCAAGCATCTCAGACAGTTGTTTGCTTGTGGGCAATTTAAGTTTTGGGGAGTCAGCCCCTGCAGAAAGGAAGTCAAGGAGTCATTGTCAGTTGAAAAGCAATTCAGAAAGGTACAAAAGAAAGCGGGCAAAAGTCATAAACTCACCAAATATATGCTGACACATGGCACCAATGCCTTTTTTGCAAGTGTTGAACACAGCTTGTAGGTCAGTGTGTGCTTTCTGAGCAATCTTTTTTGCATCAGCCGACTCTTTTTTCACCTGCTCCAGTTGAGCAGCTAAGGTCTTCAGATCCTTCTCAAGCTGAAGGGAGTGTTCTTTTTCGGCCATGGCAGATCTGGCACTGGCAGCTGCCTGGTCCTCAAGTTCTTTCATGTCTCTCTTCATCTTGGAGACAATGCACTGCAATTACAAGTCATAAAGCACAAGTGAGCTCTACAAGTTACATAAAGTACTCATGAGCTCCAAGTCGTCACAAGTTAACAACTTGGCGCTTGGGGGCTACTCAGGAGTCAATTCTTTCTATCAGAAAAGCAGGCATGAGTTATAATCGACAAGTCATAAGCTCCAAGTCGCCACAAGTTAGCAACTTGGCGCTTGGGGGCTACTCGCAGAACAGAAATTTTTTCTTCAAGTAAGGTATCAGTGAGTAATATATATTGGTAGCTCCAAGTCGTCGCAGGCTGACAACTCGGCGCTTGGGGGCTACTCGTGCGAAAGTTTTCGGTCTAAGGACCCGACAGACAGTAAACTATCAGCCCCGAGTCCTAGTAGAGCTAAGGACTCAGTGCTTGGGGGCTACAGTGTGCAAATTTTTTCCATATAGCAATTGAGTTCAGTATCAAATCAAAGCACCTATCCTAGTCACAAGTCACCACAGACAGGTGCTTGGGGGCTACTGAGATAGGATGATGCCAGAAAGCATGAAAAGAGAAGTCAGAAAAGCTTACTTCATGAACCATGTGAAGAGACCTAAGAGCCGCTTGCTCGTCGTCCTTCAGCCTAGCAGCTTGATCGTTCAAGTCGACTGCTTCAGCATAGGCTTCGGAAAATGACATGTTATCTGCCACCCGAAGTCGACTGTAGTCAGTAGATGACTTGATCTTGATTGATGGAGAGGCTGCAGGAGTCGGCTTGACAGGAGCCGGCTGAACTGGAGGCGCGGAATCAGGAGTCGCAGCACCAGAGCTGGGCTGGACTGTTGTTGGAGTCGCCGCTCGAGCCTTTGAAGAGGACTCGGGAATGGTAGGAGTCGTGGCTGCGCCAGCTGATGCAGCGATGGAGGGACCTGTCCTCGTACTGGTTGTCTGAGAAGTCGATGGAGGGGCAGGTCCACGCCCAGAGGAGACATCAGCCATGCCTGGGAGTTTTGTTACCTTGGCACAAGGCCGAGCCCTGAAATATTCAGAAATAGAAGTCAATAAACCTAGTGAAAGGAAAGATCAGAAGTCATACAATTGCAAGTACAGAGACAAAAGAGTTTTACCCAATATTGGTCTCCAGATCCAAGGCGGTCTGAGAGCTTGAAGAAGGCATTGACAAACCAGAGTTGTAAGAGTCGTCCTTTTGGGGAGGAGAGGTCGATTTCCGTTGGTGTGAGACTGGCAGAGGCTCAGGAGCATCTGCAGGCCCATCGGAACGTAGCTTCCTCTTCCTAGCAGCGATAACACTCTGCATTTGCTCTTCAGGCTTAGTGGGGGAGCGAGAGGACCCAAGGACTCGTGAAAGTGGTACCTTGGGAACAGCCTCTCGAGAGCCATTATTGTTCGAGGCTGGAGAGGATGAGGAATGACTCCTGGCAGAGGACTCTGCGGATGGAGATGATTGAGCAGCAGCAGAGGCAGTATCAGTTTGCCCAGTGGTGGGAGCCTCTGGAGAGGACTCGTCATCGTCGGTTTCTTCCACAATGGGAGCCTCTTGAGAGGACTCCTCTCCATCAGCATTCTTAGTGGGAGCCTCGGGCGAGGACTCCTCATCGTCAGCACCATCATCAGCAGGAGCCTCCCGGGAGGACTCCTCATCCGCATCATCAGTATCATCTGCCACAGTGGTTTGATCTGTGGCAGGGATTTCTTCTTCAGCTTCAGCCTCAGCTTCAGCTTTATTCTTAGAGCCAGCTCCAGAGGCCGGCTTCCAGAAGGAGTCGGTGAGCTGCAAAAGAGTTAGCAAACATGAGTCAGCAAGCAATACAAGTGAAGTCAAGGTTGAAATAAAGTAGAGAGTAATACTTACATCAGGAGCTGGGTTTGTTGAGCAGAAGGGTTGGAGCCCGAAATGAGCTTGATCCTTCACCGGTTTCCCAGTCAACTTCTTGATGAGTCGACCAAGTTCGGGTCCATCAGACAACTGCTCCGTAACCCGGAGGTCATCACCAGCGCATCTGGTATATGAGCAGATCAGTCGAGTCCTAGGACTCAGCGGCTGGATTCTCCAGGTTGTCCAGCAACGGACCAAATCCATATTTTCCAAATTGTGGGACAAGAGTGCCCGGATGCGAGTGATCAGAGACTCGACCCTTGGCCGGTCGGCCTCTGGGCACCTGGCTTTCATCAGAGGAGTCGCCCGGAGGCGTTCCTCAGAGAACAGGGGAAGCTTAGGTTCATCTGCAGGGGAAGTGTCCTTGCAATAAAAGAAAGTTCTTTGCCAGTCTTTGATGCGATTTGGGAAAACTGGCTTAGGGAAGACGGAGTTGAGGCGCCGTTGAAGGGCGACGGCGCCACATTGGAGAAGAGGACCCCCAGAGGTTTCAGGTTGAGGATTGCAGTAAAAGAGCTCGAGCCAAAGGTTGATATCAGGTTTAATCTGGAGGTAATCCTCACAGAGAACGACAAAATTAGAAAGTGTGAGGATGGAGTTAGGAGCAAGATCGTGAATCCGCAGCTCATAAAGCTCGAGGAGCTGGCGGAAGAAAAAATCGCCAGGGGGAGAAAAGCCGCGGAATAGGTGCTCCACAAAGACAACTACTTCATCCTTAGCGGGAGAGGGAACGATCTCATCCCCTGGGGCCCGAGCTTGAGCACTAGAAGGGATCAAACCTGAGAGCCTGTGGGTCTTCAATTGCTCCGCCGAGACCGTAGATCCACTCCAATCGGCGGAGATCGATCGCTTGGAGGAGGGTTTGGCGGCGGCGGCGGCCGCGGCGGCAATGTTCACCGTCCTGCTCGACGTGGTCGCCTTGGCCTTCGATGTGGTCTTTGAGCGCTTGGGGGCCATGGCGTGCGGGCGGTGCGTGCTGGGCGCGGGAAGAGATGGGCGCGAAAGAGAGGAAGGAGAGCTTTGAGCTGAAGGGGCAAGTGAGGTTTAGGGCCTAACCCTTCGCGATTTATAAAGGGGGGTAAAACCCTAGAAAGTCAACTGTGGATAACGTTTCAGTAAAAACGTTCTAGTGGCCAAACAGACAGATAAGAAATCACAATGTGGAAAGGTCAAAAGTCACAAATATGGAAGTAGCCGGCTTGTCTCAGAATGACGAGTCCTGTGACAGTGAAATCAGCTTATCTAGCCCTTGTTCGCAAGAGTCACACCAGAACCCGGCCTGCTAGTACGAGGGCAAGAGTGGTGGCTTGAACAAGGGATAAGAGTGGACTCATTTTATATATGTGTTATGTTTTATGCAGGAATTCATCTTGGAGCTAGCAGCAGGCGACTTTGGAGCCATTGGCTCAAGTGGAAGGAGTCGACCCAGAGAGTCGAATCAGCAAGTCAGAGGAAGCCGCCAAGCTGTGCCCAAGATAAATTCGGGGGCTACTGATGGGGGGATACTTTATAGGTAGGCCCATGGACCCGGAAAGTAGACCCGCCAAGACCAAGAAGGCCAAAGCCGAGTCACGTATCAAGTCGCATGGGCTGGGCAGGAGACAAGCCGACCAAGGCCCATGATGAAGAAAGGACCCGTCCGGAAGGAGTCCAAGTACAGCCCGGAGTCTAAACTTGGAAGACCAAGACGTAGAGTAGGACTCCGTGTTCTAGTATGACTCGGTGTAAAGTGTAAGTCCAGAGACCCGGCAGCCTTTATAAGCGGGGTCCTGGACCTTAGATCGATAAGCTTCAACCAATAGAGAAACCCTAGCCACCAGAGAGAAGTCGCCGGCTCCTAAGTTGTGGGAGCCGGGTCCTTGTAATCGAGACATATCAAGAGCAATAACAGAGAAGCAGGAAGTAGGTCTTTACCTCGAATCAGAGGGGCCGAACCTGGGTAAATCCTTGTTCCTTGGCGAGATTAACCGTTCCAGCGTGCTTCAGTCATCAATGGCCCCAGAACTCATCTTCCCTGAGGAAGAACTTGCCGTGACAACCCCACGACACTACCGTCACGATCACATCTAAGCATAACAATAAGGTGCATAAAAGGATTAACATCACATGCAATTCATAATTGTGATATGATATGGCCTTTCTTCTCGTGCTTTTGATCTCCATCTCCAAAGAACCGGCATGATCTCCATCACCGGCATGATCTCCATCACCGGCATGATCTCCATCATTGTGGCGCCATCACCATGGTTGTCCACCAACTATTGCAACTACAACTAACGCTACTCTTAGCAATAAAGTAAAGCAATTACATGGTGATTCAATGACACGCAGGTCACATAAAATAAAAGACAACCATATGGCTCCTGCCGGTTGCCGTACTCATCGACATGCAAGTCGTGAAAGATTACAAACATGATCATTGCATACATTATCACAAATCACACATTGGCCATACCACATCACATGACCCCCTCTGCAAAAACAAGTTAGACGTCCTCTACTTTGTTTATGCAATTTTTACGTGGCTTGGGTCAACGAGATAGAACCGTTCTAATCTACGCAAAACCACAACGGTGATATAGTAGTTGCTTATTTACTCATCCTTTTGAAAGGCTTTCCATTGAAAATTGCATCTTCACTAAAGCAAGAGAAACAGACACCCGCCAGCCACTTATGCAAAACAAGTTGCATGTCAATCGTGGAACCGGTCTCTCGTGCGTGGACGAGTAAGGTTGGTCCGGGCCGCTTCATCTCACAATACCGCAAAGACGCAAAGTGCACGCGAGAAGGTAGCAACATAAAATATCAACGCCCACAACACTTGTGTTCTAATCGCACCAACATCTACGAATAGATCTAGGCTCTGATACCACTGATGGGGTCACAGCATAGAAAACAAAAAATTTCCTACGCAACAAGCGGAATAAACCCCAAGGATCTAGATCTACTAGATGGAGGTAGCGAAGATGAGATCCAATCTCTTACCCTTGAAGATCAACAAACGCGTTTTGTCGGTGCAGGGGTTGGCTAGTCGATCCCCGCAACTAGACTCATCTAGTCGCGAGGAGATGTATTTCCTCGAAGTCCAATCCGATGAAGTGCCACAAGGGGTAGCACCTCCGCGGTATCCACACGTACGGCTCGATGTAGATCTCCACCTTCTTGATCCCGCAAGCAAGGTGGAGATGGCTAGATGGATCTCGGCACCACGACGGTTGTGGTGGCGTTGATGGTGTAGTCTCCATGAGCAGGGCTTCGCCAAGCCAAGCAAGAGGAGAGGGAGAGGAGGACATGGTGCAGCAGCCCTACGGCTAGGGGTGGTGCAGCAATCTTGGTGGAGGAGATGGCGGCAGCCCTACGGGAGGGGTGGCGCCAAGAAGAGGTGGAGTGCGGCAGCCCTCCGGGGAGAGAGGTGGCGCACGGCGGCTAGGGTTTAGGGTGGGGTGCGGCTAGGGCAGCCTTGGCATAGGTGTGCCGCACCCCCACCCCTCCTTTTATAGGTGGAGGCAAGGGGAGGGGCGTGCTGGCCCTAGGGCTTGGGAGGCTTGGCCCCCAAGTTAGGGTTTGGGGCGCCCCCCACTTGGGCCCCTTTGCCCCTTAGCCGCATGGGCCTAGGAGGCTGGTGCGGCCAGCCCATGAGGCTGCTGCACCACCCCTATGGTCCATGTGGGCCCCATACTCCTATGGGCCCCACTTCTAGACTCCTCTAGAACCTTTTAGAATATTCTGGTACTCTACCGGAAAATTCCCGAACCTTTCCGATACCTCCGGAAACCACTTTCCTTATATGAATCTTATTCTCCGGACTCTTCCGGAGCTCCTCGTGATGTCTAGGATCTCATCCGAGACTCCGAATCACCATTCGTTCATACCATCAATTATCTCATCGCTAACCCTAGCTACATCGGAGCGTTAAGTGTGTGACCCTACGGGTTCGAGAACATGCAGACATGATCAAATCAATAACCAATAGCGGGACCGGGATGCCCATATTGACTCCTACATATTCAACGAAGTTCTTTATCGATTGAACCACGATGCCGGAGATTCTTAATCTCATATACGATTCCCTTTGTCTCACCGATATTTAATTTGCCCGAGATTCGATCGTCGATATCTCCATATCTAGTTTCATCTCGTTACCTGGCAAATTCTCTTTACTCGTCCATAATATAGGATCTCCGTGATTAACACTTAATCACATGGTTGCAACCTTTTTGATGCTATATTACCGAGAGGGCCCAGAGATATCTTTTCCGTCACAAGGAAGGACAAATCCCAGTCTTGATTCATGTCACCCAACAAATACCATCGGAGACACCTGAAAGCCACCTTTATAATCACCCAGTTACGAAGTGACGTTTGATGTCCACAAAGTATTCCTCCGGTAAACGGGAGTGACATAATCTCATGGTCTAAGGAAACTATACTTGGCATACTAAAAGTGTTGGCAATAAAACTGTGTGACACGATCAATTGCAACTCTTTATTATTTGGGTCTTGTCCATCACATCATTCTCCTAATGACGTGACTCCGTTATCAAGTGACTATAACAAGTCCATGGTTAGGAAACTCTAACCATCTCTTGACTAACGAACTAGTCTGGTAGAGGCTCACTAGGGACATCTGGTTGTTTATATTCCACACATGTATTATGTTTCCGGTTAATACAATTATAGCATGGAGAATAAACTATTATCATAAACATGAATATGCTAATAAATCATTTTATTATTGCCTCTAGGGCATATTCCCAACAGTTACCATGTCTTCACAACAAGCACGTCCAGGCGTTCCAAGAAATTAAAGGTTAGAGCTGTCAATGCAGTAGAGCCGGCACTACCACAATGGCTTAGGTGGTCAGAGCAAACCATCACATGGAGTCGGGCAGATCATCCGCCAAGAGTCGACGACCCAGGGCAGCTAGCCTTGGTAGTAGCACCTCAAGTTGGGGGCTATACATTGAACAAAGTGCTTATGGATGGTGGAAGTAGTATCAACATCTTGTATTATGACACATTCAAGAGGATGCAGCTGCAAGATAGGCAGTTAATACCCACTGAGACAGTCTTTCATGGAATCGTACCAGGGAAGTCAGCCAAGCCAATTGGTAAGATTTATCTTGAGGTTGCTTTTAGCACAGTAGAGAATTTTCGTTCAGAGATTATGCCTTTTGAGGTAGTGGATCTCAAGAGTCCATACCATGCTCTCTTTGGTCGACCAGCATACTTTAAGTTTATGGCCAGACCATGCTATGTTTACTTGAAGCTCAAGTTGCCAGGTCCAGCAGGAGTCATTACAGTTAATGGCAGCAGACAGATGGCATTGGAGTGTGAACTAGGTGATGCAGCTATGGCTGAAACAGCTTGTGCTCAAGAGGAGCTGAAATTTTACAAGGCAAACGTGGACCCGGAGGACAACTCGGTCCTTAAGAAGCCGGCCACAGAGGAGAAGATGAAATTCAAGTCAGCTCAGGACACAAAGCAAGTCGACTTTACCCCTGGTGATTGTTCCAAGCAGTTCATCATTGGGGCACACCTCTCTGATAAATAGGAAAGCGCGCTCGTCGAGTTCATCCGTGAGAACCGGGATGTCTTTGCATGGAAGCCATCTGACATGCCAGGAGTCCCGAGAGAACTCGCCGAGCACAACTTACATGTTAACCCTAATGCAAGGCCAGTTAAGCAGGGTCTGTGCAAGTTTCATGATGACAGGAGGAAAGCCATAGGAGAAGAGGTGGCTCGGCTCCTCGCAGCTGAGTTCATCAAGGAAGTCTTTCACCCAGAGTGGGTGGCCAATCCAGTGTTAGTACCAAAGAAAACATGAGAGTTGCGTATGTGCATCGACTTCACGGGCCTTAACAAGCATTGCCCTAAGGACCCGTTTGCACTGCCTCGTATTGACCAGATCATCGACTCCACAGCGGGGTCAGAGCTGCTTTGTTTCTTAGATGCCTATTCAGGGTACCACCAGATCAGACTCAACATAGAGGATGAGCTGAAGACGTCCTTCATTACGCCCTTTGGAGCATTTTGTTACACAACAATGCCCTTTGGACTCAAGAACACAGGAGCTACATATCAGAGATGTATCCAAAATTGTTTCAAGGAACAGATTGGAAGGAATATTCATGCTTATGTGGATGATGTAGTGGTCAAGTCTCAGAAGGCCGACTCTCTGATAGCAGACCTGACAGAAACTTTTCATAAACTACGCAAGTACAAGATGAAGCTCAATCCAACCAAGTGTGTTTTTGGAGTCCCTGCAGGCAAACTCCTAGGCTTCATTGTTTCAGAGAGAGGCATCGAAGCAAACCCAGAGAAAATCAAGGCTATTCACAATCTGCAGAAGCCGACTTGTCTAAAGGATGTTCAGAAACTCGCTGGTTGTGTAGCAGCTCTCAGCAGATTCATCTCAAGACTCGGAGAGAAGGCAGGTCCTCTCTACCGACTCTTGAAGAAGTCAGACAAATTCATATGGGATAAAGAAGCAGAAGATGCTTTTGAAGGATTGAAGAAAACGCTATCATCGGCACCAGTACTTGCAGCTCCTACAGATAAGGAGCCCATGCTATTGTATGTGGCTGCCAACGAGAGGGTGGTCAGTGCAGTAGTAGTGGTGGAACGATCAGAGGAAGGAAAGGAGTACCCAGTGCAGAGACCTGTTTATTACATCAGTGAAGTCCTCACAGAGTCAAAGCAAAGGTACCCTCAATGGCAAAAGTTAGTCTATGGAGTTTTTCTTGCTAGTAGGAAGCTCAAGCATTATTTTCAAGAGCATCCAATCAAAGTGGTGAGTTCAGCACCGCTAGCAGACATCATATGCAACAGAGATGCAACAGGCCGAGTCGCCAAGTGGGCAATTGAACTGGGTCCCTATCATATCACATATGAGCCCAGAACATCAATCAAATCTCAAGCTTTGGTCGACTTTGTCAATGATTGGACTGATTGCATGTCCTCACCAAGTTCACCTTGCACCAAGTATTGGACAATGCACTTTGACGGGTCCAGCCAGCTAGAGGGCTCAGGAGCCGGCGTGGTTCTAACTTCACCAAAAGGAGATAAGTTGGCATATGTCCTTCAGTTGCATTTTGACTGTACAAACAACATGGCAGAGTATGAGGCTTTGTTGCATGGCCTGCGTTTGGCCAAGGAGATGAACATCAAGCATATCAGGTGCTTTGGAGACTCGGATCTCGTAGCTCAGCAAGTATCTGGAACCTGGGATTCGAAGGATGCAAACATGGCGGCTTATAGAAGAGCAGTCGAACAGATAGCCGGGTTCTTTTCTGGTTATCAAGTGGAGCATATTGACAGACGCAAGAACGAGGCCGCAGATGCGTTATCACGACTCGGCTCTCGTCGAGAGAAAGTACCATCAAATGTATTTGTGGACGAGCTTCATCACCCATCAGTCAAGTTGCCCACAGAGGAGGAGTTAGCCTTCCCAGATCCAGAGTCGGCCCTTGTGGCAGCAGTATGGGCAATCCCAGCATGGACAGAGCCCTATCTTGCATATCTCCTTAGGGGCGAGCTCCCACAGGATGAAGTCAAGCGAAAGCAACTCATCAGGCGATGCAAGTCCTACACAGTCATTGATGGCGAGTGTTATATAGAAGGAGTGTCACTGGAGTCTACCAGAGGTGTGTGTCTCCAGAGGAGGGCAAGCAAATACTGCAAGAAATTCATGCAGGTGATTGCGGTCATCATGCATCCACTAGATCCTTGGTGTCAAAAGCCTTCAGACACGGGTTCTTTTGGTTAACAGCACATTTGGACGCAGAAAAGATAGTTCGAGTCTGTGATGGATGTCAAAGGTACGCAAGGCAAGACCACGTGCCAGCCCAAGAGCTCAGAACCATCCCTATCACTTGGCCATTTGCAGTTTGGGGGCTTGACATGGTTGGTCCTTTTTCAAAGTCGCCTTGTCAGAAGACCCATCTGCTAGTAGCAGTTGACAAGTTCACCAAGTGGGTGGAAGTAGAACCCGTCAGCAGAGTCGACGGTGCATCAGCTGTGAGATTCTTCAAGAAAATAGCAACACGCTTTGGATACCCTCACAGCATCATTACAGACAATGGTACCAACTTATCGGTTGGAGAGATGGCCAAGTTCTGCGGTGAGAATAACATCAGACTCGACCTAGCCTCAGTGGCACACCCGCAGTCTAATGGGCAAGCAGAGAGGGCAAATCAGGAGTTGCTGAAGGGAATTAAGCCTCGGCTCCGAGTCCCCTTGCTAAGAGCCGCCGGGTGTTGGGTTGAGGAGTTGCCAGCAGTACTTTGGAGTATCAGAACGACTCCTAACAGATCCACTGGCTTCACACCTTTTTTCATGGTGTATGGAGCAGAAGCCGTCCTGCCAAGCGACTTGTTGCATGACTCGCCACGAGTCGCCAATTACGTCGAGACAGAAAATGAACTCGCTCGCCAGGACTCGGTGGATGCACTCGAGGAAGCAAGGGAGTTAGCCCTTGAGAGATCAGTAGTTTATCAGCAAGACTTGCGGCGATACCACGCACGCAGAATCAAGACTCGGACTTTCCAGGAGGGAGACTTAGTGCTTCGCCTTATCCAGAACAGGGAAGGGATGCACAAGTTATCTCCACCATGGGAAGGACCGTTCGTCATAAGTAAAAACTTGCACAACGGATCGTACTATCTAATGGATGTGCGAGAGCCGGTAGGTGAAAGTAAAGGAGCTGACACAGCTCACACACTAGATCCTTATGCAGAGGCAAAGAGGCCTTGGAACATAGCTCAGTTACGTCCATATTATACTTAAGTTGTAATAGTTTTATGAGTTAAAAGGCAAAGAGCCCAATGAGCCATGCCTAGATGTAATCAAGTTGTTATGATCAAATGAAATAAAGCCGGCTTCTGTGAACATGAGTCCTTTAGTCGAGTCACCTAGTGAGTGAGCTTTGTTTTTTTAACTTTGATCATCAGTTTCTTGGGGGCTTGCTTTTCAGTGAAGAAAGTTAAGCTTAGACTCTTGAACCCGGCATAGTAGCCAAATTTTTCCTAATTTTCTCGCTGGTAAGTTAGATGCATCCTGCACAATATGACTAATCTACAGGCATGATTCATCTCCGGCTCTTATGAATCCTAAGGGACATGAGTTGTTAGGAGCTTGTCAGCACAAGCTGTAAGAGGAGTCATGCAGGGCCTACTTATTCATCAGTGGATAATTAGACGGGTTATAAGAACCATAGAATGACTTGCATAGATAGCACATATCAAATCTCATAACAAGCAAGTCATCATAAGCCGATTGGCACAATTTCAGAATAAAGTAGTTCAAAACACCTAACAAGGTTTAAGCACCAGTAGTGCATCATTACAAAATTTAAATACTAATAGCGCAGCATTACACAAATTTAAGGATTGTCTTCCAGAGGAGTCGACTTCTCAGCCAGAATTGGGGAGTCCTTCTTTGCAGGAGACTTGTCTTTTGTTTGAACAGCAGAAGGAGGAGCCGGCTTCAAAGGAGGCTTGGTGGCGACTCTCTTCGTTTGAAACCCAGTACCTTTGGGACTCTTCATGTGCTTAGCCAGCTCTGCTTGTTTCTGGGCGTCTCCAGAGATCGCTCTCGAAGGAGTAGACACAGCAGGAGTCTTCAAGGTGGGCTCGGCATTGGGAACAGGAGCCGCCGGTGACGAGGAACTCGGCCCGGTAGAAGAGGATGGGATACCAGCTGGGTCCTGTGATGGGCGGCCAAAGTTTATGATCGCAGGAGTTTCTGGAGCAACTGTTTTGTTCTCCAAATCATAGTGATGAACCCATACCTCAGGGTCCATCTTATTGGCAATCTCACAAGCATATGGCCGCACCAATTTCTCTTCAGCCTTGAAGTCGTCTTGAGTGAAAGGTTTGCCATCCTCATGTCGCTCTGGCTTCCCCATAGTAAGCATTGCTGGCTCCAACACAGTTGGGTAATAGCTATGGGCTAAGGCCAAGATCCTGATGGAGGCTCTCCTCAATGAAGATTGTTTCCACAGCCGCATGTAACCTGGTGCCCTAGACAACTCGTCCACCAGACGTTCAGGCTCTTTGGGGCACTTGCCCTTATGGTTCAAATATTTAACCACTGCACGGGCTCCCTCTTGCAGCCCATGACAGTGGTCAAGCATCTCGGATAGTTGCTTGCTGGTGGGCATCTTAAGTTTTGGGGAGTCAGCCCCTGCATAAAGGAAATCAAAGAGTGATTGTCAGTCTAAAAGCAATTTAGAAAGGTTTAGAAAAGGAAGCAAGCAAAAGTTATAAACTTACCAAATATGTGTTGGCACATGGCCCCAATGCCTTTGCGGCAAGTGTCGAAGACAGCTTTTAGGTCATTATGTGCCTTTTGGGCAACCCTTTTGGCCTCAGCAGATTCTTTTTTGACTTGCTCCAGTTGAGCAGACAAAGCCTTCAGATTCTTCTCAAGCTGAAGGGAGTGTTCTTTTTCAGCTATGGCAGACCTGGCACTAGCAGCGGCCTGGTCCTCAAGCTCTTTCATATCTCTCTTCATCTTGGAGATAACGCACTGCAATCACAAGTCAGATTTTTGCAAGTCAGAATGGACAAGTCATAGAGCACAAGTAAGCTTCACAAGTCAAGTAGAGAACTCATGAGCTCCAAGTCGTCACAAGTTAACAACTTGGCGCTTGGGGGCTACTCAGGAGTCAATTTTTTCCTAACAGCAAAGCAGGCATGGGTCCTAGTCGACAAGTCATCAGCTCCAAGTCGTCACAAGTTAACAACTTGGCGCTTGGGGGCTACTAGTAGATCAGAATTTTTTCTTCAAGTTAAGTATGAGTAAATTACATATATTTATAGCTCCAAGTCGTCGCAGGCTGACAACTCGGCGCTTGGGGGCTACTCGTGGAAAAGTTTTTGATCTAAAGACCCGACAGATAGCTAATCAGCAGCCCCGAGTCCTAGTAGAGCTAAGGACTCAGTGCTTGGGGGCTACAGTGTGCAAATTTTACTGAAAAGCGGTTGAGTTCAATTTCAAAGTAAAGCACCTATCCTAGTCACAAGTCACCACAGACAGGTGCTTGGGGGCTACTGGGATAGGATGATGCCAGGAAGGCATAAAGAAGTAGAAGTCAAAAAACTTACATTGTGAATCATGTGGAGAGATCTAAGAGCCGCTTGCTCATCATCCTTCAGCCTCGCAGATTGATCGTTCAAATCAACCGCTTCAGCATAGGCTTCAGAAAAAGACATGTTATCAGCCACCCGAAGCCGGCTGTCATCAGTAGATGATTTGATCTTGATGTTTGGAGAAGTTGTAGGAATCGGCTTCACAGGAGCCGGATGAGTTGGAGGCGCAGTATCAGGAGTCGCAGCCCCAGAAGAGGGCTGAACAATCTGTGGAGTCGCCGCCCGAGTCCTTGAAGGGGACCCGGGGATGGTGGGAGTTGCAGTTGCACCAGCAGATGCAGCAATGGAGGGACCTGTCCTTGTGCTTTTCGTTTCAGAAGCCGAAGGAGGGACAGGTCCACGACCAGAGGTGACATCAGCCATGCCTGGGAGCTTGGTTACTTTGGCACAAGGCCGAGCCCTGAAACATACAAAGATAGAAGTCAGCAATAAATCTAGCGAAAGGAAAAGGCAAAAGTCATTTGAATACAAGTACACAAACAGAGGAGTCTTACCCAACATTGGTCTCCAGGTCCAAGGAGGCCTGAGAGTCTGAGGAGGGCATTGACATCCCGGAGTGGTAGGAGTCGTCCTTGCTGGGAGGAGAAGCCGACTTCCGCTGGTGCGAGACAGGCAGAGGCTCAGGAGCATCTGCAGGCCCATCGGAGCGCAGTTTCCTCTTCCTGGCGGTGACAACACTCTGCATGTGTTCTTCAGGCTTAGCAGGTGAATGAGTGGACCCAAGGACTCGTGAAAGTGGTACCTTGGGAACAGCCTCTCGAGATCCATTGTTGTTGGAGGCTGGGGAAGAAGAAGAGTGACTCCTGGCTGAGGACTCCTCAGATAGTGATGGTTGAGCAGCAGCAGAGGTGGAGTGAGTTTGTTTAGTGACGGGAGCCTCTGGAGAGGACTCGTCATCATCAGTTTCCTCCACAATGGGGGCCTCTTGAGAGGATTCCTCTTCAATAACATTTTCGGTTGGGGCCTCTGGCGAGGACTCCTCATCAGCAACATCATCTTCAGTAGGAGCCTCCTTGGAGGACTCCTCATCATCATTATCAGTGTCTTCTGCCACGGCAGTTTGATCTGTGGCAGGAGCCTCCTCTTCAGCCTCAGCCTTGGCCTCAGTTTTATTTTCAGTACCAGCTCCAGAGGCCGGCTTCCAGAAGGATTCGGTGAGCTACAACAGAGTCAAAGAAAATGAGTTAGTAAGTGGTACAAGTAAGACCAAGTTGGAAATAAAGTAAGGTGCAGGGCTTACATCGGGAGCTGGGTTGGTAGAGCAAAAGGGTTGGAGCCCAAAATGTGCTTGGTCCTTCACCGGTTTCCCAGTTAGCTTTTTGATAAGCCGACCAAGTTCGGGTCCATCAGACAATTGCTCTGTCACCCGGAGGTCATCGCCAGCGCAGCGAGTGTATGAGCAGATAAGCCGAGTCCTAGGACTCAGGGGCTGAATTCTCCAAGTGGTCCAGCAGCAGACTAGATCCATGTTTTCCAGATTATGGGATAAGAGGGCCCGGATCCGAGTGATCAGTGACTCGACTCTTGGTCGGGCGGCCTCTGAGCATCTAGCTTTCATAAGAGGAGTCGCCTGGAGGCGATCCTCAGAGAACAGAGGAAGTTTGGGTTCACCTGCAGGGGAGGTATCCTTGCAGTAAAAGAAGGTTTTTTGCCAGTCCTTGATGCGGTTAGGAAAGACTGGCTTTGGAAAAACAGAGTGGAGGCGCCGTTGAAGAGCGACGGCGCCACATTGGAGGAGAGGGCCCCCAGAAGTTTCGGGCTGAGGGTTTCAGTAGAAGAGTTCAAGCCAGAGATTGAGATCGGGCTTGATTTGGAGGTAATCCTCACATAGAGTTACAAAATTAGACAGAGTGAGAATGGAATTAGGGGCCAAGTCGTGAATCCACAGCTGATAGAGTTAAAGGAGTTGGCGGAAGAAAAGATTACCGGGGGGAGTGAACCTGCGGAACAGATGCTCGGTGAAGATCACCACTTCATCCTTTGCGGGAGCGGGCATGATTTCATCCCCTGGGGCCCGAGCCTTCACGTTGGATGGAATCAGGCCAGTCGACCGATGCGTCTTCAATTGATCCGCCGTGACCGTAGATCCACCCCAATCGGCAGAAATCGATCGCTTGGATGAAGATTTTGCGGCGGCGGCGGCCGCGGCGGCAATGTCCACCGTCCTTCTCGACGAGGAAGCCTTGGCCTTGGGTGCGGTCTTTGCGCGCTTGGGAGCCATGGCGTGCGGGCGGTGTGTGCTGAGCGCGGGAAGAGATGAGCGCGAAGAGAAAGGAGAGAATTTGAGCTGAAGGGGGCAAGTGAGGTTTTGAGACCTAACCCTTCGATATTTATAAAGGGGTAAAAACCCTAGTAGGTTACAGCGCTGGTCCACAGTAATTTGTGGATAACGATTCGGTGTTAAGTGATTCAGCGGCTAAAAGGCTAGACAGGAAATTATAACAGAGAAAAATCAAAGTCACAGAAGTGGAAGGAGCCGGCTTGTCTCAGAATGACGAGTCCTGTGACAGTGAAAGCCAAGTTATCTAATCCTTGTTTGCATGGGTCACATCAGAACTCGGCCTGCTAGTGCAAAGGCAAGAGTGGTGGCTTGAACAAGGGATGAGGATGGACTCATTTTATATGTGTATTATGTTTTTATACAGGAATTCATCTTGGAGCTAGCAGCAAGCGACTTGGAGCCTGTGGCTCAAGTGGAAGGAGTCGACCCAGGGAGTCGAACCAACGAGTTGGAGGAAGCCGCCAAGCTGCGCCCAAGATAAATTCGGGGGCTACTGATGGGGGGATACTTTATAGGTAGGCCCATGGACCCGGAAAGTAGACCCGCCAAGACCAAGAAGGCCAAAGCCGGGTCACGTATCAAGTCACATGGGTTGGGCTGGAGACAAGCCGACCAAGTCCCATGATAAAGAAAGGACTCGTCCGGAAGGAGTCCAAGTACAACCCGGAGCCTTAAACTTGGAAGACCAAGACGTAGAGTAGGACTCCGTGTTCTAGTGTGACTCGGTGTAACCTGTAAGTCCGGGGACCCGGCATCCTTTATAAGCGGGGTCCTGGACCTTAGATCGACAAGTTCTAAGCAATCAATAATCGCCGACTCCCCAGAGAGGAGCCGGAACCCTGTAATCGATATCAGATCTAGAGCAATAAAGAGAAGCAGGAAGTAGGTCTTTACCTCTACCAAGAGGGGCCGAACCTGGGTAAATCTATGTCCCTAGGCGAGATTAATCTCTCCTACGTACTTCAAGCATCGATGGCCCCCGAACTCACCTTCCTGGAGGAAGGACTTGCCGTGACAACCCCACGACAGGATGTGTACGGCGGTAGTCTCAGCGAACAGCTCTGCCATCTGTGACAGAGACATAAATCAAGTAAAGTGAGCGTTACGTTTTTAAAGCACAAACAGATAGAGAAATAGTGGAAAAGTTGTTAACACTTTGAACTCGATCCTACGTCGTCCAAGAAACTAGGGTATCCTACAGGCAGTTAGGCTCTGATACCAAGCTCTGTGGCACCCCGATCCAGATGATCGAGTCACCCCATATACCAGTCCCAGAAACACTGGATATATGTCAACTTGATAAACAAAGACATAACCAAATACATACATAGGGCTCCGAGTTCGGACATTCACAAGGTTACAACACGGGGGTGAGGCTCCAGCGCTCGCGCAACATGCGCACACAACAGTATGTACATTATTTATCCAACATCGAGCCTCTAGCGGAAGTCATAGCGGAAACGTAGATAGTAGCGTGGCGATAGCGGCCTTATTCCACGGGGTCCTGCCTGGGATACGGGTTCCTAGTTCCCGTACAGCGGGTACTCGGCGTCGGGAGCAACGGAGTCTCGCCACATGAGAAGCCAGGTAAGTACTTGAAGTACTCGCAAGTCATTAGCCCAAATTCAAACAAGGTCTATCTATATGGTATGGCATAAGTTCGAAAAGTAGCATGGCATGAGTTCGGTTACGAGGGTGAGTCCAAGCTTAACGGTTGGACATAACTTACCTACTTACCTTTGAAGGGATGTTTCATGTTACCAAGTGAGATTACGTTTCCCACTCGACAACTCATAACCACAACTAGGCTTCCAAGACTTTAGCCAACTCTGGCTTACTCTTTCCGTTGTCACTTGTTTGCTAGTCTCATCTTAATAATTTCTTCATGTTCGACTGGACTGACTCTTAGTGTGACTCGACCCAAACATCGTCCCATAACCTAGGGACAAGGCTATATTCTAGATTTATACTCTCGAGAGGTTGCAACATTTACCCATACGCTGAAGTCTAGGTTTGTACCGCCGGTACCAAAGTACTAGAACCCATCATGGCGACAACACAAACCCACACTTCCACCACCGTTTACTCCACCCGGACACTCCCTGTGTAGCCACCGACACGTCCCTGGGACCACGTCTTATGACGAAGTGAATCCGGCATGTCCCCAATGAATGAGCGACGCCTAGCTCCGGAACCTTCGCAAGACTAGCCCCGACCACAAAGGTAACCGACTAGACTTGCCAAAAGGGTGGCGTCAAAGGAGGCTAGATAGAATACTCGGCCATGGTTCGCCCACGTGAACGACGCATGTTGTGCTGCTGTGTTTGGTGAGTGGCACCATGTGACTCAATCTAGTCGAGGGAGGTGGTTATCTTCTTAGTCAAACTTTTATATATAGTTTCCAACATGAATCAAGCAACACAAGCATAAGCTCATAACAATAACAGCATAGGATAAACATATCAATTGCAGGTATCAATATTAACATCGCATTCATAATACCCGGGTGACTATGGCGGTTCCTCTAGCCGGTGTCACCAGGGGGTTAGTATTCACAGAATAAATAACATAGTGTTTCAAACGGATGACCGTGGCGGTTCCTCCAGCCGGTGGTCACCGTAAAGGATGAACCGAAAAGCACTCATAAGAAAGAGAGAGCATCCATTCCACTCGAGGGTTATCTCGACGTGGTATCAGCAATCTCGGCAAAAAGAACCAAATGGAAAGTCAGCTCCCAAGCGTCGCAGTCCGGGTGGTCTATGCCAACCATATTTGACGGAGGGACAAGGAAAATAACTCTTTTGGCAAATGCCCCCAACTCCGAGGATCATAAGACGACATTTGTCTGTTCCTCACCTCGGCGAAGAGGAAAAAACCAAACAAAGCCTCGCAAGCATGAGATGCACAGTTGTAATATTTTCCCCCATTCCTTCGACTGAGGCGGTTCCTCCGGCCTTTGTCTAGGGAACGGGAGTGAGGCACATATAAGCAATTATAAAGTAATACAACAATTCAAAATGCAATATGGCATGTGAGGTGCAATATCAAACCACTCAAGCAACAGATTTAATTTCTAGGGTTCGACCAAGTTTGAGATTGAGTTGATGGCTTGCCTTCGGGTTCGGGAACAACTCCTATTCCATCAGGAAGGTCGGAATCTATCCAAAGGAACATGAGATAGCGTCAAATACCCCTCTTATGTCGTCGAATAAAATCCAAAGGAAATAAATTCCCAAAATTTATTTTCTGGTCCCAATGGAAAGACAATTTCAAAACGAAGCCAGCAAAATTGGTTTCACATTTTTCTGAACATTTTTAGGGAGATATTGCCTTCCAAAGTTTAACCAAAAGTCTGCCTATTTTCAACAGAAAAATAAACAGAAAACAAAACAGGAAAACGGTTCGGAAAAGTTTAAAATCCTGACAGTGGGGTCCCAACGGTCAGTGCCTAACCCGAAACGTTTTCTTTCTTTTTTGAATGCGGGAAACAGAGCAGAGGGGGGTGCGGCTCCAGCGATCTTACCGGCGACGGTTGGCTGCGGCTAGGGCGAGGGAGAGGGGTGGAAGAGGAAGCAGGGCGTCTCGGGGAGAGGTGGCGCAGCCTTTCCGCGAACTCACGGTCCACGGCGAGCCCGCACAGCACCCGGGCATCTTCTCCGGTGGGGGTGGCTTCGGGTCGATGACGAACTCGTCGATTCCGGCCACCAACTACCCCGGCGAGCTCGGCATCGGCATCGTGGTGGTCTGTGGAGGCTCTGGGTGGAGGGAATCGATGGGGGAGGGGCAGGGGCGAGGGAATTGAGCAGAGGCTAGCGCGGCCAGAGCGGGGTCGATTCCGGCGGGGTGGTGCTTGCCCCGGCTCGAGGCTGTGGTGGTAGTCGAGGATGGGAGTGGGAGAGGTGGTGCAGTTCTCAGCGGTGCCCGGGGGGCGCTTGTTATACCCGTCCCGAGGGGTGGCCGCTGTTAATGGTGCGGCGAGGTGTCGCCAGGGCGTGGAGGCGATGGTGGGCGGTGCGTCGCGGGAGCACTGGCACAGGAGACGCACGAGGAGAATCTCGGCGACGGACCGGTCCATGCGGCGGAGGAGGCGCTGACGGGAGGGCCCCGGCGAGCACAGGGTTTGGACGACGCGTCGGCTAGCGCTTGGCGCATGCTGTGGCCGCCGTGCTGGGGTTCCTCCGACGACGTGTGGTGCAAGGGGGGGTGGAGAGTGAGGTGGGCGCGGGAGGCAGGCTCGGGCGCGAGGGTGCAGTTCGCCGTCGACCAGAAATGGGCGGCGCCCCCACGGCCATGCCCATGCCGGTCCTGGCGTGTCCAGGCCATGCCAAAGTCGGCATCAGCATCGATCTCTCTACTCCGAGATCCAAACGAGATGCTGCTCGCGTCACTGTGCACCAAACTTCAAAATCTACAACTTTGCTGATCAAACTTTTTGCAAATTCGAAAGTTGGTCCGACCAAAAGTTTTGAAAAACAGTACTAGTGAAAAAGGGAATATGCAATTTGAGCAAGCAAAACATTTTAGCTTTGGCCAAGACTTTTCCCAGAGGTGTGGGTATGCCTTGTGCTGGTGTCTAGATTTTCCCTCCCTTCACAAAATTCATTGGACAGGTTTTTGAAAATCTTTAAGTTTTAGGCAGTTGCTTAGAGAAAAGGTCAAACATACTCTTAACAGGGCATCAAATGTTTTTGCATAAAAGGGCTGCATACCACCTAGGGATCACTCCCTAATTTTTGTGGAATTTTTGGAGACATAGAGACAGGGGTTCCTTTGGAAGGCCAAACAAAAGGTGGATTTCAAAAGAGAAAAGAATTCTCCCCAAATCAATATTTGACCAAGGTCAAAGGTCAAAATCTCAAGTTCCAAGTGGGAGGAAATTAGAAGGCACAAGATCCCACTTGATTTAGCAGACTAGAAAAGTTTTAAGGTTTAAATGATTTTTCTGCGGTTTAAAACCAAACGCATTTTAAATAAACAGAATAAGGCATTTTGGAAAAATTTAAAAAGGCCAAAAATCCAGGGTGTTACATCCCCTTTTTATGGAATTAATCCTGCGTTGGCAGAAAACCCCTATTTCTTTCCTGATTTATTTCAGGACCTTAACGACGTCATAATGAGCTGAAAATTTACGGGGATCATTATTTTGGAAGGAGGAAGACCTAGGAGCGAAACAAGCAAGCGAACGGAGGCCGGAGGGGCAAAAGAGGGTGGCCCATGCGGCCTGGTACTGTAGCCGCGTGGGCCCACCTCTTTTGGCCCTCGTGGCCCCGTTTGCGTCGATCCTTCGCCCTGAAGCTTCCTCATGACCTAAAACCGACTATAAAAATAGTCCCCCGACGTTTTCCAGAGGGAGGCGGCGGAGAAACACAAAACCAGAAACAGAGAGGCAGAAGGCTGCCGCAGGAGAAGATCGGAGGGGGGAAACGCCGCCGGAATCCACCTCCGGAGGGCTCCACCCCGCTCCGGCGTGTTCATCATCAACATCTACAGCAAGATCATCTCCATCTCCCCCAACAACATCTCCACCATCTCCATGATGAAGGGGGAGTAGTTTTCATCGGGGCTGAGGGCTCATGTCGGTAGCTATGTGGTTTATCTCTCTCTCCCATGGTGTGATCTTTATGTGATCATGAGCTTTGTAATCTAGTTGAATCCATAGGTGTTACTCTTTATCATCTTATGAATTATGCTACTCAAGTTGTTTTATTGATGTGATTTCTGGAGTCACCTTTGTCCCATGGTGTGAAGTTGACAGTGTGTGCACCGTGTGTGGCTCTTAGGCTAAAGATTACATGAATACTTATCATGAGTTATTATTTGTGTTGGATGTGTCTATGAAATTGTGGTGTTTGTCTAGTACTATTTAGGGGGCTCAAGTTGACAGTGTGGGGTTCCCTAGATGTGGAATGCGACTTTCAGGTGTGCTTTTTGTAGCCGTACACAATGGATTGGTGTTCGTTATCTAACTAGAAGATAGTTCGGGGTAGCATAGTGAAGAGGAAATATCTATGTATTCAATTATATTATTATTGTTGAGAGTGTCCACTAGTGAAAGTATGATCCCTAGGCCTTATTCCCAAACACCGTTTACACCTCTGTCTTGTCCTCTTGCATTGAAGAGGATTGGGACACTTTTACATTTTTGTTTTGTTACATTAAACCTCCATCCATTAAGTCAACCATATTGTTCCTTAAACTTGTTTAGTGCATAATAAACTAAAACTTGTGACACTTTAGTTGTAGGGAATAGAGAACTTTTGCTTCTTGCTCCTGCGGATCGATACCCTACTTCCACATTGAGAGGTGCTACAGTGATCCCCTGCTCTTGGGGTTATCACCCTGTGATATGCCCGCTACGCTTTGCAGCCGAGATCATCGCTCCCAGCGCATCCCCTACAATGTCAAACAGGATAGGCGAAAGCGGGTCCCCCTGCCGCAGACCACAATAGGTTCTAAAATACTCGCCATTTTCTCCATTTACATTGATGCAAACCTTCCCAGTTTCCACCGCAAGGGCAACCCAACTGATCCACTGCTCACAAAAACCTTTCTTCCTCAAAACATCAAATAAAAAAGGCCACTGCACCTTATCGTAGGCCTTTTCAAAATCCAATTTAAGCACAATGCCTTGCGCATTGGTTTTTTTAATCTCATGCAGCACTTCACTCAACACCACCACCCCATCAAGGATGTGTCGGCCCAGAATAAAAGCGGTTTGAGTCCCATGAACCACTCTATCTGCCACTTTTGAAATTCGACACATCAAGATGCGCGTGATAATTTTAAAGACCACGTTCAACAAACAAATAGGGCAATACTGCTTGATCACATTGGCCTCTTTGATTTTTGGAATAAGAGTGATCACTCCATAATTCAACCGACCAAGATCCAGCTTACCCTTGTACAAATCCTCCAACATTTCTCTAAGAATGTCCCTGAGTTTGATCCAAAATTCTTTGTAATATTGCACTGGGAACCCGTCCGGTCCCGGGGCAGTATTATTTTTCATCTCCGAAATGGCAGATTCAATCTCTTTCATTGAGAAAGGTTTTACCAATTCATTGCATTCCTCCTTTGTCACATGACCCTGCTCCGCCCAAATGGATGGGTGTAAAGAAACCTCGGAAGGTGGAGTCTTGCCAAACAAGGTCTTATAAAACTCGGTGATATGAACCCTAAGCTGGTCTTTATCTTCTATGACTATCCCCTCATCCTCCAATGACAGGATTGCTGTTTTCCTCCGTCTCCCATTAGCAATGCTATGAAAATAAGCCGTGTTGTTATCTCCTTTTAGCAGCCATTGCTCACCCCCCCCCCCCTACGATGCCAATAACTTTCTTCGTCGGCCTGCAACCTGGCCAATTCCTCATCCATTTTATATCTCCTTGTCCAGACATCGGCATCTATATTACCTAAATCCCCCAAATCATCAATCTCTTGGATATCAAGCATAAGCTGCTTTTTCCTACGACGAACCTCGCCTCTAAGGTTGGCAGCCCACCCTTTCATAATTTTTCTCAGCTCACTTTGCTGATGCTTCCAATAATCAAGAACATAGCCGTGCCTACGCACAGGCCATTTATCCAAAATTTTCTCCTTGAACTCACTGTTTTCAAACCAAGTCGGTTCCATACGAAACGGCTTAGGAGCAAGAACAGTTGACTCCCCCAAATCCAGAATCAGCGGGGAGTGATCTGAACCCACCATGTTAATTGACATCAAAGTAGCTAGAGGGAACAAAGCTTCCCACGAAGCCGAAACTAAGACTCTATCCAGCACCTCTAGAGTAGGATCCACTCGTTTATTCATCCAAGTAAACCTACCCCCACAACGATGAAGCTCACGAAGACAAAGGAGGTTAATCATAGTGTTAAACTTAAACATCAGAGACCTGTGTAAAATACCCTTAGATTTCTCATGATCGAACCAGATCAGATTGAAGTCTCCACCCAAAGCTACTGGACAGCTAGCTCGTAGAACTTTATCCGTAATTTCTGCCAAAAACCCATCGGTGAACCCATGACTCGCCGGGCCATAAACATTGATGATTTCCCAGCGTAAACCACTAATTTTATGTTGCACCAACGAACTGACAAAAAAATCGCCTTGCTCGTGACTCAGAACATCATATAGATCTCCTCTTACCGCAATAAGCAAGCCACCGGAGTGACCATTAGCATCCTTAACATTCCAAACATATTGAAAGTTACCCCCCAAAGCTCTCATCGCCCTACGCGACTAGTTGGAAGTACTCCCTCCGTATCAAAATATAAGATGTTTTGGACTGTTTGCTTTCCATCCGTATCTAGACATGTTTTAGTGCAAGGTACATTTGAATCTTACACTAAAACATGTCTAGATACGGATGGAAAGCAAACAGTCCAAAACATCTTATATTTTGATACGGAGGGAGTAATTGTTTCTTGAAGACAGATGATCTCTACCCTTTTTTGTTGAACTAACTCCAAAATTTGCAACTTCCTACCACCTGCCCCCAACCCACAACAATTATAAAAGAGAACTGTCATCTACCTCTCTTCCCACCACCCCCCTTCCTATTTTTCTCCCATTTCTCTTCGAAGAACCACCTTTTTTTTCCACCCCTAGTTTTAACTTTTGACTCAGGTGACAACTCACCTTTATCAAGCGCACGCTCCAGATCCTGTTCCATTTTATGTAACGGGGAAACCGAAGTATCATCACAATCCAGTTCCTCCTCTCCCTTTTTTCCATTTGCATATTATCTGGTTCACAAACAGGAGACTTCTCTACCTGTTTTCCTGTATCCTCAGTTTTGTTAGTTGATTTATGTTCCTCTACTTTGCTAGCTCGTGCTGCAGCCAACACTGCCTCTGCCAGTTCTTTAGCTTTAAAGATATTGATTTGTCTATTGATGTTATCCTCCCACTCCCCCAAGACAACCTTACTATCTACCGCCAATAATTCTAAATCAGCATTAGGAATATTATTGAACACATGAAAGCCAGAAAGCATACCTGTGATATCATTTTTCTTGGACGCCCGCAGCTCTGCCCTTCGTTGAATTGGAATACCATTATCATTGGTCTGAATCCTCAAGCTCTGGCGAGTGGCAAACACTGGATCCTTCATCTTCAACTCCCTCTTCGTTTTGTTCTTGGGCCCATGAGAAACTGAGGTCCACTCAGTCTTCCCATCCCATGGTGGCTGTCCTACCACCGGGGAGGGTGGAGTAGAGTCCTCCTCAGATATCCAAACTTCAGGGATGTCAACTTTCTCCTCAATTTTCTCCTCATGATAGGTCAGCATTTTTGGTCTTGGGTCCTTGTCTACCTTGTAGAGCACATCATCTTCTCCATCCTCTTCCTTCTCCACCATCTTCTCAATCTGCTCCTCTTTTGCGATTGTACTTTTTCCCTTAACACCCTTTTCGGCTTGCCCCCTCCCAGGACAGTGACTCCCTTGCGAGCCACCTCCAGCAAGGTCCTTGTCTTTGTCTTTTTCATTGTTTTTCTTGTTTGATCCATCTTTCTTATCCCCCTGGCCAGCGCCATGGTGATCTTTCTTACTTTCAGTATCCGTGTCATCATCCTTATCATTATCATTCGAGTCAGGAACCAGATGATCAGAGGACACTGAGGATTCTTTTATCACCTCCCACTCTAGCCTAAAACCCCTGCCATTTATGTAGATATTGTAAAAACCATCCACCTGACCGCTGTCCTTACAAGCGATTCTCACACGCACCGGACGAGTTCCTGTGAGAGAGCGCACATCCACTTCCCGAGGTTCCCCTGCCATATATGCCAACTCCCAAATTGCCTCTTCAAAACGAGCCCAATCCGGCAACCCATAGACTCTCGCCCAGACTTCCTCCAAAACGCCAAACGCTTCAAACTCCCTAAGTGAATCAGTAACCCTCACCCTGACAGAACCATCAGAAATAAACTGAAAACCGTTCACAAACTTTGTCAAATCCCGCCGGCTCGAAGAATCAGGGAACTCCACCAGAAACTTATTCTCTAAAATCGGTTTAAGACGCCAGACCCAGTCCCTTTCAAACAAGCTGGCCAACTCCAAAAGCACCATTTCTGAATCACACACACCAGCGAGAACTTCTAAGATACCTGTAACGGTTGACGGGGTTGTCGTAGACTCGGGGACATCCACTCTCAAGCTGAAGAACATCTTATCGCCAGCACCGCTGCCGCAAATCCTCAACATCGGCAATGGTATTTTCTCAGTACAATCTGATGCCACATGTCCAGGTTTTTTGCAAGTGTAGCAAGTAGGTGGTGCCGTGCAGTCCCGCTGAAGATGTCCATTGCGAGTACACTTGTGACAGTAGAGCACCGATTTCTTTTTTCCCATCGGCACAGGATTTGCTTCTACGTTCCCCTTCGTGACTCCACTACTTCCACCTTTCTCATTAGCAACCAACAGCTTCTCTCGCATTTCCTTTTCCTTCTGGAGATCCAGCGCACGAGATCTTGGTGGTTCGCGCGGCGGCATCCCACCACCATGACCCAAGAATTGATCCCTGTGGCCACCCTCTTCTTCTTCAAATTTCCCCTCTCTTCGGCCAAAGAACTGACCCCTCGATCCGTCCCACTCCTACCCTTCAAATTTGTGCTTGTTCCACCTGTCTGCACCCTCGCCATACCCCCTTCCGCCCTGACCACCACCACCGCGGTGGTCAAACGGTGGGTTGCGAGGAGGGAACCGGCCATCGCCACACCCCCCTCCACCCCTCTCATGCATGTACATCCCTGCCACCACCTCCTTGAAAGATCGACCGTCAATCAGATGCTCCGAGGCCCGTAAGATTCTCCTTGCTCCGATTCCAAATCGCCTCACCTCAGATCTAGAGGCTAGAAACCCTACTGTGTCGCCAGAAATGGGGAGAGATTTCGCAATCCAGATCCAGGCTCCCCTCTTATCCGTCATGGCCACCCATTCTTTAATAGGCCGCGCCCGGCCCTCACACAGTCCACCAGCGGTCCGAGGCCCAAAGGAACCCGGCCCAGCACTGTTCCTCCGTCTAGCTCCATCCATAGCAGCGGAAATGGCATCAGTCGCAGCTCCGGTCACTGCATCGACACGCACCGACACCGGCGGCACCGCGCACGATGAACTTGCAGTTTTCGCATCCTCCAACCCAAACGAATCCCTATGGATTCGCTTCTGAAACTGATCAGAGATCATGGAAACTTTTCCGGCCCCAAAATGAGCCTCCTGAATGTTTGATCTGGATTTTTCCAGCTGAAACTCAGACGAGAAGGAATCCCTCCTCGCCGACCGGAGAGGATCTCCATCATTTCGAAATTGCACCGGTGAACCAATCTTAACCTCACCCGCGGGAGCCCTACTCGGTGCAATAGAGATACAGTTACTCAAGGCAATAGCACGCCGGCGATCCGCCTGCGCGGCATCCATCGGCAGAACTATCCCAGCAAACGGATCCATCCGCGACTGGCGAACAACAGATTTCGCCCTCTGCCACTCAGCCATCGGAGATTTGCATTTTCGAAACTCTGCAGCGACCTCGTCATCAAACTCGGCTTCAGAAATCGACACCCCCATCGCCAACCCAGGCCCCCCCCGTCGCGCAAGCACTTTCAACATCGGAGCCCCAATCACAGCCTGAAAACAGGGGAACACAATTTCATCACCAATGCCAATTGCCTCACCATCCCGCAGAAGACGAGCATCAATCGGGATACCATCTTCGTATAGAATCACACGCCCTCCCAGTTTAAGAGAAATCTCACCGATATGGAGTCGCGGATGCGCCACGTCCAGACGCGCGGAAAACGAAGCTCGCCAACGACTGAACTCCACCGCCGGCGCCGCAACCCCATCCCCGCGCACCAGCCGACGCAAGTACTGGAGCCCCACCGCTTCGGCCTCGTGGAGGCGCGCATCCTCCCCAACCACCCCGCTCGTCCCCGGCTCCCCCTCCTGCTTCACGAGCCCTATACGAGCGCCACCCGCCTTCGCTCCGGCGAGGGAAGGGGAAGGTGGCGGAGGCGGCGGCGGGAAGAGGAACGGTGGGGGCGGAGGCGGAGGCCATGGGAAGGAGAGAGGAGGCGGAAATTCCTTCATGACGAAGTCTCCATGAAGCGTCTCTTGGAGCGTGCCTCCCGATGTCGTGTTTGTTGGCGTGGTTGTAGTTATGATCCATGTTTCTCATCATCGGTCTTTTTGAGTCTTAGCACGATTTGCCCGGCTCTGATGAGGTAGCGGTGATGATGGCGGCATGCCTTCTTCTCAGTACAATGCTTGTAGTTGTCGCTAGATGGTGCAACCGTGCAAGGACTTGATTATAATTTTGTTACTTTAGAGAATCTTTATACCAATTATGATTAGTAGATCAGAGGACTTTTGGCAATAAATATGGTAACACAAAATGTCAGCTTTTAGAGCAAAGATATAATTTTTGGAAGTCACCCTCTCGATTGTAACTTATGTATAATTAAAAAAGTTTCAGTTGCAACCCACGTATAACAAAAACCAACGGAATGTAGGTATAAAGAAAATTGCCCAATGTTACCAAATTAGAGCAACTGACAAATCACAACTCATGTGCAATTATAAGGACAATAGTAATCACAATGCAAATCCAATGATTTGGGAGTCAACTGAGCTCTAATTTACTAAGAATTAGCAAGAAACAATCACGAAAATTCCAAAGTTTGCAAACTTTCACCCACAAAAAATGAAACAAACGGCAACCTATCACCTATGTTATAAAATCTCCAACAAATTCTCACAAAACATTCAACCAATGTTATTTTTTAGAACTTTGAATTAAACTTAAGGAAAAAACATTCAAGCATAATTCCAGGTGATCATTAACCTTGTTAGAGCCATCAATGAAAATGGCCATCAATGACAATGGTCTCCGATTCGTGGTGTTTGGATTGTTTGGTGAAAGTGCACCGAGAGGCCCACTAGAGCCCATGATAAACTTGTTAATAAGCGAACCGAACCGATGGAGAAGATGGTCCGCATCCGAGTATAGTTCTAGGCCCAGTTCTTTTAAGCTTCCTACACGGCTAGCCCAAGAAGCTATCCTTCCCCCAGCTTTTTGAAGAAGCCACCGCTAAAATTTAGATAGGCTTCTAAACTATTTTAGGGTAAATTATATCAAAATCCTACCTAAAATTTAGGGGCGGTTTTTTCAGGAAGCTGGGAAAGGGCAGCTTACTGGAAAAGCCGCGAAAAGTACTGGCCCTAGATACCTGCTCGTTGGTGAAGAAACTTTCCGCGATGAAGAGCTCGAATGTGGACAAATGTTTGTGAGGTATTGGCCGTGATTCGAGGAGTAAATTGGACGAAAGATTCGGTGTGTGTGTTTCTACCACCGTACCTTTACGGATGCGCCATCGTCACTCTCCCACCCACAACCTCGGTGCTATGTTTACCCTTTTCCCACGTGAGGAGCATGGCTCAGAAACAGCTGATTCGTCCGTTACTCCGGCATCAGGCTATAAGGTGCATTATGATTCATGGGCGACAAATACTCCATGCCACTAGTAGAAAAAAGGCTACCGCTGGCGAACCTAATTTGGCTACCGCTGGCGAACAGGGGGTTCACCAGCGCTACAGTCGCCAGTGGTAATAGCTTACCGCTGGCGAACGCTTGTTCGGCGGCGGTAAGACAGCTTACCGCTGGCGAATCAAAAGAGTTGTTCGCCAGTGATAGTCCTCGCCTGACGCCACCTGCCCTGTCACCGGCGCCCGACGTCTCCTCGCCGGTGGAGCAGGGGCGAGGTCGGCCTCTGCCACACCCACGTGTGTGCGGCTCCACCGCGCCCGCGCCGCTCCGGCCGCTGCCTCCAGCACGCGCCCGCGCCGCTCCGGGCACCGCCTCTCGCACGCGCCCGCGTCGGTCGGGCCTCCGACCATCCGTCCGCGCCCGCGCGCGTGCCTCCACCGCACCTTTGCCGCTCTGGCCGCCGCCTCCCGCACGCGCCTGTGTCGGTCCGGCCTCCTCTCCGCCGGCTGCTTTCGCCCGACCTCTGGCCATCCGTCCGAAGGAGCCACGGCCACGGCTGCCGCTCTGTGATGGGAGTGGGAGCACGCAGCTCTGGCGGACGGCAACATGCGGAGCAAACGCACCCTCGTGGAGCTGCCGGAGGGCTGAGACAGAGCTACCGGCGAGAAGGCAATGTCGCCGGAGTTGTCGGCGAGACGGCGACCTCGCCGGCGAGCTGAGACGGAGGACACACTCACGCACGCGCGGAAATAGCAGTAGGAGTTCCATTGCTAGCTGCTCCTCTCTGTGCCCGTGGGGAGTTGCTAGCTTGGTCAACTACGGGTGTGTTTGGTTCAGTGGCTATCCCCTGAGTGGTTAGGGATAGCCACTTATTTTGTGGTTGCCTAGCGTTTGGTTTATAGGCCCGAAGGGACAGGGGTAGCCAGATTTTAGGAATATGCTCCCGAAACGGTGGTTGAGCTCATCCGTCAAAAACTGCCGGGCGAGGCCAACCACTTTTGGCTCACGCACTAGTCACCCACGAAAGTCTATTCCCCTCTGGCTCTCCTCTCTCCCTCTAGGAACCAGACGGCGGAAGCAAATCGGGCGACACGAGCGCGCCGGCTGCATCTTGGACATCACCGGATCGACCCCGACGGCGGCGGCCCGGCTGCCGTGTTTTGCTCGGCCTGGGGTAGGAGAACGACGAGATTGGCCGGCAGGAACGCGCCGCACAGGCTGCTCGTCTCCCCAATCTCACGTCCCTTCCCTGCCCCGTCGCTCCTCTCTCTATCCCCTCAAGCTCTTGCGTCTCTGCTGCTTCTGCCTTCTGCGGCTGATGAACACGAGTGTGCTGGGCGCTGGTGCCTGTTGCGGCAAATTAGTCATAAACGCACCTGAGACAGCTAGCTAGTTAGAATCGATTTCATTTTCACAAGCAGGTTTTGCGCAGCACATAGCTGAGAGAGCTAGCTAGGAAATTGGAGTTGCACGCACCTAAAAGAACTAGCTACAATCGATTTTGCAAGCCAGCTAGCTAGTACTAATCCATTTTTATCTACTACGCATGTACTGATTTATTTTTATCTACTCTCCTCAACCACATATCACCCTTCCAACCAAACATAAAAGTGGCTCATCCCACACACTCAACCAAACAGAAAAATTGGCTATCCCTAACCAGGTGGTTGGGGATATCCTCATCCCCTAAACCATATCCCCTAAACCAAACACACCCTACATCAATCATCGTGGAGAGAGAGCAGTGTGCGTACAACTATATTTTTGGACCAATGAGATGGATGGAGAAGGGAGCACACGGATTGTGTGTTTTCTGGGTCTTGTTGAAGCCGTCGGATGGAGGAGAGAGAGAGCAACGTGCTAAGAGGGCTAGCTAGCGACAGATGCGCTACCGCTGGATGGAGAAAGAGATGTGCTACCGCAGGAGACAGAAGTGCATTCCCGCGGAAGAGCGTGGAAATTATCGCTGACGAACTAAAATAACAGCTCGCCAGCGGCAAGTTAGCGCCGCTGGCCTGGTCTTACCACTGGCGAACGTGAATGTGTGTGCGCCAGCGGTACTTTTTTACCACTGGCGAACAATATTTTCTGTTCGCCATTGGTAAGTTAGCACACCTAACCCTCTTTTACCGCTGGCGAATGTGAATGTGTGTGCGCCAGCGGTAATTTTTTACCGTTGGCGAACAATGTTTAGTTTGTTTGTCGGTGGTAGTCTGACGACTATACCCTGTTTCCTACTAGTGTGCTCCTCAGCTAAGCAAACAACCCAGATTTAACCCCAAGAATCTATATGGACACTTGACGCGCAATCAAACCAAGAACCAAACACGCCACAAACATCTTTGGGATTCCACGTACAGCTCCACAAGGACCTGCCATAACTTCGCACAGAGCATACGCGTCCTCCCACAACTTGTCACGAACATGCGAAATTCGCCAAAACAGTAGCAACACAGAAGAACATGACTTCACAGCAAGCATCAAATAGGCAACCAATGACTTCCTTGCCTGCGGAAAGCCCCTTCTGCCGGTAGTTTCCGGTTGCCACGCATGGCATCGTGCAGGCATACACCGTTTGGAAACTGCACTCCATGTATCTTCTTGTGCTCGGCTGCATACCTCACACAGGTTGTGCTAGTAGCAAAGGGAATTTTGAGCGAGTCCTCGATGCCAATGCTTTAACCTTTGGGGTCACATTCCTCTTCCAGATATGGTTCGAGAGTGGCCTATCACCATTTGGCCCGCAATTCACTGCAGTATCCGGGTCTCCATACTTGAGTTGATAGCCTAGCTTGTAGGCAGTCTAGCCCGTAAACGTCGCAGGAAGGAAGCCATCAGCCATGCCGGTGATTTCTTCACTCTTTTTGGTGTTTTCTCCGCCCCTGTCGGCCAGCCGTGTTTAGTCGGAAGGGGCGGTTGTTTGTGTTTTTTGCTTCAAATGATTGACGGCCCTGATTAATTCCTTCCATCCGGGCACAGTGTTTGGTGTCTCTCTTTTGTCATGTTTTGGTTGCGTACCACGTGTACCACGTGGTTGTTTGCTGTCTCTCTTAATTCCGGCAAAGCTTGTCCGCCGTTAGAGCCGGCCGGCCCCATGAAGAAGCAGCCATCTGCACTTCTGTTATGCCACAGACTGCTCCTTCCTACGTTTTGGCAAGTGAGAACAGATTGGGGGCAACGGCAACCTCCGTTGGGCCATCAATCTTTTCAGAACGAGCCTTCTTTTTCATCATCAATCACCGTCGTTGTTGTGGCTGGCCTAACCGACAGTACGATCGATGCTTAGCTGCACAGTATAGCACGGATGTTGGGCATGATGTTTGTGTCAACAGGGTTACTGAAAGAGGCTTTGTCTGGACACTGAACCAACAATAATCATTCGAATTCCTGGACACAGGGACAAAATAAATGGGTTATCATGTGCGATCTTGACGCATCACACAATTCAGAGTTGCCGTCTGTTTTGCTCTCCTCGTTTATATAGATACTTATGAGGCATATTTTGCCATGAAAATTAACTTCACCAACTAGTACTACTGTAAAACCTTTGCTGTCTCGCGTAACTGTCAAAGTTGCCGGATCCTCTGAATTTCAAAGGTGCAGTGGCTGTCACCGTTGAAACATGCCGCTGTTGATTGACCGGCGACCTGCAAGTTCGTCTCCCATTCCCCATCGCTCTCCGCCACGGATGCTTGCTTGTAGAACCATCCAATCCAACTCTTCAACAGGTTTCAAAGAAAGAGATCATGCACTTTGGAACGGTGATAGCACGTTGTCTCTAGATTGATCTAACTTATCTTCGTGCCATCAGCCCATCACTGTAAGGATCAGAAGCTTTTTCTATTAAACAAAAGTTCATTATAGCTTGTACAGGGTTTTTAGTCTTCCACATGGCTCAGGAATGGAGGGAAGAGGGCTGCTAGGATTATGTACTTTTGGACACCTCACCCGGCATCTGCATAACAAGATGCACACAACCCAACACCGTTACATAAAAAAGGAAAAATAAATAACACACAGACGCATCACAAGTATTTCTTTAATAACGCCTATGGAGAAGGAGGGCCAATCCGAAAATCTCTAGACCATCCATGTCGGATAAAAATATCCCTCGCCGTGTGCCCCAGACGTGCAGACGCCTCCATAAAAAGGTCTCGATTTTCCACACGTTGTAATGTGGACCACGAACAGAGCAAACTTGTGCATCGGTATATTACCTGCAAAAGAGAAGTATTTTTATCATTAAAAACCTTGTCATTTCTACAAAGCCAGAGCGACCATATAACGGCTAGCGCTATCACTCTAATAATAGTTCTGTTCTTCATATCAATGCCATGCAGCCAGTTGCCAAAAACATTTGCAACCGACCGTGGTGGATATAAGTTAGAAGCTATTTGAATGGCTGACCAAATAGAACGAGCAACCCTGCATTGGAAGAATAAGTGTTTAATCGATTGCTCTTGAGAACAGAAAACACATTTTGTACTTCCCTGCCAGTTGCGTTTGACTAGGTTGTCTTTGGTTAAGATAACACCTCTGCGAAGATACCAAGCAAAAAAATTCAATTTGAGAGGTATTTTCATCTTCCAGATTTTCTTATTGTCGTCGACTGGTATATCGGAGTGGACCAAAACTGTATACATGGAATCCACAGAGAACAAACCATTCGTCTGAAGGTTCCAACGAAACTCATCCGGACCTTGTGATAACTGAACCTGTGTCAGTCGCCCCACTAAGGCATTCCACATCACGAGACGCGGTCCAAGAAGAGTTCGTCTGAACATCACATTAGGAGGCGAGGACTGCATAACAACAGCAATTGTATCGCTCTTATGACGGACAATATTGTATAGAGATGGATATTGTTCTCGGAGGGTAGTATGACCTAACCATTTATCCTCCCAAAAACGAATTTCCGTCCCATCCTTAATGTTGAAAGCTCCAAAGCGAAAGAAATGTTTCTTAGTCGCCATGAGCCCTGCCCAAAATTGTGAATCAACGGCTGATTATAAATGATAGAAGTGATCAACGGCTGATTTGCTGCGTTTTTGCAAAAAAAAATGTATTGTTTATATGAAATTTAATCTATCACCCCTAATATTACGAATATGTTCGGTAGTTGGAGAAATTAATAAGAAAGATAGAGTCCAAATTTGCACGGGAGTTTGCGCTTTACTTTGGATCATTTGGAATATACGCAACGACTTTGTTTTAACAATTAGAGTATATCACGACTATGTTATATTTGGTAGTTTAGGAATTTAGTCTGGACCTAAGTTAGCTCTCCAGCATCTAGCCCTTCAAGTCTTGTACTCTTTATAAACTGCACATGAAACTCAATACAACTAATCAATGTTTCTACCACAACCTATCATCTATCATGGTATCAGTGGGTTTCGATTTTCAACATAGGGTTTAGCCCCACGCTTCCGCCGTGTCGTCCCCAGGGAGATCAATATCGATCGGGGGGACGCGGAACTTGTAAGTTAGAACTCGCGTTATCGACCCTTCAGATCATCACGCCATAGGTTGACGTAATTTTCTTTCACCAGACGCTTTCGGTTGTTCCTTCATCTTTCACTGATAATAGATTTGATTGCATCTCCCACCACCGCATGTCATCCTCGTGCTCCTCGGGTCCAAAAACCTTGTCAACTCATCTTTGGCAAGTGCTTGTCAACGACTATGCCTAGGATGCTCTGCACGACGCCATAAGGGTCCTCCTGTTCGTTGGGGATTCTTCTGGTGGCCCACCGCCTCACCTTTGGCCAGATCTAGTCGCTCTGGTCTCGGATCATGCGTGTAGGGTGCCTGCATGGTGGGCAATGACAGAGCTTGATCTCTCAGACGGTCGCTCCGGTATATCTCGATAGTGACCCTTTCGTTGTGGTGGTGGCGGCAGCGCGGCGGCTGGCCGAGGTGTTCTGTCGAGACGACGTGGGTGGTGTGTTGCGGTGGACGTGGACCTCTTTCTTCAAAAACGGAAAGATCGGGCCTTCACATCAATCAATCCATACAACCATTTTATTTCATTATTGAAGTTCGGTTCACAAAGGAGTACAATTCATGGGTCACATATAAGATGAACACATGAATCAACCATCTAAAGATAAATAGCAAAGTGAAACACTGTTGCATCAACATGTTGCTGTTATTAAGCCCCCGACCTTGTACAAATTCCGTGCAACCGTTTTCAAACGGGTGCATGGATGATGTATCAAAAATCAAGGAGGAAATCTTTCTTTTTCGCCAGAGGTACATGAACGAAGTCATCCCGAAGAGAAAAACCGAGCTCACCGTAGAATCATTTGCTCCGGGTGTTACTGCTGCAATGCCGTTGTAGCAGTTAACGCGGTTGTCACGAGATGGCCGAAGATGGGAATCCCGCTTTAGCCGTCCGTCCATTCGTTCGTAGGAAACTGAATTGAAGGGGATGGTGCTTGTACCATCGGTCGTCTCGCGCATCGGAGAGAAACGTCGCGTGTAGGAACCGATGCTTCCTTTGGCCGTTTTGTTCCGACGCCCATGCACGCCACTTGATGGCTCCGTCGTCTCCGATAGATAGCTTCTTCCGCGCCAACCTGCTTTAGTTTGTTTTGTTCCTTTGCTCTCCTCGAACAGAGACGTGCTCCGAGCCTCCGATGATGTAGACATGCAGCTTCCTGCTACATCTACAGCTTGATTAGCGGAGGAGCCGCCCCTGATTAAACTAGAAAGTACTTGGCTCGTGACGCATCTGCCAGTTAATTAGTTTTGATTCTCTCCAATTAAGCAGAAGCAGGCAAGCAGCATGCCGAAAGTGTATCTTGTTTTCAATTAGAGAACAATTTTCACCAACCATCGGCGATGGATCAATGATCGCGGTTGGTGGAGGGAAGAACCGGAAAGCGTGCTACCAGGTTCGTTCGATCGGACCCTCGCTGTCGCGCTGGCGCTGAAACTTCGTGTTTAATTTCTTGAGATAAGAACGTGATCGAACAAAAAAGACGACTATAGGGCTTCGCTCGCCACAAGTATCTAAGTCAAATCAAACCTACTGGAGAGGGCCGAGTGGAGGGCAGGTGGTGGTAGGAACCAATCTGATCATGATTCGTCAAGGGTGGAGTCGCCAAGAATATTATACAGTATATAATTATAAAGGAAGGAGAAAAACTACCAAAAGCAAGCAGTGGTCGATGATTTTATACTCCAACTAGACACTAATTAGTGGGAAGGGTGCGAGTGATCAGCGTCACCAACCATTTGTTCAGTCAGTCGTTGATAAATACAGGCACGTCCGATGCTGTGGGTGGACAGACAGACATTCGATCACACACAGACCACCAACCCAAGCTAGCAGCAGAGAGGAGAGCAGAGGAAGCAGCCATGGCGCCCAGCAGCACCACCGAGACCGTGCCCAACGTCCACAGCGCCATCGACAGCACCAACAAGACGCTGCTCAAGAGCGACGCCCTCTACAAGTACATCCTCGACACCACCGTGCTCCCCCGCGAGCACGAGTGCATGCGCGACCTCCGCCTCGTCACCGACAAGCACCCCTGGTACGTCCGTCTCCGTCTCTCCGGCCGGCCGGCCGTCCTCCTCACCTCTCCATGCACGATGCACGTACGCCGGAACGCCGGCTGCTGTGGTTGTTGAACTATTCTGATCGGGGTTAACTAACTCGATCTTCGGATCCATTTCCAGGGGCTACATGCAGTCGTCGGCGGACGAGGCGCAGCTGCTGGGGATGCTGATCAAGATGGCGGGCGCCAAGAACACCATCGAGGTGGGCGTCTTCACCGGCTACTCGCTCCTCGCCACCGCGCTCGCGCTCCCCGCCGACGGCAAGGTGGTGGCCATCGACACCGACCGCGACTGCTACGAGGTGGGCCGCCCCTTCATCGAGAAGGCCGGCGTCGCGGGCAAGGTGGACTTCCGCGAGGGCCCCGGGCTGGACCGCCTCGACGAGCTCCTCGCCGAGGAGGACGGAGCCGCGCGCTACGACTTCGCCTTCGTCGACGCCGACAAGCCCAACTACGTGCGCTACCACGAGCAGCTGCTCCGGCTGGTCCGCGTCGGGGGCACCATCATCTACGACAACACGCTCTGGGGCGGCACCGTCGCCATGCCGCCCGGCACGCCCATGTCCGACCTCGACACCAGGTTCTCCGCCGCCATCAGGGACCTCAACGCCAAGCTCGCCGCCGACCCGCGCATCGAGCTCTGCCAGCTCGCCATCGCCGATGGCGTCACCATCTGCCGCCGCATCGTCTGATCATTCTTCTTCGTGCGTCTATTTTCGGGCCGCGTTTAAACACTTATAATTTTTTCTTCTTTATGCCAGCGCTAGGCCGCTAGCTAGCGTGTGAAGCGTCTGGCGGTTTAAAATTTTCAATAAGATTTTGTGAGTGAGTGGAACTTTCGTGGCGTGTTTGGCTCGTGTACGAAATCTCGCGATTCCTCCCATGCTGGCTCGGTAGAGCCACTATCATGATCTGGTCATGTTCTGCAGAATATTTGGTTGGCCACAAAGTTTCAGATTGCATTGGAGAAGACATGCATGTACAATGTTTGGTTGCAATCATGTGGCGTATGCACTGATATCTACTCTCACATCTTTTCAACATGGTGAATTTATCTCACGCCACTATATTGGGAACAATTTTGTCTATGAGTTCTGAAATAAAGAAAAACATAGAACATGAGAGTTGTGTGGAACAACAAGAAGAAGCTAAATGGTCCAAGGAAATTTCGAATTGTCGACTGTGTGCAACGAATTTGATGAAATCCGTCTAATAAGGTCTGAACTTAAACACGAAATTAAGTAGTTATGGCTAGCGACACTCAAAATGGATTGACGAAATGGAATCACATCGTCGATCCACATCTTTTTCATGTTGATCTCATCGTAAAATGATGTAGTTGACAAAGTATACGATGAAGATGTCGGTAAGAAAGAGGGTAAAGAACAAACATACCATGACCATGTACAAGGGAGATATACATCTACTTGTATTGGACCGTTCAAACGAAAAACTTACAATTCGAAAGTTGTGCGAAACTGCGAGATGAACCTACTCCTCAAAGTAAATTTCAAACAACCGACTATGTGCGATAAATTTGCCAAAATTCATCTAAAAATATGTGAATATAAACACAAAATTGAGGAGTTACCGTCGATGAAACTCAAAACCGATCGCGGGAATGGATAACAACTTTGCGTATTTTTTTTGTATAACTTATCCCGAATCGGAACATCGTTGTCTAAATTAGAGAGAATGAGATGAAGGAGATTAAATGAGTGAGGAGAACACACCACATGCAAGGTTACCTAACAAGGAGAGCCATCGAGTGGGTCTGCAACGTGCTTTTCGGCCTAAATAAAGATGGCTATGTGAAAATAATCAATTCGAGTGTTCCTATGAAGACGGGTTTTAAGATGATTTAATCATTTGTACGAGCGCAAGGTACACCATTTGCGAGGAAATCAAACATACCCCAGTTGATTCTATAGAACTTGTATGGACTCTCCGCGAGCAACCAAACAAGCCCTGAGTGGGAAGACTGGTTGCATTGTAGTTGTAATGGTCCTGACATGCACTTCATGTGAGTGTTATTGTTGTTGCTCCATTTAATTAATTGTCTCACGTTTGCTATTATGTAGTGTTTGTATATATGCACTAAGCATTGGAATTCCATATCCATATTGTTCTCGGCCCGAATATCACCAATCCATGTGTTTGGTTTCTTTTAGAATTCGCTCGTGGCATTCAGGCCGAATATTGAGCTCCAACGTTTTTTGCCTAGAGTCTCCTTCCCTAATTCAGAACCAAATCGCTCGACATTGTTTATTATTTGAGAAACATTATGTTGCCCCCTTCACTCGTCCTCTCCATCTCTCTCACCAGAAACATAACAAATTAATAGGCGAAACCTAGATGCACTGGAGGCGCGTGTAATCTCCCTGTCCCTCATGTTGAATATATGAGCAATTTAGCATATGATGTAATCCGCGAATAGGACATTATTCATGACTGAAACAACAAATAGTAAAATAAATATTCGATCTACTAATACAGTAGATAAACAGATCCAATCTACAGTGTACGCTAGGAAGAGAAGGATTTCGAATAGAGAGAAGCGAGTTACGTACATCGCAGTGGGAATGGAACCGCTAGCGTTCCCGTTATCACCCATCGTCGATGAAGAGATTGCTGAGGTCGGGGAAGAAGTCATCGTTGGCAAAGTAGTCGCTGCCAGTACAATCCTCCTCTACACACGGTGGAGGAGTAGCGTGCGTGTGGCACTCCTCTTCTCATACTTTTATTAGTGGTACAAGAGCTCAAGGTGTTGCAACTCTGATCCAACTAGCAGTATGAGACTAAATTTTGTCTCATCTCTTGCATCATGCATGGGTCATGAGAATTTCAGAATTTATTTAGACTTTGAACCAAAGTCCCACTAACAAATATTAGTAAATTCCAACACCTCCCGCCCTTCTTCGGCGTTGGTACATCTGTGGTAACGCACTCCTTGCCCCCATGAAACTCCTCTATACTCTCTCTTCTTGAAGGCGGTGTGCTCCAAATTGTTCATGTGGAAGACCTCACGCGGCGCGGCCGGCGCTCCGACATCACCATCCTCCTCGAGCCTGGCACAAATGTGAATGCGTGGGACTGATACGTCTCCGGCGTATCTACAATTTTTTATGTTCCATGCTTGATTATATATGAGTGCCACATGTTTTTATGATATTTTTATATCAATTTGGCATGATTTATGGAACTAACCTATTAATAAGATGCCCAGTGCCAGTTCCTGTTTACTGTTGTCGTTTTGTTTCAGAAAAGTTGTTCGGGGAAGTTTCTCGGAATGAGCTGCCAATTTACAGGAATTATTTCCAGGCTGAAACAAAGACAAAGCCAAGAGGACGACTGCAGGGGGGCCCACAACCGTCAGGTGGCAGCCAGGCGCGGCCCAGCCCTTGGCCATGCCTGGGGCCCACCTCGACGCCTCCGTCATCGTCTCGTGTTACCTCTTCGCCTATAAATTTGTCTTCGACGCGGAAACCCTAGATACCCGATCATATTTTCCAAAAAACGTCCGAGGCCGCCGCCGTCACCAACCCTAGATCGGGAGGGTTTTGAAGCTCTTCCCGGCACCCTATCGGAGAGGGGAATCATCACCGGAGGCATCTACACCACCATGCCTGCCTTCGGAGTGATGCGTGAGTAGTCCACCACGGGACTACGGATCCATGGTAGTAGCTAGATGGTTTTCTCTCCTCCTTGTACTCCATTGTTTAGATCTTGTAAGATGCCTATCATGATCAAGATCATATTATCTGTAACTGCTACATGATGTGTTTGCATGGATCTGATGAATTATGGAAATCATTACTCTTGTTCATCTATGTGTTATGTTTTATCTATGGTCTTGCATGCTCTCCGATGCTAGTGGATACTTTGGCCAAGTAATTGTTAGTATCTTCAGAGAGAGTATTTATGCTAGATAGTGGGTTCATGCCTTTGTGTGCTGAGTGCGATTGACAGAAACGCTTATGCTCATGAATGTGCTGTTGCCACTAGGGAGAAAACATCGGTGTTATTTCCTTGTGTTATTTACATTGCTTAGATTATGCACTGATCTGTTGCTTGCAACTTAATACTTCTGGGTGACATGTTGGATAGCGATCCCGGGGTGGATTATTAGTTATAGACGCAGTTGGATAACGGTCTATGTATTTTGACATAATGCCCATATTAGATGAAACGGTGAACTATATTGTTTTATGATAGCATTGTCACGCTCCCCACAATTCTATCAATTGTCATGATGTAATATGTTTATCCATCATGTGTATCTTTTGGAGAGACACCACTAGTGATCTGTGGACCCCGGTCCTATTTTCCTACACTGTTTACAACTGTTTTAGTATCTTTCAATCATCATTTGCTCACTGGTCATATTTCACGCTCATCATATTTTACATCTGCACATTTAATTCTTTGTGTTCATCAAGCCGAAGAGATTAACAACCTCTCTGTTTCGTTGGGGCAACGCAGTTTGTTTGTGATTGTGTGCAGGTCCACGTCAACACGTCACAATCTTTTTTTGGCGCCGTTGACACCTTGCTAGGCCTTCTCCAAGTCCTACTGGTTCGATAACCTTGATTTTGTAATCAAGGGAAACTGTTGCTTTGCTGCATCATACCTTCCTCTTGGGGTTCCCTAGCGAACGTGTGATCCACGTCATCAGGGACCGCTAGGACTTCGTCCCGAGATGCTACATCTACTATGCCTGCCTCGACGGCAACTGACGCCACTCCTGGCCGGGGCCGTCTGCACTGAGCGCACCTTCGAAACACCTCTGCCACTATGTAGCCCTCAATCTCGATCTCCATAGGTGCCTCAAGTTCCATTGGTTGTCCATGAAGCGAATCAATCCGAAAGAGGAAGTTCAAATCAGTGCTAGGGGTGATTTGGAAAATCTCATTCAATTGGATAAACGGTGAGATAGCATAAGGCAAGACTTCTTCTTGGCTTGTGATTGCTCTCATGATTTGTAGGGTGAAAATTTCAAAAAAAACATATTTGGGGTTAGGGTTTTAAAATACCACCACTTTTTTTTTCAAAAACCTAGCGCTATTCATTAACAATGTAACAACAAACACTAGCTAAGCATGTTTCTGAACACGATCGTTCTAAGCTTCTTTTTTCTTTTGTATTTTTTCAATTTTTTTTATAAATTCGGCCTCTCTCTAAAAAAATCACACCCATCTAAAAATTCAAAAAATCCCCACCGACGCGGCCCAATCAAGAGCGACTATCTGTCAGAGCGTGCATGTGGGTGATGTCGGCATAGTTGTCAGAATCATGATTCTACCATGCGATTCTACGACTTTACGACCCAAATTGAGCCGAACGATTCTACGATTCTATTAAGTAGAATCTTAGATCTTACGATTCTGAAAGCTATGATCCTACTGTCTGCGATCCTACCATAGAGGTTCCGATCCGACTCAGAATCACGATTCTGACAACTTTGGATGTCGGCGCTGCTTCTTCTCGTCGTGTTTGCAGATGGCGGGTCCATGTCTACCACAGTTTGCATGTTCCCTTCCGCTGCCCACACCTTATCAGGGACAACGTCGAGCGGCGATCGATCTCAGGAACTGGCGGCGGGAGCTTTCGGCCACGGGAGTACATGGGCAGGAGTTGCAAGGCGATAGCTGGAGAGCAGATGTGTGGCAGGGGCAACAGATGCTTGAGCCGCCCATGGACACGGGCGGGGGTTTGGGGGGATGCGGGCTGCAGAGGAGTGCGGGTCGCCCGAGAGTTTCGAGATGGCGGCTGCGGAGGATATGCAAGACGACGCTGATAGAGGAGATGGCGGGTAGCAGCAGAGGAGATGCAAGAATGTGAGGGAGAAGTGGGAGCGGCGCCGTGGCCCGTGGTGCTCATGGCAACGAGATAAGGAGGACGACATGCAACACAGGGGGGGCGCGACTAGAGGTTAGGAATGACCTGAGGGCAGGATTCGCTTGGCAACGAGAGAAAAGATATAATGAGAGAGGATTTGACAAGAGGGTCCCTCGTAGTTTTACAAAAAAAAATCGGAATTTAGAACCATCTGTGTGTCCTTCCACCATTCATTTCGTGTCATGTCAGCACTTACTGTGGAGGTTACCGGTCAGAAACACGGTTAGCTCAAAACTATGCAGTCGGTGCTATTTGTTACACTATTACTAAATAGTGATAGTTTTTTTTATAAAATCATTTTTTTTGATAAAAATCACATCATGGTGATCTTTTGAAACTCTAACCCTAAATATGGTGTTTTTTGGACTTTTCTCACTTGTAGGAGGTTAGATAATCTAAGAGATGGACTTTACCTATCTAGTTATGTATTTTCATCTCTAATTTTCATGAATTTTACCTGCAAGAACATGTGAAAGTGCATGGTTGCCCCCATGCATGGTTTTGGTAATTAATGACAATCTCTATGGACTAATGTTTGCATTGAGCTATATTTATAGGTGTGTCCATTTGAGTTGCTTGATCTCCATTTGTTGGAGTCAAAGCTAAGGGAAGAAAAGTTTGTGTTGATCAAGGCTTAGTGCGTATTGATCAACACTCAAGTCCAAGTGAAGATATGTCGAAGAGGTGCTTCTCCCATCTTGGTGTATGGAGGAGCAACATGTGAATCTTCACCAAGCGAAGCGCAATCAAGAAATGTGGTGCATCTTGAGGAGATGAAGATCATCTTCATCGACCTCCAGTGGATTTATGCGCAAGGCAAAGGTATGATCTTGATAGGGTTTCTATTTTACCGGTCTCATGTTGTTTAGTGAGAGACCGGATTATAGGATAGATAGTCGTACTATCAAGAGGGGCTCTCGACCGAGTATCGTGTTCGTATCGTCGTAGAGAGCACAAAACTTTGCATCTATGCAATCATCTTTAATGGTTCTTATTTGTCTCTTATCGTGGTGTGGTCTTGGTGCTTGTCGTGCCCGTCATGACAATGCTAAGTTCACCAAAAACGATTTTCATATGCGTCTTCTATTTGCGGTTTCGGCATTGGAGATTTTGCCGGTTCATCCGTGCGGAAGATTTATCTCTTCCATTTCGTTGCAAAATCTCCATTACTTGTTTGTCATTTACATAGGTTTCATTTGTCGTCCTCTTTCCAACAAAATTGGTTTCATGTCTTTTGGACTTCATTTGCAAAAGATATTTCGTTTCCGGTTTGAGAAATAGAGGTTTAAACTTTCCCCATGTGTTTTCATAATATATTGTTGGACTATGATGTTTCTCTGCATATTCTTGTTGTGCCCGTTGTGACGATTCCAACGAGTCCAAGTTTATCGAAAACGGAGTCCATTTGCAAAAGTTATGGGGTTCTGATTTTACTGTTGGATCTACCCCGGAGATGATCCAGAGTCTCCGGCCCAAAGGACCCGGAGTCTCCGGCCCCTGTGTTTCGCTGCCAAATGTGTTGCTGTGGTGCGGTACTGGACTGGGGTCCGGAGATACCCGGAGATGGTCCAGAGTCTCCGGTCCAAGGGACCCGGAATCTCCGGCCCCAGGTTTTTCTCAGCTCTTCTGCGTCTTTGTGGTGCGGTACTGGATAGGGGTCCGGAACACCCCCGGAGTATGTCCAGAGTCTCCGGCCAGGCCAGAGTCTCCGGCCCTGCCCTGCCCGATGATCCAGCCACCCGGAGTCTGGCCGGAATGTCCGGCATAGACCAGAGTCTCCGGTCACTTACATCGGAGTCTCTGGCCTGAAAAGGCCCCAATGGCTAGTTTTTGGGGAGGGACTATAAATAGCCCCCTTCTTCCCCAAGAGCTGGCTGCTCACTCTTGCTCAGCTCATTTCCTCTCTCCTCCATTGTTGCAAACTTGTGAGCTTGATTCCTCTCAATCCCTCCAATAATTCTTGCCCAAATTTAGGGATTCGAGAGAAGAGATCTTGATCTACCATTCCACCAATCAAAATCTCCTCTAAGTGAGGGGAACCTAGTGGATCTAGATTTGGGGTTGCTTTGTGTTCATCCCCTTTGTTCTTCCTCTCTTATTCCCTCCATAACATTAGTTGCTTTGGTTGGAATTTGAGAGTGAAGGATTTGACCACTTAGTGTGTTCTTGCCTTTTGCATTAGTTGCATCGGGTTGCTCTCTCCACGGTGATACGTGAAGTTGAAGGTTGAGAAGCTTGTTACTCTTGGGTGCATTGTGTTCCCAAGAGCTTTGTGTCTCTTGGGTGCATTGTGTACCCTAGACGGTGGAGGTGCCGCGAAGACTTTCGGTTGTGAAGCTTCGGCACAATTTGGGAGCCCCCAATTGAGTTGTGGGTGTGTGCCCCAAGCAAGTTGTAAAAGGGCTCCGGAATCCGCCTCGAAGGATTCCGATAGTGGAAGGTGAACCAAACCCTTGAGTGCGGTTCATCGGAGAATAGGGTGAGGCCTTTGTGGCATCTTGAGTAGGCCTCTTGTGGCGAGCTCACACCCCTCCAACGAGACGTACTCCCTTAACAAGGAGGAACTCGGGAATACATCCTCGTCTCCGCATGCCTCGGTTATTTCTATACCCGAGCTTTACTTATGCAATTTACATTGTGATAGCCTTCGTGCTTGAAGTTCATATCTTGCTATCACCTTGTTGCTTGAATTGCTTAGCATAAGTTGTTGGTGAACATAGGTGAACCTAGAATATTAGGTTGTTGGCTTGTTAATTTAAACACATAGTTTTATTCCGCAATTATCAAGCCCCTAATTAGAAAAAGTGTTAATCGCCTATTCACCCCCCCTCTAGGCGACATCAGGGACATCGTTTGTTCTTCAACATGCTAGTTTACTAGTGTGGCAGCTGATACTGCAATTGTAGGTTAAATGCTTTGCTGGTATGCAATTGTTCATCTATCCCAAGAATGTTGTTGCAAGAACATTGTGGCACGCTGCAGAGTTTGTTGAATGCTTTGCTGATATGTAGACTTAGCGTTTGTCTTCTCTGTTGTGACCCTTTAATTTAACTTGTGATGTTTGACTGAATACAACAATTCATTCCAGCATTTACACTTTTACTGCAAGTTGTGTTCCTAAAATCTAATACTGGATTACAAGTTTATTACAACAAGCTTGCAAGCAATTTTTTTTTGAGGATTTCCTGCAACAGATCGCTCCTCATAGAAGATGCTTGAGTGGACATGTTGGGCCTGAAGTGCTTTTCGCAGGAGGCCTGCAGATGTTAACAATTACAAAGTGCTTGTAACAGTCTTGGTCCGTGCTTATTTTCAGAGCCCATCATCGCCTCATCGGCGATTCGGCATAATCCCTTTATCGTTCTCAGCTACTACTTCTGCTCCCTAAAAAAAACTACTATTTTTGTTAGTTCTATAAAAAAATTATCACTGTTTCATAATTCTTGTCGTGATTTTATTTTAAATTTAAACTAAAAACATGATAAAAATTATGAAACGATGGAAGTATTTGTTAAACCTTTTTTGGCGTATAGTTTTTCCTAATATTTACATGTTGTGCACAAATATTTTTGGTAATGTTTAAAGCGAGTTTTTTGCTTTTTATTTCTTGCACCTTGTGCATTCCCTGGGTGGCTTTCACCCAGTTAGTTGAAAGCTTACTTGTTCTTCAAAGGTTTGCACCGATTGGCAATCTTGCGTATGTTTTTTAATCTCATTTTTCATGTTTTTAAAACTTCTAAACTTCTGTGACCATTGTACACAATATTTGTTTATTTTTTAGTTTTCTATAATATAATTATTCAATTATATTCTGATCTGAAACGTAAAACATCTCGATACATGTTTTATAATGACTAGCACAATGCCTGTGCGTTGCAACGGGAAAAAATAAATTATCATGTGTACACAAACTTGAAAGAAAATTAAGTATAGTTTATACAACTTTAATTATTCCATTATCTTAATGATTTTGGTTTTACCAAGAAATATGTTTTTAACCCCCCCCCCCACACACACACCAATAAATTTAGTCCTCCAGTTGTAAATGAACATAGTTCACACTGCCTTTTTTGTTGTGGTGATTAAGGATACAGTCCAAGACACAAATAATCTATGAATTGTTTTCTTGCGCACAAGTGCAAGTGTGAGTACCAACGGTGGAGCTGATGTGTACAGAAATTCTATAAATGACAGCTATAGAGTTAATTATTTGCTATATACAAAACATGTACGTATGAAGGCTTTGAGGGGAATAACATCAAGCATGAACATAGTTCACACTGCTTTTTTTGTTGTGATGATTAAGGATACTGTTCAAAACACAAATATCATATTTTGGGGAAATATCGAGTTCTTGATCCTCATTCCATCCTGGTTCATGGTATCTCAAAATTCATTCCATTTATTATCCATCATCCAATACAACTAAAAACACATATCAAGTCCAACTAAGTCAACCAGGTAGTATAGTATTTTTTCAGAACTATGATAGTAGTTACATGCTTTGTAGGCCATAAAAATTGAATATTCCAACAATATATGTTGATCTATAACTGAAAAAGATGGTCTACAAACAGAGGAGAGTCAGACTGACCTAAAACAAAACAAGCAGCCCCAGTAGGCCTACAGGTGCAGCAGCAAGAAGATTGGTTGCTTATGCAAATGTACAAGCCAACCCTGCATTTTGACAATCAATCCTTGTTACATATTTTCAGCATACTGCTGTAGTAACTGTAATGGATTTAGAGATCCAGTGTGATTTCGGAAGAGCAAAACCATGCCCCTAAACTAACAGGGTCAAAAATACCCAATCCACCCTAACGAGCGAGGCAGGTAGCGGTAATGGATTTGGAGTTTTAGACATCCAGTGTGAGGAAACGACCTTCATGTCGTGTTGGCCGGATAAGGAGCAGACACGGGCGGTGTCCGGTGTGGAGCTGCTGCTGCCCACGCGGGAGAAGAAAAAAAAGGAGCTGGTGCGGACAGCTCCTAGCTTCGGAGGTGAGAGGACCGAGGCGATTGGGCAAACGATCGAGGCGATCGGGGAATTCGTTAAAAAAAGTTCCTTTGCAAAGGAACCTAATATGCATATTGTCGCGACAAGGGTCACCTTCTACTCGTTTGGTCTCCTCGTGGGTATTTGCATGCGTGACAAATGGTAACACTAGAGAGTTTTGGTGGGATTTTCCCATCCCACCGGATGGAGGACGGATGGGTGGAAACGTATTTATTTTTAGATTCGTTTTTTAAATGAAATATCTCTAGAACTGTATTTTAAAATTACGAACCGTTTTCATATTTGAGATCCTCGCGTCGAGATCTTCAAAACTAGATCCCATATTGATAGGTTTCGAGAAACTTTTTTTTTATACTCCCGGTTCTATATAGTTTGTACTCTCGATAGGAGTGTGGTTGTACATCTCCACTTGTACATCTCTGTCTCAAGTTTTGTACCTCTTCAGTTTTGTACATCCGGTAGCACTATGGTTGTACATTTTCAGTGTTGTACATCTCCAGTTTTGTACGTCCGGTTGCACTGTGGTTGTACTTTTCCAGTTTTGTACATTTTCAGTTTTGTACATTTCTAGTTTTGTACTCCCTGTCTATGTACTTTGTACTCCCTGATATATATAGTTTGTACATAGTTCTTTGTGTATCTCGTACGCCCAAATATACTGCGGTAGCATAGGCGTTAGGCTACGGAGGGTTTGTTGCCGTCGACGCGATAGCGTCGACGAGTGATGAAGCCTCCGTACCCTAACGTCCCGAGGCTGAGTCCGCCCGTATGCCGCGGTAGCGGCGACAGGGGACGAAGCCGAGCCGTTATATCATAAAAAACTTATAACTTGTATATATAACTTAGGGTTGGGCGTGGGTGGCAAGTACCCAAATTTATATACCGGTATGCAAGAGAGATATAGATTTATTATACTCTATAAGTGTGGCATTGGAAGCAAACGATTCGCTAATAGCAGATTGTAGAAATTAGAAAATAGTGCATGTACATTTTGATTCATACGGGCTCGTACGCAAAACGGCAGCCTCCGCGTGTAGTCCTGCGCTGTACTCCCGGACGGAACGATTCGCTACTAGCATATTGTAGAAATTAGGAAATAGTGTATGTACGTTTTGATTTGTACGGGCTCGTACGCAAAACGGCAGCCTCTGCGCTGTGGAGAGAATATCTAGTGATACAATTCTTTAGGTGATACAATGCATTAAAGGAACATGAGCAAGATAAAAAATATTTTTAAATGTGTTAAAAAATTCTAGGAAAAATTATGGATGTCCACCAGATATGTTTGTACAATCTACCAAAATTTCAGTTTCAAATTCGAAATGAGCAATGAAAAATAAAAAAGACAAATCTGCTATGAATAGTGTCACTGGTGTCACTAAAAGACAAAAGCAGAAAAATGCCACTATTCATAGCAGATTTGTCTTTTTTTTTATCAATGCTCATTTCGAATTTGTGGCTGAAATTTTTAGAGGTAGTACAAACATATCGTGTCAACACACATATTTTTTGTTGATTTTTTTAAAACTTTTAAAATTGGTTTGAGCATTGTATCACCTAAGGGGTGGTATCACTAGATATTTCCTCCCGCGCTGTACTCCCGGACGGAGTACATTCTCGGCCATACTCCTCGGCCGGCCACGCGAGGACGCAATGTACTAATGCTGATTCCATCGATCGCTCAAAACGGTGACACGCGTCAGCCCGTCGCTCGCCTGGTGCGCTTCGGAAAGGGTTCCCTTTCCATAGTCCTACCCGGCGATCGGGGATCGAAGGGGAGCGGGTAGCGAGCGCTTGTGTTCTGGAGACGGCCACAGGTAGCAGCGACAGCAGGGTGCGAGACGGGCTCGCTCTCTTAGCTAGGTTAACATCGTACGGTAGACTAACTGTGTACAGTCTCTTAACTGGGCCGGCCCATGACGACGGAATTTGAAAAAAAAAACTGATAATTTCCGATCGGCCCATGTGTGACACCAACACCAGGCACTCACCAATCTCAAATTAATAGTAAAGATCATAATCTGCACTTCCTCCCTTTGACTAGCCAAAAAAAATGTGGCATTTAACCTCAATATAAAGTATGGGTTCCGAATACCTAAACATCTAAAAAGAAAGATTAACATTAAATTACAATAATATCACATGATATTAAAATTGAAATCAAGAAATATTATAGTTTGTAGTACCTTCTATATTTCGGTTGGCTATGGGCTTGTTAAACTATGTGGCATTCGTAAAGGGAGAGGGTATTTAGCTAAGGGGCACTTCTTTTGGGCTTCCCGGACGGCTTCGAGGTCCGGGGGCAGCACAAGCCCAAAAGAAGTCTTGGGCTGGTGGCGGGCTTATTTTCACCGCGAAGCTCACTTCGTGTGTATTGCGAGAAACTCCTCTCGACCAGTTTCCAGACGGCTTCCCGAGATCCCCCGCTTACGAACCGAACCAGTACAAGCTTTGCCCCTTCGTTTTCTTCTATTTACGCCAGGATTGCCACCGTAGGAAAACGCTTGGGAAGTAAAAGAAAAAAGAAATAACGTGTCTTCAACCCGCAGCGCTCTCGCATCGCGTCCTGGACATGGCTAGCTAGGGTTTCTCGATCTCGCCGTTCTGCTGCCTCTTGAGCCCGATGAGCACCTCCCCGTCTCCGCCTCGTCGTTCCCACTGGCCTAGACGAAGGAATCGACCAGCGACGCTGTAAATCGAGCTCGTCGTCCAGTTCTTCCCCGCCTCCGGCCGCCGCGTTCTCCTATTGTGTCGTCGTCGGACCTCCTGTACCTTCACTGACCCCTCCACGAGCTCCAGGGTGATTGCGCGGTCCGAACGGACCCTCTTCCTCGCCGTCTACTGCTCTGCAACATGCCACCACCGTAAGCCGCCGAGCTCCGCCGTTTCGGTGGTCGCCGGCGTCAATTCCGGCGACCATCTGGCTCCTCATTGCTGCCAATCGACGTAGCACTCCGCCGCGCTTCTGATCCGCGAGGCTTTACACTCCGGCGAGCTTCGGGGGGTCCGTCCCGGCCTCCGGCCGACGCGCATCCATCCGCCAAACTTGTAAGAAGCCTAAAAGAACTCTTCGATGTATTTTCTTCGGTTTCTCTGCACCGCCGTTTCGCCAGACCGCAACCCAGAAACCTGCTTATAGAGAATCAGGAGCCCAAAAGAAATGCCCCTAAGTGTCCACACATAAGTTGTTTTCGATAAAGCTTTAACAACGCGAAATATATGAAAAATACTTCCTATGTCCATAAATATAAGACATATACTAATGGTTAAATTTAAAGTTTTAAACTGCTAAAACGTCTTATATTTAGGACAGGGAAGGAGTATTACTTAAGATTATCTTAGGATAATGAATTATAGGTATTTACCGAATTGCATTCTAAGCAAAATACAATATTATTAGTTTTGGCTTTTTCTATACACTTAATTTTCATATGTAATATGTTCACATGTGTAACAACAAAAATCTCTAAAAGACCGCGATAATTCAACTAGAGACAGAGATAGAGAAATCATCACTTTTCTCCTGTCTTTGTTGCTCGTTAAATTCCCTGGAAGGAACCATCATTCCAGCGCAGCCACGTACTCCGATACTAACGCCTCGTGCCTTCCGCCCCGCCCGGCGACGTGTCCACTCCTCTGATGATGGCAGTTCCGCCGACCGAGATGGACGGCATGGTGAACGGCGCCGTCGAGTCCTCCGCCCAGTCGCTGGCGGCGCATTCGTCTCCGGAGCCCAGGGCCAAAGGCCGCGGTCTCCGCAGGTGGCGCCGTATCGAGCGGGAGCAGCGCAAGGGGAAGACTCCCTCTGCCGGCGCTGCTGGGAGCGGCGCCGCCGGTGACGAGGCGGCGCAGCTCCACAAACGCCGGCTGCCCCTTGGCGCGGCCGCACTGCCCAAGGGGAAGCACGAGGCGACTGTGGATGGGGAGAGCTCCACCGCCTCCGTGGAGTCCCGCTTCGTCCCCCTAGAGCCGGCGCCCGGGAAGCTGGACCCGGATCTCGGCCTGCTCATCACCTCCGTGGGCTTCTCGGTCGGCGCGGGAGGCGGCGACTCCGACAACAGCGAGGATAGGAGCAGCAAGTCCTCCACCGCCGCCAGCGCCCCGCGCCACGACTTCGCGCGAGCACGGGACAGGCCGCGTGCTCACACTGCCGGCTCCCTCCACGGCAAGAATCACCGGACCGCGCGCGCGCGACCGCTTGCCCCCGCCGAGTCTGAGAACCCGCGTTGGAGCCTCGAGTCCGATCGTCAAAGCTCTAATACCGTCACCGGCCGGAAACCCGGTGTCGGCATCGTCGGCAATGGCGTCCACAATGTTCGTTCTGACGGTGATGAAGGGCAGCCGGGAGAAGAGGTGCAATCGACGGCAGGGCGTTACTGCACGCAGAATGGGAGTAGTTTGGTGGGCAGATTAGTTCAGGGAAGTGGTGATTCCGGTGATGCTGATGCTGAGGACACACTGGATGAGGGGAGTGTTGGGAAGAGTGAGAACGGATTGAGGACGAATTCAGGTGCTGATGCATATGACGAATCGATTTTATTTCTTCAGAGAGCGCAGGAAGCTCTTCAGAATGGTATGGTTGTATTCTCACCTGGTCTACTATCTTCATTTACTAACCAATTGCTGAAGAGGTTGTACCTTGAGACAAATGTGGCATGCCAACTATCTGTATGCACCAATGCTTTTGTTGGTGCAGTTCATCTTACTACATTTGTAAGAAGTTTAAGATCAGTCTGCTATATATTTCCTGATGCTTGCGGAATACAAGTCATGGTTCAGTTATCTTGATGTTATTTTTTTGGTTTTCTGGAAAGAAATGAACTATAGTTGTGATACGGCCATCAATTATTAACCTGACATTAGAAATGGTGCTGGTGGGGAAGTCGTGTTACTTCTAATTTTGCTCGGTATAAGATCATCTATTTCAAACATAAATCTAGTTCATTCGATAATGCAACCTAGGAACACGTCTTCTCTGCCTCATAAGTCGAATTAGATTAAACTTCATTGATCAGTTGGTTATGTTTTCAGTTCTATGGCTGCGATGACATTATCGGGATTGTCACCCTGTTGAAACTTCTATTGTACTGTAACATTCAGTAGGCATTATCGGATAGATGGTCGGTATCACCACTCCTTGTTGTAAGAATAAAATTGGTTGTCTATGGTACTGCTCCTTGTTGTGAGTACAAAATTGGTTGTCTGCTAATCATGTTTCTAACTTGTGAGAGGCTCGTCTGGGAAGTCACAATATGATTTACCTTTTTGATGCTTTGGTTTAAAATTATCTCTGCAGAAGGGCTCCTATTTTAATCATTGCTCCTATGTATATTGCAGAGATTCAAAATTTTGTGGTGCTCGGGAAAGAATCAAGTGGTGATTTTGATGCAAGCGATGATGAATGGAGTGACTCGCTCCACCTTGAGGAACCTATCAAAGAAGCCAGTGAAAAGGGAAAGAATCTTGAGTCAATGATGGAACAAGCATCAGCACTGATCAAGGAGAAAGATTCAAGAATACGTGAACTGGAAGCTCTCAGCCGGACGAGGGCTTGGAGAAGTGCAATACAGAGTACCAGCAACCTGCTGTTGCAGTCTGATCTTGATCGATTGCTCCAGGAGAAGATGGAAGCGGAGATTCAGTGCATCATCCTGACAAGAGCTTTTCAAACCCGGACACCCTTGGCCGTTGACCGAAAAGCTCTATATGAGGAGCAGAAATGTCTGCTCGCCGACTACAAGCAGCTTGAACTCAAACTTGGTCGTGCCGAGAGCCGAGCAACGATACTCGGAGAGATGGTAGAGAAGCTGGAGGTGCAATGCAAAGAGCTCTCTGCAAATTCAGAAATCTTGCAACTGCAGTCTAGAGCAAGTACTCTGTCATTGTTCTGTTTCATCCAGTTTATTCTGTTGCTTATCGCCATATTCACCTTTCTTGTGTGTCTCATGCAATCCTCAACAGAGTTTGTACCTACTTAAGCTTAGAAGAACATACCAGGTAATCCTTGTGTGTAAACTTGTCTGAAGTAGCTTCCTCTTGTTTTCGCCATGCAAAATTATGTTTGTAACATAAACTCTCCGCTTTCTGGTTCTTGCAAGACGTCATGTTGGCATATTTGATGTCTCAGTATCTTCGGCGTAAGTAAAATACAAACTGGTAGCGTTTTTACGTAAATTTGATTGCTCGTTTTGACTTTTGATCAAAAGATGACAAGCAAGATGAACTCAGCAGTAGTTTGGTTAGACTATAGATGGCTTACAAGAGTTCAGGGGCATGTATGGGCAATGACATTACAAAAGACAGGCTATCAGCTTGTTCAGCACCACCGCGCCTTTGTGGTTGTGCTTTGGTTTCATGAGGCCTCGGGACAAAACCTACACATATGTACACCCTTTCTACAACTTGTGATCTTGTTCTCGCATGTTCCTACCACTAGCTAATTCACAGAGCGGAATCAAGGTACGAGTAGATCCGTCGCCGACTATACTGGAGGAGGCTGCTATAGTTGCGATCATTCACACCAACAAAGAGAGCCTCGGTGTCAGGACTGAACGACATGCCGGCAATCTCACCAAAGAAGTCCAGCTCCTGCTTCCTGCCGTACCCGCTCCCGACATCGAAGATGTGGATGAAATCCGCAGGTTCGGCCATCGCGAGGAACTTCCCATCAGATGTATAGCGGATCGACCTTATGGCTCCGATGTTGCCACCCAGAACAGCAACAGACTTGGAGAGGTTACGAGCATCCCAGATCCTGCATGTCTTGTCTTGATTACCAGTAGCGAATGTTCGGCCGTCTGGGTTCCATGCTGATGCAAATGAATAATCCAAATGACCACGGAGTTCATGAATCATCTGCGAGAAACACAACCATAAGCTCCTGCAAACCATGATGTCATTGATTAAAAGTTGATCATTGGACGTTGCACTCTACTTACTTTCCCAGAATTTGCGTCCACCAGAAGACCGTCAGGATCGTCTCCCACAACAACAAGGATTTTACCATCAGGGCTCAATGATGTGTGCTGCATGGAGGAAAACAAAGGGGCAAAACAAGGTTAGACTTGTCCCTCTCATCACCTCATGGTAGACAAAAATGCCTTGACCAAGTATTGATTATTGATTTGAATATCACGATTTAATTAGGAGAACTCCAATACACAGAGAAGCAAATAAAATACTAAATAAAGACAGGAGCAAAGGATGATGCTTACATTCACTGCCCAATTGAAACAAAAATGATTGCACATTTGAAAATTTTCCAAGTCAAAGTCTCTAAGTCCACAATCATTGTTTGAAGCCAGGAAATGAACAGAACCACTGCCAGAATAATTGTTTACATTGTGATTCGTACAATCTCAATTTGTCAGAACAAAACAATAATTTGTCACATAGAAAATAAATTACCTAGGTTTCTCAAATATCTCCAGACAATTAGTAATGCCGTTGTCATCATGTGTTGACTTGCAACAATAGCTTATTCCTTCACGGTCCACAAACTACAATTCCTCGGACAATTGTTACATTGTAAGCGGCATAGATGTCAGAAATGGAATGCGAGGTTAAATATGAAAAGATGTTACCTTGCATATTAGTTCTCCATGAAATCCACCAGCAACCAGCAGGTTATTCTTCACTGCCAATGTGCTAACTTGAGTGTGATAAAAGCCCTCGTAGAAATTCCCCTGGTGCTTCTGAAGTCAAAGCACATAAAACAGGTGTGCATTTTCTTAAAAAAACTATTAAATATACAAACATCTTTAAGAATGAAAACGAAAGGTCACAGAAACACTTGGAAGAGTAATATGTACCTCAGATGGTGCAACGTGTCCTTGAAGATCAATGACTCCGTGCTTCTCAGAAGTCAGTGATGACCAATGAAGTGCGGAACAGTATGACATAAGATAAACATCATGCCTTGTCGTTGCCCATACTAAATTTCTCAACTGCATGAAAGTGATAGAACGAGCTTAATAATTTCGTAAGAGTTAAGCAGGCAATTAATACTTGAGGGCATCTGATAGTTCAGTACAACCATACAGACAAGAGATACACAGCCTGTTAGTTATTACAGTTTTCCTACGGAAGAAGACAGGTGGTCCCCTAGTATAGTATCTCACCCTAGTAAGCCATAGAGGATTGCAACCATTCCAGAAGAAAGCAATTGCAAATGTGTGTTCCTGTGTTAGGACATAACCATAATTGTCATTTTCTAACAGCCTTTCAGCACTATCATGAAGTGCATCCGGAAAAAAAGAGAATGTGTAGACCTTGTTAGTATTCATCGGAACCGCTGATTATCTTCAGTAAATTAAAGTTCTCTTTGATTGTATTCTAAACACACAACATCGGGAAAAAAATCTACAACAAATTAACTTCCACAGTAATACAGCCAAATATTGGCAACCATGAAAGAAAGAACACAATAACAGACATTATCCGAATTAGCATTTCTGAGAATTCTTGCTTGCTTAGCATGAACTGAGAGAGTAACCTAATGAAATTACAATACCAGGTATCATTTTTCTCACCTGAAAATGAAGGATGGTCGGTTTCACCGATCTTGTGTTATGCTCAAACTCGTAGTAGAGCTGGCCTTTATCAACAGGTGTACATAACTGCATAGAGATCACCACATCAAAACCTCCTAAACTGAACAAAAGAAAAGTACAAGTCTATCTTCTTGTGTAGCAACATCATGCCTTCTCCGATGTTCTTCCGGAATTAGGTATGCTTTCGAAGTTCGCATACTCTTTAAGTCTTCTCTGCCTATACCTGTCCCTTGTGGTGTTCGCCCTTTCCCATTGAATTCCCTGTATGTCCTTTCCTTTCTTGACATCCATGGCCGACGTATCTTCTGACGGCTTACTAATCTACAAACAAACAAAAAAACCATTGGTGTGTGACGGAACTAAAACTATTCTGAAACTTTTTTGCCGAAGAACTATTCTGAAACTCTCTCCCCAGAACCAAGAAACACCACAAACGCAGGTAGCCAGGTACTGGTCAATCATGATAAATTAGAATCTGCATTCTGGAATACAAATTTCCGATACTGCTAATTATGTTTTAGCTCAGGCTAGCCTACTGAATCGAACGGGAAAACAAAATCAGCAACATTTCAGAGCAAGTTGGAGACGAAACCCCATTCCCAGAGAACTTAGCAAGCGAGTGAACTTACAGATTGGATGTACTCGTCGTCCTCGTAGTCGGAGTCCCCCATCAGGTCGGCGAGTCGGTCGTCCTCATCTTCGGGGTACACCCCCGCGACCGCGAGCCCGCCGCCGTACTGCGACATGGCCTGCAAGAACACCGGTGAGGAAACAGCAAATATGAGCCGAGATGAACCAAAATTTGCGAGGAAAACTTCGAGATTTCCGCTGCAAGAATACTAACCTCTGTTACTTTTCGCGCCTTGAGGTTGGAGTAGGCTTGAATCGCTGCCGAGCAAGGGTTCTGAGGTTTTCTATGAACAAGAGCAAGCACGACTGCATTTTTGTTGGCACTTAAATAACCAGGCGAGTCCTGAAAACGGGAAATGGAGTGCATTTTAGCACTTAAACCCTCCAATAATAGGAAATATAATCGCCACAAATAGTAGTGTCTTTTTTTAAAAGAAAACCTGAGTACAGTAGAGATACATTATCACTCGTACAAACTCACACAAAGTAAACTGAAGATTGAGTCACAGGTCTTATGCCAGTGACACCATAGTAGCCGCGTAAGACCACATGCCCAAATTGGCACCGTTTAGAACGTAAGAATTCAAAGCATAGGAACACGAAATCCACCAAATACAAGGATAAGTAGAGGGGGTCCTCCTTGGCAATTTGTAGCGATGGTTAATAGTACTAATTTTATAATTCATTGTTCCCCAGAAGAAGGCGTAACTAAGAATTAATCCAACAATAAGATTTATGTTGACAAAATTGACATTATCAGATTCATATTTCAAATAAGTTTCGAATGCATGATACAATTTTTGTGGCACATAACTTACATTCATTGATCAAATGTTTAGTCAGAGATTTAAACTTTTGTGCATTATTTTCGAGAACAAAGGGAGTAAATACATTATATAAAGTGTCATGTATACTAGATTTCCATAGGAACCAAAACGTCAATAGTACCGTTGGATTCAATAGGGCTGGTAAGGTTTTGCGTGTTGTATCGAATTAAACAGTATTGTTGGATTCGAGTAAGAAGAGCTCAAAATTATAGGTAAAGAAATGTAGGGAGTAAGTTTTCTCCGAATTTTTTATGGGATAATCAATTCCATAAATACACATCTCAGAGGATTATAAGTCCTGTGTGTGAATCGGTTCCATAGGAGTTTTCTCTAAGAATCTTCTACAAATGCATACTTTCGTCTTTGTTTAGGACGGAGTTTGAAAGTGCTAATAGTCAAAGAAAGGCCTATTCATATTTTAGAAACGGTTCTAGTTTGGAAAGAAAGAATTTGCACCCCACCCATCCCCCCCCACACCCACCCACCCACACACACAAAAATACAACTTTCTGTAAGATTCATGTACCTGAAATAAATACGCTGAGGACTTTGCTGTCAATAGAGGCATGTGCAAGGGGTTTTTCTAGAGAGGCACCTTTAATTATGGGGATGCTTATCCATCCACCGCAACGGACAGGTTGCAGCATCCAGGAGATGCCCCAGGATTCGCGCCAAATGTAACGCTGCCCCCGGAATCGGGCTGCCGTTTTCGTTTTGGTTTTTCTTTTTCCGGTGCCCGTTGAGACGTCAGCCGTTTTTTGCTTCTTGCGGCAGACGTTAGTTTTCTTAGGCCTTCCGTAGTGCTACAGCGTGGACCGTTTCTAAGATGTCCACGTTGGCTATTTGCTTATGTGGATGCCTATTTAATGAGGAAGGAAGTAAGAAACGGTTCCTATTTTAGCTACGTCTCCTGTCACCAAAGCCAAGACAAATGACTACAGTTGACCAATTAGCACATCACGCTGGCTTTGGGATGGAGCGTAAGAAGTAAATGTGGAGAAAAAACTAAGAAACGACCCATTAGGATGTGTGGTATCTTAATATCGTGTGCTGACATGGATAGTGCTTAGATACGGCTTCCCCGGTTTGCATTACGGATGGCCTTACGAAACCATCTGATGTGTAAAGCGGTCTCAGTCTCACGGTGGTCCATGGGCGTTCGTACGTGTCTGACAAAAACTATGCATAAGCAAGCTCGTCGTGTCCCGTTGATCATGTGAAGCTAGTCCTATTGTGCGTGACATAAGGACACGGTATACAAGATGCATGGTTCTATGTTCCTTTTTGAGGGGGGTTCAAAGGGTAAAATTGGCTAGACTTTTCCTTTTACAAACGTGGCATGCTTTATTTCATTTTTTTATACATATAAGATGTGTCTTGCTCTCCATTTCCTTCATACTATAACAATGAGATTTCTAACATTTTTTTTCGAAGGTATACAACAATCATTTTTTTTTTTGGCAACACTAAAAAGTTTGGTAATGCCAATGAAAACTCGGTTGCAACTTTTTTTTTGCTTGTGTTGATGGCTTATATGTATTTTAGAAACCCCTCTAACATTATTCTTACTCGTAAAAACTATAGGTATAATCTTTTGGATCCATTATCCAAGAAATTACAAAGTAATTCTTAGAACTATGAAGTACAGCGAAATCTCTTGAAGACATCTCTTTCATGATATCCATATTTGCAAGACGTGGTACTATCAAGACTTCAGTAAAGAGACTGCACACTGCATCGTGGCAACGATTGTCACTCGTTTACCTATACAGACTTGATTCCGATAAAGGTTTCTGGAAGACTTTTGAGTCGTCGTCTAAATAGATGGGAAGCCATGACCGACGAACGTACTTGGGCCGAGAATGATCCCCTAAACGTGATGCCATCGTAACCACAAAATATTTACTATACTATCGAGGAAATATTCAAACTCCACAAAGAATCAAATCAACAAATGCAACATGACGCAATAACATAACTCACCATATGCAAATAATCGGATCGGCAAGGACACAAATCTCTCCAACTCCATGACATAGCTAAATAAAACTAGACTAAATTTATATGAAAAACATCATGACCACCACTAGATGCTAACGAAAAGCACAAAACTATTGAAAGATCCAGGTCCCCATCTCTCAGCGCCAAGATGCAAGCCGGATGTGAGGGGACCGAAAATATCACCGAGCGCGGTGGCTGCTCATCACAACCCTTGTTGCACCTCAACAACTCAGTTGTTGATGGTGTGTATGTATACCTGATCGTATCCTGCCAGGACCCGGACTTACCAAAGCCCAAGGACCCAGACTTACCAAAGCCCGACCTAGGATGTCAAAGCCTAGTCCCGACATGGCCCAACTAGACATTTAAGACAAAGACACCTTCCATAAATTATAAAGTAATCACTTTCAGAATAAAAATATGTTATACAACTATTTTAATAGAATAATGTATTTTAATTATTTATACTTTTAGACACGAGGAGATCAAGTGCATCGTGCTCGGACCGGGGAGTCACCAATCATGTATTCCACAACCATAGCGAGTACATCGAAAGTGCATTCAAGATGGACAGTTTCAGGTTAGTTCAGCTGCATCGATGGGTATCTTGTGGATATCCAAGGCGCCCGGGTAAGTAAGTTTCAGGAGTTTCTAGACAATGTTGGCATCAAGGAAACCATATGAGTGAATAAGGTTAATTCAGTGAGTGTTTGGTTAGTTAAATTGTGCACGTATTGTTCTTTGCTTTCTGCAAATAATGAAGGACGTTGCTTCATCGTGCTCAGTCAGTTTTTAGCATAACGCGAGCTCACTTCTCTGAAAGGATCGAATAGGTGGACTATAGGGGGCTAATAGGCTACTAAATTTTTAACTCTTTTTACCAATTTAGGAGATAACTCAAATATAAATTCTCTAAATCAAGCAACTAGGTGAGCAACCTATATGACGACAAGGATACAGTCTAACATACAAGATAACAAGCATACAAAGCTAGATATAATTAAGTAAAGGTGTTGAGAAATAAGCACACAATGAACGCGATGATTTATCTGAAGTTCACTTCCAAAGAAATCATGGAGATGTGTCCATCACAATGACCTCAATAGCCACAATGACTCACCTTATTCTCATCATGTCTCCACACAGCTTGATTGGCATGGTTCATTATATGGTGTCCTTCTTGAAGGCAACAAACCAATTTTTTTACAAACAAAGTTGAGGCAAACTCCACAACTCAATTGAATGTTCCCAACAGTATTCCGAAGCTCTAAAATACTTCTTCCGTCTAGAGCTTCAGGTCTCAAGAGTAAACAAAATTAATATAGGGTTATGACGGTGTAAGAGCAACTCCAGCCGTTGGGCCCCCTAGGCCGATTTTCCGGCGTTTTTTTGGGCCGCTCGGGGGGCCTCCGGCGGAAAAACTCGGCCTGGGGACGCGCAGATTCCCAGTCGCGCCCCCCAACCCGGCATTTTTTGGCGAGTTTTGGACAAAAAAATAAGTCATACAACATCATTTTTATAGGAAATTCATTATTTTTATAGCAAATTTATCATTTATATCAAATAATTCGACATAAATTAATACAAATAGTTTAAAAAATCATAAATTTTAAAACAAGTTTTTCAAGACAAATTACATAAACCTAGACCTCGCATTTGCGCCTCCACAGGTGCTCCACCAGATCTTGCTGCAATTGCTGATGAACTACTGGGCCTCGGATCTCCTGACGCTTTGCAAGGTAGGAAGTCCATGATGCCGGTACAGGCAGACTCCGGATCCTCTCCCACGAGAGGACCCTGTCTGAAGTATGGCACCTTCTTCTCCTTCTCATCCACTGGATTTTTTCGCTCGCTCTCAATGATCATGTTGTGCAAGATCACACAACAATTCATCACCTCCCACATCTGATCTTTCGACCAGGTCATAGCAGGATACCGGACAACAGCAAATCGAGCTTGGAGCCCATGAAATGCCCGCTCGACATCCTTCCTGCAAGCCTCCTGGCAATTGGTATACTAAGCTTGAGCCGTCTTCGGCACAAAGTTTGAGATAGTCTTCACAAATGTGGACCATTTTGGATAGATTCCATCTGCCAAGTAGTATCCCTTGTTGTAATGGTGCCCGTTGATCTCGAAGTTCACCGGGGGATCATTACCTTCAAAAAGCTTGGCGAAGACATTGGAGCACTGCAGGACATTGATGTCATTGTTAGATCCTGGCATTCCAAAGAAGGAATGCCATACGAAGCCACTGCCTCAAGTACGACACTGCAACCACCTTTGTGCCCTTTGTACATCCCCTGCCAAGCAAATGGACAGTTTTTCCATTGCCAATGCATGCAGTTGATGCTTCCTAGCATTCCAGGAAATCATCTTGCTTCATTCTCAGTTAGGATCCGAGCAGTGTCTTCCGCAGTGTGTGTTCGCAAATATTCAGGTCCAACCGCTCCCACTACGGCTCTGCAGAACTTGTAGAAACACTCAAGGATGGTGGGCTCGGTCATGCACAGATAGTCATCCTGCGAATCAGCTGGAGCTCCATATGCAAGCAGTCTCAAAGCGACTGTGTACTTCTGGAGCGAGGAAAATCCAACCGTGCCGGTGCAATCCTTCTTGCAAACGAAGTACCTGTCGAACTCTCGGATGCCATGCACAATCTTGAGGAACAGGTTCCGGTTCATCCTGAAACGGCGTCGAAATGACTTCTCGCCGTGCAATGGATCGTTGGCGAAGTAGTCGGCGTACAACATGCGATAGCCTTCTGCACGCTGGCATTGGTTGCTCTTTTGGCGACCTTGTGCTAAGCCACCGCGCTTCGGCTGTGCATCGGCGGCGTACAGGCCGGCTAGACAGGCGAGCATCTGCAAGTGCTCTTCGTTGTCGGCGGCAGCAGCTTCGGCTTCCTCTTCCATCAGAGCGGCGAGCATCTCCTCGTCGTCGGAGTCCATCTCAGGCAACGGCGGATGGGGGTGGGGGGGATTCGGTAGGGCGTGCCGTCGCGGTGGTTGGTGGCCTATTCTGGCGGCGCGTTGGCGGTAGAGGGAGGATGTGGTGCTGGCGGCGAGGGGAGGGAGATGAGGAATGGGGCAAATCTTTGGTGGGGTATGTGCGTTCTCTCGCCGACGGGGCTGGCCCGCGCGCTTTTCCCTTTCGCCGATGCCCCCAGGGGAAACCCGACGCGTTGGGTTCGGCCTGGGAATGCCGGATGAAATTTGGGTCAAATCCGGCGAAAAACGAGGCCTTGGAGGGGTGCTGGGGAGGCGACTAGGAGGAAAATGGACCGTCGGCGTCAAAAAGGGATGCTGGGGGCTCTCAAAGGGGCGGCTGGAGTTGCTCTAATCAAATCATTTTGACAGGATTGTAGATCAAAATCTTCTTTACCAAATATCAAAGTATCAAGATGCGATTGGGGAAGAGAGATCTATAAGATTTGTGATGTAGTGTCAATGAGGAGAAAAGGTGCAAGTCTTGGTCTTCCAAATGGGGAAGGACCAATTTATATAGGTAGTTGTAAAAATCCAACATTTAGGGCTCATTTGGTTGCGGGGGGAAAAATACCAAGGGAAAATAATCCCGGCCGGGAATCTGAGGAATCATGTGTAAAACTCCGGGATTCTGTTCCCGACCTCCGGACTAGGGGAAAATACACCCCGAGAAAAGGCCGGGATCCCCCCGGGATTCCAGTTACCAAATGAGCACTTATGGAAACCCGGAGGGTTTGGCCCGGCCGGACCAGTCCTTTATATTAGACTCAGACGGATACGAGCTGAGATAACTGACGGAGACGGATACGACTGAGCTAGCCGGTTGCTGCATGGATCCCAAACACAAACAAATACTACTATGTACGTAATTTCTTACCTAACCAATCCACACTAACCAAACCGGGCCTAGAATAAAATTGTTTTTCAGAGAGAAGTACAATTGTTACGTCCTAGATCGATCGATTGAGAGGCCAGTCGGGCGGCGGCGTATACGATCGATGGCCGACGGCGAGCAGGAGGAGCTAACCATGGCGGAACCGCGGGAGTGTAGCAGGTGGGTGATGACGTGCCTAGTGGGCAGCACCGGTGTCTCGCTCTTCTGCATCTCCGTCATCCTGCTGATCAGATCCGGCGACGACGACGACGGCACGATGGCGTTGACGCCTAACACCGCGTTTGCCATCGGATTCCCCTTGCTCGTGTTGGATTTAATCCTGCACTCCTATCTCTGAACTTTGCACTGCATTGTAGCTTTAGGTTCAGTTAACTGAAGCTGTTCTAGCTGTTTCCGTTGATAGCTAGTCTTTTCTATCAGTTAGCTGTTTTAGGTGTTTAGCTTATCTGAATAACTGCAGCCATGTATCGTGAGGCATGTCCACGACTTGGCACAGCTTTGTTGGTTATTTCTGTTAGCTAGATAGGCCGTCACAAGTGGATCGTGGGATGGCACGATTGAACGCATGTGACGGCATCACCACTTCGATCGGGAGGACGTGGGATGGCACGGCCGTTAGTCCCGTTCGTGAGCTGGTCTTTCGTTGAGTTTGTTAGCCCTACGAATAAAAGGAAGTAAAACGGAAAAGCTGTAGTTGTTGCACGCAGCACAAAAAACCTTCGTGTTCATCTCTTCTTCTTCCTTCTGTTCTTGCGAGTGTGAGAGACACAGAGCGAGGGAGAGAGTTGCTACTGCAACGACATTTGGTATCAGAGCCATGTCAACGGCGAGCAAGGATGGTCGGGGTGGAGGTGGCGGGTCCAGGACGCCGCCGCCGGCCGCAAGATGGCGCCCCTCCTTATCACCGCCACCACGACATGGCCGCAGCCCTGTGCGCCGCGGAGGGGGCGAGCTGGTTGTCCACGAGCGGATCATCCGCGAAACCACCGGCTCCGCCCAGTACCCGACCCTGACGCGGTCGAATTACGCGGAGTGGGCGATGGTGATGAAGGTTCAGCTCCAGATCGCGCGTCTCTGGGACGCGATCGAGTACGGCACCGATGATGAGCACGACGACCGGGCGGCGCTCGGTGCGCTGCTGCGGGCCGTGCCGCCGGAGCTCGTCCGCACGCTGGCGTCCAAGGAGAGCGCCAAGGACGCGTGGGAAACCCTCAAGACATTGAGGCTCGGGTGCGAACGCATCCGGGAGGCCAAGGCGCAGCGGCGCCGCCGCGAGTTTGAAGAACTCTGGTTCAAGCCCAACGAGTCGATCGAGGACTTCGCGATCCGGCTGACGGGCATCATCGATGACCTCGAGCTCCTCGGCGATCCAAAGGACGAGTACACTGCCGTCCTCAAGTTCCTTCGCGTCGTGCCGCGCAAATACCGGCCGGTGGTGATGGCCATCGAGCAGGTCGTCAACCTGAAGGAGCTCACCATCGAGGAGCTGTGCGGCCGCCTCGTCACGGCAGAGGAGGGCTACGACCTCGATGACGAGGTCAGTGACGGTGTTGGCAAGCTGCTCCTCACAGAGGAGGAGTGGGCAGCTCGGCAGAAGCATCGCAACGGATCATCCTCGTCCGGAGGCGAGAAGAGGGACAAGCCGCAGAACAAGCCCAAGCCGAGCGAGAGTGGAAAATCTCCGTCAGATGGCGGGGGATCCGGTGGCTCCAGTGGACGCAAACCGGGCAACTGCAGGTACTGCGGGAAGCCAGGCCATTGGGCAAAGGAATGTCGTAAGGCGAAGCGTGATCGTGAGCAACACCAGCAGCAAGCCAACCTGGCTCAGGCGGAGGAAGATCACGCCCTTACTCTGATGATGGCAGTGGTCAGCGACACGGCGGCCACGGAGATCATGGCAACCCAGGCAGTGTTTCTCAATGAGGAGAAGGTAATTCCAGTACCTTCCCCTGATGGTCTCTGGTATTTTGATACTGGAGCTAGCAGCCACATGACAGGGGAAAAACATGTCTTCGCCACGCTGGACGAGACGGTGCACGGTACTGTCAGGTTCGGGGATGGATCACTCGTGAACATACGAGGAAAGGGCTCCGTCATCTTCAGAGGCCAGTCCGGGGATCAGCGCGTCCTTGCGGATGTGTACTACATCCCGTCGCTCCGGAGCAACATCATCTCCGTGGGACAACTGGACGAGGGCGGCTACAAGATCGGGATCGCGGACGGGATGATGACAATCCACGATCCAGTCCGGAGCCTGCTCGCCCGTGTCAAGCGCACGGGCAACCGGCTGTACACCGGCGTTCTCACACACGACGCACCGGTGTGTCTGATGAGCAGAACGGACGACCCAGCATGGAGGTGGCACGCACGCTTTGGACATCTTCACTTCCGCGCGCTGCACACCTTGTCCAGGCGGGGCATGGTGCGCGGACTCCCGGACATCGACCGCGTCGAGGAGTACTGCGACGGCTGCGCTTTGGGCAAGCAACACCGAGCACCGTTCCCGCGTGCCTCGCCGTTCAGAGCAGAGCGCGGGCTCGAACTGGTCCACACTGATCTCTGTGGGCCGATCACCCCGACGACGCCAGGAGGGAACAACTATTTCCTCCTCGTTGTGGATGATTACAGCCGCTACATGTGGCTGGAGGTGATCAAGGCAAAGAGCGACGCGTACCGGTTCTTCAACAAGGTCAAGGCCGCGGCTGAGGCGTCAGGGAATTGCAAGCTCCGTGCGTTCCGATCGGATCGCGGCGGAGAATTCAACTCCGGCGAGTTCCGCGAGCTGTGCGACAAGACGGGCATCAAGCACTACACGACGGCGCCGTACTCTCCACAACAAAACGGTGTTGTCGAAAGACGAAACCAAACTGTCGTGGAGATGGCGCGCTGCCTGCTCAAAAGCATGAACATGCCGCCGCGTTTCTGGGGAGAAGCCGTGAGAACCGCTGTGTACATCCTAAACCGGGCGCCGACGCGTGCGCTCGATGGAGTCACGCCATATGAGGCGTGGCATGGGCGCAAACCAAGCGTGCAGCACATGCGCACCTTCGGTTGTGTCGCTCATCTCCACTAATATAAAAGAGAGAGAGGGGGGTATGACACAACATATCTCATCCATCAAACAACCATCCAACGGCTCAGATCTGTCCAATGATGTGCTCTCATCAAAATCACTCCCACGACCCAAAAAAAAAAAAAACCCCCACGACCCAAAATCACGCACGCAGCCCTCCTCTCGATCCCCTTCTCTACCGCCCTTCTCGATCCACTTCTCGATCCCCTTCTGCCGCCGTGACGACCTCATCTCCGGCGGTCATCTAGCCATGGACGCCTCGCCGCCATCACCACCTGTTGCGCCGCCATCCATCCGCCTCTCTGCCATCACCCGCCGCACCGCTCCCACCGTCCCCAGCGCCGCATCTTTTCCATGGAAACCGCCGCAGCTCGTGCGTGTGCAACCGTCGAGGTCGTGGGGACTGACCATCATGGGGTCGTGGTGGTTAGATTACCCGGTACAAAATGCCCCGAGCCCTCAAGCACTTGGTCTCCTCTCACTTCCCCGTCACCTGCACGTTGTCGGCGTCGCCTCGCCGCCGCTGCAGGCCGCCGCCCCCGCCTGCACGCTGTCACCACCTGCTCGCCGCCGCCGCAAACGCCGCCGCCGCCTGCACGCGTCACCGCCTGCACGCTGCCGCCACCGCCGCCGCCTGCACGCGTCACCGCCTACACGCCGCCGCCTGCACGCGTCACCGCCTGCTCGCCGCTGCCGCCGCCTGCACGCGTCACACCTTCACGCTGCCGCCGCTCAGCCGGACATCTTACCAATAGGTTTGATTTCTTCTTCTGCTCAGCATGGTTGTTATTATTAATTGATAATGCACGTATGATTGTTAGATAATGTACTCGATCTGCAGTTTTTCTTGTGTCCAAACGGCTCAATGTACTTGAATACATCGGCTATCTCTGGCATAAAGTTTACACAAATTTACAAAATTTCAACTACAGTATGGCTGACGGTAATGAAAAGGAAAATGGTAACAGTTTAGCAGATTGTGGCTTTAGACATGGGAGTGAGCCAGTGAGGAAGGAGCTGTTCACGAGCATATACCTCTTTTCTGATGGAGTTCTCAAGAAGCATGTCCTTCGGGAGCATCAGAAGATCGCTCAACTCATTGAGCAGCTTAAAGGAATTTAATTCACCTTCACCTCTTCTTTCATCACCTTTCCTTTCAGAGTCATCACCATCCATGCCAAATATATCCATCAACCATCTGGACCAACTTCCAATCTGACAAGTTATTTGCATGCATAATCAGTAGATTTTGTTTGCAAAAACATTCAACAAAGACTCCGTTCGCAAGGAGTGAGTAAAATCATAGATAGGGTGAAAGGACCTATTCAAGTTTGCTTGTTATTCATGAAATTGCAAGCATTAACCCAGAACAAAGTGGCATAAATCTAAGGATCCAGGTTTTTATTTTCGAGACAATCTACTTGCTTTCCAGTTGAGGTACGTACCGAATTCTTCAGCTGTGCGCCTGATCCGAAGCTTAAGTGGCCAGCTGGAATTGGCAAAACCCTTGAGTCAACGATTGTATCTAAATATATCCAAAATATTTAAGTTTTAAGATTATTTCTCACGGTTACAAATATTAAGGCCAAAGCTAACACTGCTCTTGTTGATTTAGCCATTCCTTCAGGTTAGATGTTTCACTGGCATTTCATGCTTTAGTATCATTATAATGATCGAGACATTTTGTGCTTTATTTACTTTCAATTCATTTTAGATGGTGGTTAATGATTTTCATATAGGCTGCAATACACTTTTGCAATGGTTTTCGTAAGAGCGGAGTTATTGTTTTTTCCATGATAATATGGGAATTTGTCCCACTGACGGACAGGGGTAGAAGTAGTTACATGTTAATAATTCCACTTATCAGATGCAGAACAATATAGCCAATTTTGGAACTGAATTCAGATATGCAAACCTCGATTTCTAATAGAACTTAATCCTCTTAACCCCCTTCTGGTACATTTCTATTTTGCATGTGTGTGCGTTACTTAATCATTATATAAGAGCCTTGATTCGACTCCTGTAGCTTTCCATGGATTTGCTTCTTGTAAGCAACATGCCTCAACTGATTGTTTCTTTCTTGATTATTGCAGGTTCTGCAAGTGCTTGGAATATAACGCTGCAAGGATCGATTCTCTACTATTTGTGTGTTCTTTTCCGTTCCATTGTGACACCTAAAGGTGAACTAGCTCAGTCAAATGATATATGAAATAATACATGCTCCTTCTTTCAGTGCTGATCCGACCATCCCTTTCTCTGTATGTTTTTGCAGAGAGACACCAGGAGGAGAGAAATAAAAGTCAAATGAAACAAAATACTGTTGTGAGTTTTCTGAACCATAAGCGCATATGAACATTGGACATATAACTCTTTCATAATACATTTTTCATGTATATTTAAAGTCTGATCTTCTGCAAAGGTCTCATGAAGAAGAATTGTCTAAAAGTATAACCACCTGAAGCATTGATTTTCGTTCACCCTAGAATTAGTATATACGTGTGCATATATTCAATGGATTTATTATTTCTTTTAAAAATCATACTGCTGGTTGGTAAAAGGGCAATCATTCCCAAAAAAATACTTCTTTATTTGCAAAAACTGGATAAATTCAGAACATCTTAGTGGTACAATTAATGGCGATGCTTGATATGCGTGTTTATCATACAATTAATGGCGATGCTTGATATGCTTATACTGCTGCTTTGTTTTCTACTGAACCACTACATGATATCATGTGCCTCCATATTTACTCTCGGTACTAAATCTAATGGAGCATATTTTAGACTCATTAGACTGATAAAAGTTATTCACATTATTTTCTATGATGTGGTTCCTTATGTTTTGGAAATATTCTTTGAGGTATCGTTTTCAAATTTTGCCATCTGATTAAGTGATATATGTGAACCACGGGCAAATAAATTATTGACTCAATGGTGGCGCGCAGCAAGCCGTTCTTCCAAAACTCATTAGGTGTTTCAAATCGTGTTTCCGAACTTATCAGAACTTATATATTTAGTACTACTTTCATGCGTGAATATATATTATGAATACCTAGATGGACTCTCATAATGCCATCTTATGTTATGTCAATGCGGTGTGAATTTCTATATTACTTTCAATGTGTCATTCAGCATTGCTTTGATCTTATGATCCTAAAAATAAGCTTTCAAATCTGTTAGCATTGTGATTTGCAAACACAAATGGATATAAACGATTTTTTAAATAATCTGTATAAAATATGACAACCACGGATAAGAAATTAAAAGAACTATCAAGTGTCGTGCCTGCCTGGTTGTACAGTTTGTGTTTGGCTTCTTATTCTCTCTTTTGGTTGTCTAACTCTTTCAATACAATTGTGATTTGACTTTGATGGCTTAACATAAATGCCATGACTATGATATCTGAGAACCAATGGAATTTATTAAATCTCATTTATCATAAAGTGAAATGTCTAAATGTTTAAAAATTGTCCAGCTTGATTTCAATTTAACCATGTTTCTCGGTAGTTATTTTGTCACATTGTTCAGTCATAGATTGTCGATATTATGGACATTGAATGCGTTTTCAGTGGTTTATTCTCAACGTTTTCCGTAGGATTGAACCGTCCGCCTGGGTGGACTCTGGGCCAGACAAGCTGCTGGTGGGCTCTGCTGGTCGGCCGGCTGAATCGGCGGCATCGTGGTCGGCCAGCCGAATCGGCGGCGTGTTGTGCAGGCGAGCGGCAACGGGATCGATCACATCTTCTTGTTCCTCTGCGCCGCCTTCTTTCGGCCGTGTTGTCCGCCGTGCAGCGCAGCTCGGTGAGTGCTATTTCATCAATTTGAATGTTTTGACGCAAAAAATTATTTTTGGACTGATTTTCATAAGTTTTCCCTTCTTCTATTAATTATCTTTTCATTCAGATTGGACGTGGTTTTTAAATCATGTACAAAAGAATTTACATAACTTTAGCTAACCTGACTTTTAATTTTGTCTATGTTGATATAGTTGGGGTCAACAGAAGTTTCAATGGAAGAGACGGATAATGAAAGTAGTTTTACTGCAATTAAAGAATATATCATGTCCTTCCCTACCAAAACCAAATTGGTGCGGATACATGACGCAAACTTATCACGTGGAGATTTAGAATGTCTGTTCAAAGACGATGGATGGTTGGACGGTGATGTAAGCTAACATGGCTACATATTGTAAAATGTATGTGCATGAAAAGCGTTTGATTTTTTTGATATAATGTTTGTTTCAAACTACAGGTCATAAATGCATATATTTACTCCATGCGGATCCAAGACCATCTACATACTAGAGCAGGTGGACGAGTATTTTTGGAAAGCACACATACTTCTGCAATATATAAGTGATACGCTAAACTTCCTATAAGTCGAGTGGAACATACCCACATCGTGCGGCGAGTACTTAATTACCTACAACACGACATGGTAAGACTACAGATATATAGTTTAATTTAACACTGATTTTGTATTTACTAATTGTGACTACAACTGACTTTCTTCTGCCAGCTATTCGTCCCCATTAATGTGACGCAATGTCATTGGTTTCTATGTAATGTTGATGCTAAAAACCGCCGGATACAGGTGCTCGATTCGTTTGGTTCACGAATGAGTCGATCCGACCTGCAACTTACAGTGAGAATATACTAATTCCATATTCATATTTCATGATTGCCAATTAAGATATATTAGCATATACTGTAATACTCTTTTCTATTTACAGCTTAAGGGGCTCGAGAAGCATCTTATGATTGCTTCTCAGACGAGTGAGTTCAATAAAGGTGACAAGTGGCCGGATCTTCAAGTAACCAAATGGCCAATCATAGAGTGTGTTCACGAGCCAATGCAATCAGATGGGTATGCTAAACACTCACCACACACCGATAAGTGACGTGAATAATAACATTAACTATTAATGAATTAAACTTGCAGCTCATCTTGTGGGTTGTTCTTGCTGAAACTCATGGAACACTGGACAGGTCACGAGTTAGCACAGACGGTGACACAGGTATTTTCACTTGAAAGGGCAAAGTATATTCATTCCAATTTTGGTTTATAACCTATTTGTTGTGATAACTAATTTGCAGGAGGGTATGAAATTATTTAGGAAGCAATTACCTACGATTCTACATGAATCTGTTCTCAATGTGATAAAAGGAAATCCGATATATCATCAGCAAGAAAATCAACTAGGCGAATCTTCTTCACGATCCGCTGAGCGTGCCCCATTTACGGACCGCACAAACTATTATAATTCTCAGATTCATGGAGTTCAAAAATAGCAGAGTGGAAAAGGGTGGTATGCTCAGTTATCTGATGAAAAGAAAAAGGAATATCTACAGAGGCAACGCGTATCCCGACAACAAAGGAAGGACGCGAACCGGAGTGGTGTTCATATTGTCGACGTGTCTCAGTCATCGCATACTAACCCATTGAGCACACAAACCAGCACACAAAATAGTGGTATGTAGTCCTTACGCATCAATTTCCTGATAATGTACTACTGTAATATTTTCTCATGTCGACCTGCAGGGATATCGCACATGGAGAACCAATCAGGCATATATTCTTTGCACTCCGGTGAGAATGCCCAAGTTACGGGCCAAATGCACAATTGTAATGATCAGAGTAGTCAGGGTAAAAAACGAAAGAGTGGTCAAGGATGGTACGCTCGATTGTCCGACGAGAAAAAAGCAGAGTATCTACAGCGGCAGCGTATAGCCCGACAAAAAAAGAAGGCTGCAACCAGCGTTGATGTCAACTGCGTGCAGCTGTCTCAGATATCCGTGGCACCCTTAACGGGATCACAACGTACCCCGTTGAGCGACATAACCAACACACATACAAATGGTACATACACCTGTTCTGTTTCATTTTGGAAAAATGGACTATCTTAATTGTTTTACGTGTGCCTATAGGAAAATGTAGAAATGCAAGCACGTCGAGTATTGATTACCAACAACAGAAGGCTACAACCCAGAGTGGTGTTGATTTTGTGGAGGTGTCTCACAGATCGGCAACTCTCCTATCGAGTTCACAGCGTGTACCATTTACGAACTTCACCAACACACAGTCAAATGGTACATACACTCGATATGGCTTAATCTATGATATTTAAAACAATGGTGATAATGATTGGCTACATAGATTGTTGTTGATTGTAGGGTTTAATCATTCTATGTGTGCATGCAGGAAAATCTGTGGATGAAAACGATGATGATAGTGATTGGCTACACAGAAATTTGACCTACGTGCGAGATATGAGATTTGTCGGAGAATTGCAAAATGTATCCAGTTCTGAAGGGTTGCATGGGCAAGAAAGCTATGTTAAAAGTGCAAATTATAAGAAGAAACGAAGTCGTGGTTATTTTGAAAGTAAACAACAGCGTGATAGGGAACGATACTCACATATGACAAATGAAGAGAGGAATGCATTGTTGCACAAGAAGCGGGAGTATATGAAATGCATTAGGGAAACCAAGACATCATCCCCCCAAAATGATGATGTAGTTGCGACAACTACATCAGCAATTAACCTTACAGGTATATTAATATTCATTCATGGTTTGATCATTTAGTATCGCCATGTTAATTTTCTACGAACGCATTCTTCAATTTTCAAAACTACGTTCTATGCATCTACTAGGTGACATAAACAGTGATGAAGAATATGATATGTCTAGAATTTTTGAGCCAACCGAACAAGGTGCGCAAATTGAAGGTAAGATTGGTTATTATTAGGATTTCAATGTCAGCAATACTGCTCAATATATCATATTATTTCCAGTTCAAATACAGAAACACAATTCAACTTTCCCAAAGATGCAGTACGTTATTTATCACTGTGTTAAATTAGTATGACTCAGGTTTGATGTCTTCAAACAGGCGATGAATCCCATGCTACAGACATTTTTGAGCCGGATGAACAAGATGCTACATTGGAAGGTAATATATAATAATTATTTTACACTTTTTGAAAGCGATCGTATCTTAACGGTATCCATGACATTAATCCAATTCAACATGAATATTGTCATAGATTACTTGGAAACCATACAGGAGGAGCAAACAGTATCTGATGACGAGGAGTCCAGGATTTATAGAGGTCAAGGTAAATTATTGAATAAAATTATTCATATCCATGTATACCGATATTAATTTTGGCGCATCTATTTTACGCATTCATCTATTATATCTTTGCAGGAGATGTGTTCGATTCGTGGCGAGTGTCAAGTGGTGTTGCTCCGAGTAACAAGAATGTGGATCCTTATGACTATGTGTACCGCAATCTACCAAGAAAGCATCATGTTTTGAAACCAGTAAAAGATTGCGATCACTGTGGTGCAATTAGGTTTGAATATGAGGGTCCGGGATTCTATTGCAGAAGAGGAAAGGTCAAGATAGTTACGCCTGAAGTTCCTCAAGAGTTGCGCCGGTTGTTTACAAGTCAGGTTGATGACGATGCAAAGTATTTCAGAAAGCACATAAGGTATTTCAACAGCCACTTCTCTTTCACAAGCCTTGGAGTCACCCTCGATAAGAAGGTCAGCAATTTAGCGAGAACCGGTGTATATACCTTCTGTGCACACGGGGCGTTATATTATAAGGCAGATGATCTGGTGCCTGGTGGTCAAGGACCTAGACATCTGCAGCTCTACATCTATGATACCGATGAAACCTTGGAACATAGAGTAAAGCGGTCTCCAGATCTTGATATAAATCTCATACGAAAGATTCTTGAGATACTAAAGAACAACCCGTATGTGCAGATTTTTAAGAGCATGGGCTCTGTTCCAAACATAGAAGAATATAAGATTTCACTAAACACAGATATAAGACTGGACCAACGAAGGTACAATGCCCCCACGGCTTCCCAGGTGGCTGCGATGTGGGTCGAAGGGAGCGATCCACAAAACACTTTTGATAGGCAGGTTGTCTTACATAGCAAAGGTGATCGTCCTGTATTCATAAGAGCATACTATGGTTGCTATGATCCCTTGGCGTATCCATTGTTCTTTCCGGGAGGGGAAACAGGATGGAACCTTTGGATGCCATATGCCGAACCACCTTCTGTTGTTCAAGAGAACAACGAGGATGGCACCGAGGGTGAGGACTTCCAAGTTCTTGATCGTACTTCAAGTGTACACGTAGAATCAAACACGGACGATGCTGCAGGTAATGGTCCTGATGCTTGTAACGTGTTTCACGTGTTTATTCATTGTTAATTACTGATTAGACGTTTTTCTAATCGTTTCCTAGATGATGATGAAGAGGACCAGGAAGAGGGTGATGATGTTGGAACATCCAGAAAATTTGTCAGCGCAAGGGAGTACTATTGTTTCAAGCTACAATGCAGGAAAAAACTTTTCAACATTATATTGTTTGGTGGACGCGCGTTCCAACAATGGGCTGTCGACATGTACATTAAGATGGAGACCATGAGGCTTGATTTCTACTCCAAGCCTGAGAATCAGAAGCGCTTTCGTGCTGATCTATATCAGGTATCATAACGTTCTACATGAATTACATTCTGGATCTGTTTACCTGGGAATGATGCATTGATTCATCTGTTTCTTAGGGGGTTGTTGACGTCATTTATGCCGGCGAGACACGTGGTTCTCAGGTTGGCAAGAGAATTGTGCTACCGCGGACTTTTCCTGGAGGTGATCGAGACATGCAACGAAGATTTCTTGATGCGATGGCGTTAGTCGAGCGGTATGGGAAGCCTGATTATTTCATCACGATGACCTGCAACCCGCACTGGGAGGAGATTACATCCAGGCTTGAACCCGGACAGACACCACAAGACCGTCCAGACCTTGTGGCGAGAGTATACAGGGCCAAATTGCGAAGTATGAAAGATCTTTTGATTAAGAAAAAATACTTTGGTCAGGTTGCTGCATATGTCCATGTCACTGAGTTTCAAAAGAGGGGGCTGCCACATGAGCACATGCTTCTGATTATGCGCTCGGGTAGCAAGCTAACAAACCCAGATGACTACGACAAGGTGATATCAGCAGAAATTCCTGACAAGGATAGGTATCCTATATTGCATGCTCTGGTGGTCAAGCATATGCTACACGGTCCATGTGGTGCTCTCAGGAAACATTGTGCTTGCATGATAGATGGTGAATGCCGATTCCGTTATCCTCGACAGTTCTGTGATGCTACGCAGCAAGGAAAGGACTCATATCCTATCTATAGGAGAAGACTTGATGGTCGTGTAGTGAAGGTTAGAGGAGCAGAGCTGGATAATAGATGGGTTGTCCCATACAACCCTGGACTGCTTATGCGGTATAATTGTCACATCAACGTTGAAGCTTGCTCCAGCATCAAGGCAGTTAAATATTTATTCAAGTATATCTACAAAGGACATGATTGTGCGTCATTCTCAATCGACCCAGTAGATGTGGACGGTGGAGTAATCAACGAGATTAAACGGTACAGGGATGCTAGATTCGTGGGGCCACAAGAGTCTGTCTACAGGATTTGCGCTTTTCCAATGTTTGGTGTAGACCCCTCTATTCTCCAACTTCAGCTCCATTTGGAAAATATGCAGACTGTTGCATTCAAGGAGGACGATAATCTAGAGGATGTCATCAATCGGCCCTCTTCTTCCAGTACCATGCTCACTGAATATTTCAAGATGAACCAGGTGGATTCTTATGCGAAGAACTTGTTGTACAAAGAGTTCCCAGAATTCTATCGATGGATCAAGGGTAAGAAGAAATGGCAGAGAAGAAAACTAAAAGGGCGGGGACAGGTCGGCAGAATTGTATATGCGCATCCTGCTGAAGGTGAGAGGTACTTTCTGAGAGTGCTCATGAATCATGTCAGAGGTGCAACATCATATGAGGACTTGAGATCTGTCCATGGCAAGGCGTGCTTGAATTTTAGAGAATCGTGTGAGCAAAGAGGTCTCATAGAGACTGATAAGTCCCTTGATGACTGCTTGACCGAGTCTGCTACTTTCCAGATGCCATATGCTCTAAGAAGGCTTTTCGCAACAATTCTGGTGTTTTGCGAGGTGACCAAAATCCGATCTTTGTGGGAGAAGCACCTTGAGGCAATGTCTGAGGACTACCGTCGTAGCCAGTCCAACCAGGCCGCAGTAGAGCAGATGGTCCTTAGAGACATTAGGGATCTGATGCGTTCAATGGGGAAGGATATAGAAAGTTATGGCCTCCCGGATTTGGATCCTGTTTATGATGACCATTTCAGCGGTGACGATAGAGAGGTTCAAGAGGAGTTGTCGGTCATTTTTGACAAGGAAGATGTAAATATGTTTACTACTCTTAACATAGAGCAGCGTGCTGGTTTCGATGAAATCCTATCTCATGTCGTCAACAACAGGAGCCAAATTTTCTTTGTCGATGGTCCGGGTGGCACGGGGAAGACGTATCTATACAAAGCACTCCTTGCTAAGGTTCGTTCTTTGGGAAAAATAGCCATTGCAACAGCAACATCTGGTATAGCAGCATCGATCATGCCTGGTGGACGTACTGCCCACTCCAGGTTCAAAATTCCAATTAGGATCACGGACACCAGCATGTGCAATTTCACCAAGGTAGATGGTACCGGAAAGCTGCTCAAAAGGGCATCCTTGATAATCTGGGACGAAGTTGCCATGACGAAACGTCAAACAGTGGAGACACTTCATAGGTCCCTACAAGACATCATGGAAAGTGATTTGCCATTTGGTGGGAAGGTCGTGGTGTTTGGAGGAGATTTTAGACAAGTACTTCCCGTGGTGACCCGTGGGACAAGAGCACAGATCACTGACGCTACACTACTGAGATCTTATTTATGGGAGAAGGTTAGGAAGATACGCCTCACACGTAATATGAGGGCACAAACCGACCCGTGGTTCTCCAGTTACCTCTTGAGAATTGGTGATGGAACCGAAGAGACGATTGGTGGCGATTACGTGCGTCTTCCGGATGACATTGTTATTCCTTACACCCACACTGAAGAACCAGTGAAAAAGCTTATCGAAGATATCTTCCCATCGCTCCATGAGAATGCCGCATCGGGATCCTACATGAGCGCACGTGCCATTCTTTCAACCAAGAATGATTATGTGGACGATCTGAATAAAAAGATGATCGACAGGTTTCCTGGCCAAGAAAAGGTATATTATAGCTTTGACTCTGTCGAGGATGATGCGCGCAACAACTGCACAATTGACTATCTAAACACCATCACTCCAAATGGCCTGCCACCGCATATTTTGAAACTCAAAGTCAATTGTCCCGTTATTCTTCTCCGAAATCTCGATCCTCACAACGGGTTGTGCAATGGAACGAGATTGGTGATTAGAGCCTTCCAAGATAATGCAATCGATGCCGAGATTGTTGGTGGATAACATGCTGGAAATAGAGTGTTCATACCGAGGATCCCTCTGTCGCCCTCTGAGGACATTTCACTTCCTTTCAAGTTCAAGAGGAAACAGTTCCCGATCCGGTTGAGTTTTGCAATGACCATCAACAAAGCACAGGGTCAAACGATTCCAAATGTTGGTATTTACCTCCCAGAGCCTGTGTTCTCGCACGGCCAGCTTTATGTTGCATTGTCAAGGGGTGTGTCAAGACAAACCACTCGGATTTTGGCCAAGCCAAATAAAGACATAGACCCTACAGGAAAAAGCACAAAAAACATTGTGTACAGAGATGTCTTGGAGGGATGAAACGGTGTTATTATTTCTTCACGCCGGTATGTCTTAATCTGTTATATTACCAATTTTTTATTTACTCGAACAACAATGAGATTATATTTGGATCTTGTCTGATATTCATTGAAGGTGACCATAATATGTGCATCAAAGAATAATGTAAGGAAACGGAGACGCTCCTGTAATATCTTCAAAGGTCCATCACTAATTGGTGAAGAAACGTCTTCAAGCACCGACAAAAACCCTGCTAGCATCCTCGATACTTTTTGTTGTTGATCTTTATTGATGTAACTTAAATATTGATGGCTCAGATGTCCAAGTACACAGTGAATCTTATTGTGACGATTATTACACGCTTCATTTGCTGAATCTTGTTTGTGTTATTTCGAATTTTGATTGATTAATTAGTATTGTCGTTTCATTTATTATATCTATATATGGATTATGTTATATTTGTTTATTCACTTTGATAATTAAAATCATTGATATTTTGTGAGTTACTAATATTGTATTCAATATTATTACACGTGTATTACACGTGCACGTTTACTAGTGTGAAGAAGGTTGGCCCCGGCGTCAACAAGCTGGCCGACCGCTCGTCGATGATGGTGTTCATCGGCTATGAAGAGGGCTCCAAGTGCTACCGTGTGTATGATCCAGCGACGAACAAGCTTCAGGTATCTCGTGACATTGTTTTTGAAGAAAACAGGCCATGGAGCTGGGATCCAGTACACGAGTCCACGACAGAGACAGCGCCCCTGTCGTTCACGGTGGTGTACACTACCGAGGACGGGAAGATGGAGATCGTCAGCGGAGCAGGATCTACGTCGAGCCGGGCACTCAGCCCACCCGCGGATGACTGTGCTGATGGCCAAACTGAAGGCAGTGTCGCGGCCACGCCAGACAGTGGCAGTGTTGATGGCACACCTGAAGGCAGTGTCGCGGCCACACCAGGCACGCCCGCGATGCAGGCTGGCATACGCTGGGCCACGCCGTTCACGCACGACGACGCGCGCGACACAGACACTGGACCGATCCGGTACAGGCGCCTCTCATGCGTCTACGATGCAACAGAGGGCGAAGCCATCAGGGAGCCGCGCGAGCAGTGCATGCTCGCTGCAGAGGAGCCACGCAGTGTTGAGGAAGCAGCTGCAGACGTGGCATGGCGCACCGCGATGGACGAGGAGATGAACTCCATTGCAGAGAACAAGACGTGGGAGCTCAGCACACTGCCGCACGGGCATAAGGCGATCGGACTCAAATGGGTCTTCAAGGTGAAGCGAGACCCCGCTGGCAACATCGTCAAGCACAAGGCGCGCCTTGTCGCAAAGGGCTATGCCCAGCGACAGGGGGTGGACTTCGAGGAGGTCTTCGCGCCGGTGGCAAGAATGGAGACAGTGCGGCTTCTCCTCGCTCTGGCAGCTCACTCCGGCTGGGAGGTGCATCATATGGACGTAAAGTCTGCGTTCCTAAATGGTGTGCTCAGCGAGGAGGTGTACGTGAGCCAGCCGCCGGGATACGTCGTCGCTGGCAAGGAAACTGCAGTTCTGAAACTGCAGAAAGCTTTGTATGGACTTCGTCAGGCTCCACGAGCATGGTACGCAAAACTTGATGCATCACTTGTCTCCCTTGGGTTCATTCGCAGCCAGTTGGAGCATGCGGTGTACAGACGTGGCGACAACAGCTCGTACCTGCTGGTAGGCGTCTATGTGGATGATTTGATCATCACCGGAACGGATGTGCAAGCCATCGTCAACTTCAAGCAGCAAATGCAGCAGCTCTTCAAGATGAGCGACCTCGGGCTTCTCAGTTACTATCTGGGGATCGAGGTTGCACAATCTGACGGGCAAATCACACTGTGTCAGAGGAGCTATGCTGAGAAGATCTTGGAAACGGCCGGCATGAGCAACTGCAACAGCTGTCGAACTCCAATGGAGTGTCGCCTGAAACTGAAGAAGCATGATGATGCTGCTGAAGCTGACACGACACTGTACAGGAGTGTGATTGGCAGTCTCAGGTACTTAGTCAATACACGTCCAGATATTGCACATGCTGTGGGAATTGCAAGCAGATTCATGGAAAATCCCAGCTCAAATCATTGGGGTTTAGTCAAGCAGATACTCAGATACATTCAGGGTACACTGGCTTTTGGGTGTTGTTTCAGAAAGGAAGAAGGAATTCCTATGCTTCTTGGCTACAGCGACAGTGATCTTGCCGGTGATCCAGATGACCGCAAGAGCACATCTGGAGTTGTCTTCTTCCTCGGCAACAACATCATTACGTGGAGCTCGCAGAAACAGAAGGTAGTTGCTTTGTCTTCGTGCGAGGCAGAGTATATGGCTGCAGGTACAGCAGCGTGTCAGGGGGTGTGGCTCAGTCGCCTCCTCGGTGATCTGATTGGGCGTGCTCCGGCAAAGTTCAAGCTTCTAGTGGACAACAAATCAGCAATCGCTCTGTGCAAAAATCCAGTACACCATGATCGCAGCAAGCACATAGACACAAAGTTCCACTTCATAAGAGATTGCATTGAAGAAGGACAGATTGATGTGGATCATGTTCGCACAGAGGAGCAGCTGGCCGATATTCTGACCAAGGCGCTCGGATACGTGCGGTTCATCGAACTGCGGCGTCTCCTGGGCGTCGTCAAGGTGCAGGCTTAAGGGGGTGAAGTGTTGGATTTAATCCTGCACTCCTATCTCTGAACTTTGCACTGCATTGTAGCTTTAGGTTCAGTTAACTGAAGCTGTTCTAGCTGTTTCCGTTGATAGCTAGTCTTTTCTATCAGTTAGCTGTTTTAGGTGTTTAGCTTATCTGAATAACTGCAGCCATGTATCGTGAGGCATGTCCACGACTTGGCACAGCTTTGTTGGTTATTTCTGTTAGCTAGATAGGCCGTCACAAGTGGATCGTGGGATGGCACGATTGAACGCATGTGACGGCATCACCACTTCGATCGGGAGGACGTGGGATGGCACGGCCGTTAGTCCCGTTCGTGAGTTGGTCTTTCGTTGAGTTTGTTAGCCCTACGAATAAAAGGAAGTAAAACGGAAAAGCTGCAGTTGTTGCACGCAGCACAAAAAACCTTCGTGTTCATCTCTTCTTCCTTCTGTTCTTGCGAGTGTGAGAGACACAGAGCGAGGGAGAGAGTTNATTGGAAAAACTCAAGGCCGACCTCGACGAGTGAAAGACTAAGCTCGACACCGAAAATGCCAACTTCCAGATCGAGCAAGCCAAGCTCAAGGCCGACTTCGAGATCGAGCAAGCCAAGCTCAAGGCCGATGCCGAGAGCGACAAGCTCATGACCGACCTCAAGACCATCCGCGAGGAGTTCGTTGCCGGTTTATCCAAGTTCTTCACGCCCTCACATGACTCTCAGGGCCGACCCTAGAGGGGGGCTATAGGGGCAGCCGTCCCGGGTCCAAGAAATTTGGGGGCCCTCTAGATTTATGTATACAGTATATGGTATGTAGAAAAAATAAATGACAAAGAGACTATTCTATGGACCCTGGCTGGCTCCGAGCTAGTAATGGGTTGACTGGGCTTTTTGTCTCCGCTCCGCTCACTTCGGCAGTCGATCGAACATGACAGTTAATTAGCGATCGAGACATCGAGTCAATCGAACGTGCTAGTCAAGGACACAAATCGCTAGATTAGATTTAATAACTGTTCGCTAGACGCTCGTCTAATCAAAACGAAAACCAGGAGATCTCTGATATCTCTCATCTCGCCCGCACCCACGCGTTAGCACATCTCAACTGACGATGGGTTCCTGTATTTCCGATTCCAAGTGCCACGCCGACGTACCAGGTAGATTGATTGATCGATCGATCTTCTCTTATTTTTTTAGTATATGTGGTTTATGTATGCCCTAATTTTGATTAAAAATACTTTTTTATTTGCAGAATTATTATGAAGGCTTTATCCGGTGCTACAAAAAGGAAAAGGGCAAAAGATGAACATACATTCATAGATTTATAGAGATTATCTATTCACAATTTTTTGAAGAGTAATACAAGCACTTCAAAAAATCGAGACGAGTTGGCGCTAATTCTTATGGGGGAACAAAGTAATATTAATCTAGAAGATGAGATCAATATAGAAGACAACGTCAACATTAACGCGGATGATAACAATGTGAGTGATCATGAGCACGTATTTAACGACGTCTCTCTCTTGATTCTATTTCGCTAACACACATGTATGCTCACTTATTATACTAAGGGGTCCAAAATTTATTTTTGTCCCGGATCCTCGAAATCTCAGGACCGGCCCTGATGACTCTTCACAGTTTCACGGTACCAACGACCCGGAGGACTACATTACATTGGAATCCAAGGTCTCCAAACTATTCCGTGTGTACAAGGTGCCAAGTGATAAGCGAGTCGACCTTGCTTCCTTGGAGCTCGAAGGCTATGCGCAACTTTGGTGGGAACAACTTCAAGATTCCTTAGAAGTACCTATTGAATCATGGAATGACATGAAGAAGGAGATGCACAAGCGCTTCGTGCCACACCACTATGCTAGAGATTTGTACAAGAAAATTGCAAGAGCTCAAACAAGGCATAAAATCGGTGGATGAATACTACAAGGAAATGGAATCAACCCTCTCTCGTGCACATATAGTAGAGTCCGAGGAGCAATCGATGGCACGCTTCTTGAATGGGCTCACATTCCCAATAAAGAAGATTGTTGAGTTCCTACCTTATGAAAATCTTGTTGAGCTTGTGCACCAAGCAATGAAGGCCGAGCGTCAAGTCGCGGACAAACTCAAGTACGTCAAGGCCAAGTCCTTCTTCACCAACAAGGCTTCGTCGTCGACACAACCCATGGCTCAAGATTCCACTCAAGGCAATACCAAAGGAGCTCCGACTCAACCTTCACCAACATTCAATAAGTCGGTGCCTTCACCTCAAGCCGCCAAGTCATATGTCACTTGCTACAAATGTGGAGGTCAAGGGCACAAATCATTTGAGTGCACCAACAAGAAGGTGATGATAGTCAATGACAATGGAGACTATGAGTCTATGAGCGAAGATGAATACCAAGCATTGAACAAGGTGGCCACGATGCAAGGTGAAAGAGCATGGTTGCCCCCATGTGTTGTTTTGGTAATTAATGACAATCTCTATGGACTAATGTGTGCTTTGAGTTATATTTGCAGTGTTGGTCCATAAGGAATGCTTGAACTCCATATGTTGGAGTCAAGGCTAAAATAAGAAGAGTATATGTTGATCAAGGCTAAGTGCAAGTTGATCAACATACAAGATAAGGGCATGTGAAGATATGCGAAAGAGTGTCTCTCCAATATTAGTGTATGGGGGAGCAATATGCGAGTCTTCACCAAGCGAAGCACAATCAAGAAAGGTGATCCACTTGAGAGTAGATCAAGATCGTCATCATCTAGCTCAAGTGGAATGTGCAAGGAAAAGGTATGATCTTGATAGGGTTTCTATTTTACCGGTCTCGCGGTGTAGTTGGGAGACCGGGTTTTAGGATAGGTAACCGTACTATCAAGAGGGGCTCTCAAGTGAGCTTTAGCGTATCGGTCGTAGAGAGCTCAAACCTTTGCATCCTTGGCATCATCTTTATTGGTTCCTATTTGGCTCTTATCGTGGTGTGGTATTGGTGCTTGTCGTGCTTTTCATGACAAGGCCAAGATCACCGAAAACGGTTCTCATATGTGTCTGCTATTGAGTTTTCGGTGTTGGAGATTTTGTCGGTCCATCTATGTGGAAGGTTTCACTCTTCCAATTATTAGCAAAATCTCCCTTGCTTGGTTTCAATATTTTCACTTGTTATTGGATAGCATTTGTCGTCCTCTTTCCAACAAAAGTGGTTTCATATCATTCGGACTTCATTTGCAAAAGATATGGTTTTCCGGTTTCAATAGAAAGGTTTTACCTTTCATCATTTGGTTTTACCATATCTTTTTGAACAATGATGTTTCTCTGCATAATCTTGTAGTGCTCGTTGTGACGATTCCAACGAGTTCAAGATTATCGAAAACAGAGTTCGTATGTGGAAGATATTGCATTTCCGGTTTGCAAATGAGAAGGTTTACCTTTCTTCATTTGGTTTTATCCTCACATGATGGAGTATGATGTTTCTCTACATAATCTTGTAGTGCTCCTTGTGACGATTCCAACGAGCCCAAGATCATCGAAATCGGAGTCCGGATGAAAAAGATATTGAAGTTTTCGTATCGCCGGGTGGGTGGCCAGCCCCCAGGCCAGCCTAGGCCGGCTCCAAGGCCGGCCGGCTCAGGTGGGTGGCCAGCCCCCAGGCCAGCCTAGGCCGGCTCCCAGGCCGGGCTGCTCTGTGGGGTGGCCGGCCTCCAGGCCGGCCCAGGCCGGCCCACAGGCCGGCTGCCCTGTTTTGGCTGCCCGAAAACAGCTCCAACGGCCATATTTTGGCCTCCTATTTAAGGGGCTTCTTCCCCAAATAAATCCTAACCTTTGGCCAACTTCTTGAGCTATTTCTCCCCTCCATTGTTGACCCTCTTGAGCTTGGTTATCTCTCAATCTCTCCAATAGTTCTTGCTACTTTTTGAGGGAAAAGAGAGAGGAGATTTAGATCATTGTTTCCACCAATTGATTTCTCCTCTAAGTGAGGAGAACACTTTGGATCTAGATCTTTGGAGTTTCTTGGTATTCCTCCTTTGTTCTTCCACCCTAATCCCTCCCAAGCATTAGTTGCTTTGGTTGGATTCGGGTTGGAAGAACTTGATCACTTAGTGTGTTCTTGCCATTGCATTAGTTGCATCGGTTTGAGTTCCCCACGGTGATTCGTGGAAAGTGAAGTTGAGAAGCTTGTTACTCTTGGGTACTTTGGTGTCCTAGAGCTTGTTCCTCTAGGGCACGTTGGTACCCTAGACGGTTGTTGATTTCTCGGAGTCTTGGTGGCTCACGGGATTTGTTGGGAGCCTCCAATTGTGGAGTGTGGCTCAACCTTGTTAGCTTCGGAGCTTTGGTAGCTACGAAGACATTGCCGGGAGCCACCAATTGAGTTTTGGTGTGTGCCTCGGCCTTGGGCATCGAGTCTTGGTGGCTCGGTGCATTTGGTGAAGACCCTCCAACTTGTGGAGTGAGCTTCACCCTTGTAAAGGTTCTAGTTGTCAACCTCAACGGCAACATAGTGACAAGTGCCTCGCCACATTGGTGGTAAGACACAACGGAGATACGGTGTGCCATATCAAGTCTACTCGGTGTTTCACTTTGGTGAACACCGCGCTGCTCCAACGGAGACTAGCTTCCATTGGGAAGTGAACTTCGGGATAAATCATCGTCTCCAAGTGCCTCGATATTTCTATACCCGAGCTTCTTACTTATGCTATTTACTTTGTGATAGACATCGAGCTTGAAGTTATATATCTTGCTATCACCTAGTTGATTATATTGCTTAGCATAAGTTGTTGGTGCACATAGGTAAACCTAGCTAGTTTAGGTTTTGGCTTGATAAATTAAACGTTAGTTTTATTCCGCATTTATTCAAGCTTTAACCGTAATAATTTTAAATCGCCTATTCACCCCCCCTCTAGGCGACATCTGTGTCCTTTCAATTGGTATCAGAGCGGGTTCTCTCTTTATAGGGCTTCACGGCCTAGAGAGTAAAGATGTCGTCTAGTGGTTTAGTGCACAATGCCTCTTTAATATTCGATGGCACTAATTATGATGATTGGAGAAATCGCATGCTAAATTATTTTAGAGACATTAATCCTTATATAGAGAAAATTCTAGATATGGGTTTTTCTCTTCTAGAGGATGAGGAAAATTCTTATCTAGATGATGGAGCTTCTAAAGTGATTTTCAAGTCTTTGAGAAATGCAGTTGCTTTGCCGATCTCTCCTTATCGGAATGCTCATGAGCTATGGACCAAGCTTCAAGACAAATATGGTGTGTCCATTGATTGTGGGAATGATTGTTCTCCCTCCACCTCTGGGCGTGATGAGTTCTCAACTTCTTCTACTTCACCTACATGTGGCAAGCCACAAAACAATGCAATGGTGAGTAGGGATAAATTGTGCAATGATGATAGTGAGCTTCTTATAGATGATATTTCATCTCTATCTTATTGCAATGATTTATCTTTAGACTTAAACACATCTAGCACTATAAATGTTTCGCATGCTTGTGTTGATAGTCCTTGCTTATCTTCTAAATTGTCAAGTAGTGATGATCATGACAATAATGATGATGATAATGCTTACTTTATTGAGAAAGGTCTAATGGTTCTTAATGCTCTTTCAAAGAATGAAATCTCTTGTGAGAACCTCCATGAAATCATGAGCACCCTTATTGAGCGAGGGGTTACTATCGAAAAATTAGAAGCTCGTGAAGATGAAAGTCTTAGCCGCGAACGTGGTTATGCAAACACGATTGCGAATCTTGAGCAAGCTCTTGAAGAAATCCAAACCATCAAGAAATCTCTTGAGGAGACATTTACTCTAGAGTTATATAAAGTAAATGAAACCCATGATAGAGCTCTCAAGGTGGCTAATGATTTTAAAATTAAAAATGATGAGCTTGTTGTTGAAATTGTTAGACTCCTTGAGGCTAATGTGAAATTTGAAAAGGATGTCAAGTCCTTGGAAGATTCTCTTGCACATCTCACTAAGTCTCATGATCAACTCCAAGCTCAATTACTAAAAGAGCTTCCTACTTGTTCTCCCATTGCTATTAATGTTGATGCTTGTGCTACTAACTCTATTTCTTGTGAAGCATCCATTTTAAAGGAGAATGTTGAGCTAAGGGCTCAACTTAAATTGCTAACTAGCAATTATGAGATATTGGAAGAAAGCCATGAGAAGCTCTCGAGCTCTCTCATGAAGATCTTCTCGTATCTCATGATAAGCTAAAGTTAGCTCATGAGGCTATTGCTACCAAGGTAATATCTAGTGAGCCTCATGTGGACAATGGCACAACTTCTACTAAAAATGCTACAAAGCCATGTGCTAGTCCTTGTAATTCTTCATCTCACACTAGTGCTAAATCATATGTTGAATTACATTTTGTGCCTAGTTGCTCTAACAATGAAGCTTCAACTTCCACTAGTACTTGTGTAGCTACTAACCTTGTAGGGAAGACTAAAGAGCACAAGGCACAAGCCACTTCTTTGAAGAAAGATGTGGAGAAGCGTCATAAAGGGAAGGCCACATTTGACAACATGTTGAGTGTGCAAAAATCTCCCAATGACAAGAGTGGACTTGGATTCAACTCCAATATCAAGAACAAGTCCAAGAGTAGCAATAAGAAGGGCCAAGAACAAGTAAATCACTCGGCCAAGATTGTTTGCTTCAAGTGCAAAGTTGAAGGGCACCATGTTAGGGATTGCCCAATGAAGAAGAAGCCTCTTAGTGAGAAGCAACTTGGGAAGCGGCCTATTGTTCAATCTCATGCTCAACCTCGGGTTGAACAAGGGCCACCTCCTAAGAAGACTCAAGTCATTGCTCCTCAAGTTGAGGAGCCTATTAAGAAGAAAGAAAAGAGTCGATATTGCTACTTATGCCGTGAGAAGGGCCACTTGGCTTCTTCATGCACTAATGGTACTCTATCCAACCCCATAATAATTGATGATGTTTATTCTCTTAGAAAGGATAGGGTTGGCAATGTGTTTGCCAAATATGTGGGGACTCAAAGTGGTGTCAAGAAAAGAACCATTTGGGTTGCCAAGCCTATTGTGACTAACCTCTTAGGACCCAACTTGGTTGGGGACCAACAAGCTCAAACTTGATCAATAGGTTGTGATGGAGGACATTGGCGACTTGGCTATCATTTGAAGAATTAAGGGATCTTCATGGTTATATCTCATTTAGCCAAGTCAATTGTATTATCACATATCTATCTCATATCCAATGCTCCTTCTTGCGGTAACTTGTATTTAAATTACATATACATTGAAAGTTGCTTGCTCCCTTGCATGTGTTAGTTTTGTTCCTAGCATGTGCTTGTATATGTTGTGCTTATTACTTACCTTGAGCAATCAAGTTTGTGTATGTTAATGTGCGCTCCATATATGTGTAAACTTTGTGTTGAGTCTTTATTGGATCTTGTGTTGATTTCAATGGGCTCTTTTGAGAGATTAATGGACTATCCCATTTTGGGGGAGTGATATGCTTTGTGCACTTCACTATCCTAAAAATGTGTGTATATGAGGAACACCACCTAGTATTGATATATCAAGATTATCTAGTAACTATGTGGTGTGTCATGCTCATGAGAAATTCAAATTCTATAATGTCTATTAATTATCTCTATTTGATTTTATTTGCCTCTTGTTAAGAAGAAATGAATTATCACATTGTGGGGGAGTAATAAGCTATGTGCATATTACAATCCTACAAAATGTGAACATTTGAGGTTTGCCACTTAGATTTGATATTGTAAATTATCTTATTCCTATGTGGCATATTAGCTCGAACAAGTTCCAATTTGCTTTCTAGCTATCTTTTGGCTCTTGTTTGTGTGAGTTTGCTTGGTGTGGTTTTTCTCTAAAATGCATTTCCATACATTAGTTGAGAAACCATTTGTTCCATATTATTCTAACCATGGCATTGCCGGTTGGTTTGAATAGTTGGAACTACCAACAAACCTTATTAAAATATGGTATTTTATTTCTGATCCCTTGCCATATGTTTTATCTTGTGAGGATATTCTTGGATACATCTTATCATCGGGAAAATAATTCCAAATGGTCACTGTCATTGGACAATCCATATTTATGTTTGTGATAGAATATTTTTGATTATCCTTACATTGGCATTGTCTTTTATTTGCCCCATCTCTTGCCAAAATATTTATTTCGACTCCCTTTGCCTTCCTTGCCTCTTGCATGGATCCTAAGTTTCAAATTGGTAGTGTTTAGTGTTGTAAATAAAATATGAAGAGTAATGATCCCTTGTGCATGCATCTTGTATTCAAATGCAAATATCAAAATAATGCATAAATCTTGGGGGAGCATTCCTTTTTATTTAGAACACTATCCTATCTATCAATATTTGATCCTTTCAATTGGCATTTGATTTCTATCGTAGGTATTTATGAAAGACAAATATTTTTCTCTTGATACTTTGTGCCATCATGAAAAGTGTAAAGGGTGCTTGGTTTATTTAGTGTAACCTTGCTCTCTCTTGGGAGTCTTGCTTTCTCATTTCTTGTTTTATGTTTATCCTATAGAATGAGAAAATCCTTTGAGCATGTCTCTTTCTTTTATCTTATATGCTCATTGGCCTTGCCTAGGTACCTTCAATTGGTATTAATTGGAATTTAATATCTCCTCCATAGATATTTGTTTCAATTGATATTATTGATTTGATACTTATTCTTATTTACTTTACTTGATTCCGGCAAGTATTATGCTCTTCTTGGTATCTTGTCTCCTAGTTGGTATTTTATTTTTCAATTGGTGTCTTATCTCTCATGTGTTGTTTGATTTGATTCATATTGATATCACACTTCATGTGTTGATGTGTTTTGGAATCAATCACATGTTGATTTGATTCTTTTCTCAATCATGTGTTGATTTGGATTTTGATATAACTTGGACAACCTTTTTGTGTCACACTTTGGTGTGCTCTCTTCTTGGTTTACCTGGTGTTTTGTCCAAATTGTATCTCATTTGGTTCTTGTAAGTCCATGCATGCATATTTACTAGTATATTTATTTTATGGCATGCTAGTCTTTCTTGATCCAATATATAGGGGATACTCCACCAAATCCTAAATCAGCTAAGATGTGCATGAAATTCAATTTCATATCTATATGCACATATTTATATAGAGTGTTTCCTATGTATTGTAGTGTATCTAACTACTATGGAACCCAATGAGTTTGGGAACCATGTTGTACTTGAATTTTGTTTTAGGTACAATGGAGATGCATTGGATGCTTGCCTTATTTATAAGGAAGGTGTTCTCACCATGTGATTATTGTAGTCAAGCTTTGATGATAAACAAACATTCTCATCTTCATCATCACCAATGCTATTTCGGTAACAAGTATCTATCCCATGCATATTTTTCTTGTATTCAACCTTGTGTAGGTTGCCCCCCCCCTTGGCATGAAAACTTTAAATGTGCAATTGTTGTGGTTTTGGCTTATTTCCTTCACTTGGTATATTTTTGTGATATTTGTGATGAAATTGCAAAAACCTTCCTACAATTGGAATTATTTCTTTGTGATACTTGTTGCCTATCTCAAAGCATTTCCACTATCCCTTGTTCCCTTAGTGATATGTGTGATGCATTTGATGTGTTTGAAGTTCATTTATATACAATGAAATAAATTTGAGCTATGTGCCATGCTTTTAAGCAATAATCTCTTTTTGTATATTCATGACTTCCTTTTGCTTACCATAGTCTCCTTTCTTCGACCATTTTATATGTGCAAGTTTCTTTGTCGATAAATATCATCGTCTACTTAGAAACCTATACATATGAGAGAGGTCACCTTTTATTTGGTATCCTACTTTCTTTCAAGCCACCTTGTCTTTTATCTATAATTCTTTGGTGGCTCCAAGTTTGTCTCATGAGTGCTTCTCTTATTTCTATTCGCACCTTTGCGCACTCACATTCCATTGAAGATTCTTCTCTTCTTGCTCATCACGGTGAGTATGTTGATTTTGTTGCCTAAATGTTTTCACTAGCTCTTGGATTTTTCAATTGGTTTTAGTTTCCAATTAGTATCTTTGAGCTTGTGAACATATTCTTTTTAAAAAATCTTCTTTGTAAGTTGTGTGCGTCAATACTTGATATATAACTTATCTCCATTTGGTTAAGACTATGTGTCTTATCAAATTAATTGTCTTGTCACACACACATACTCTTGGTTGGGCCTTTATTGATAATTTCTTTTAAATTGGTATCTCCTTATGGCTCAACCACATCTTTGGTGCAAGTGTTTTGTTTTGCTTTAATTTTTACATCCTTGCACTTGGTGAGTGTTCTAGATGATTTTGGGGGAGTGATGATTCCATATTTGTGCACTCCTCAATAGTGCGTGAACATTGGGGAGTTTCTCTATTTTTATTTAGTACTCTCGGTTATGATCTTCTCGATTGCTCTTCTCCTTGGTGGAGATGTTTTAGAATGATTTCATCCTTTTGCAATCTTTGGATCCTCAATATAGTTTGATTTCCTCTATTATTCGTCAATGGATATGTGTATTTGATTTCACTCATATCTTGAGAAATGCATACCTTGTGGAGGAACTCATATTATATTGGCCTTCTAATTTTTTCTTCCCATTTCGGCAATCGATGCCAATGGGGGAGAAGTTTTAGAGGGTTTAAGGGAACTTGGTCTTATGCTTTCGTTTGATTCTTAAGCATTTGCCTCTCATGCTCATGCATCCTTGCCTTGCAAGGTTGCTTAATTCATTATATAAACCCTCTTAAAAGGGATTGTCATCAATTACCAAAATGGGGGAGATTGAAAGAGCATGGTTGCCCCCATGTGTTGTTTTGGTAATTAATGACAATCTCTATGGACTAATGTGTGCTTTGAGTTATATTTGCAGTGTTGGTCCATAAGGAATGCTTGAACTCCATATGTTGGAGTCAAGGCTAAAAGAAGAAGAGTATATGTTGATCAAGGCTAAGTGCAAGTTGATCAACATACAAGATAAGGGCATGTGAAGATATGCGAAAGAGTGTCTCTCCCATATTAGTGTATGGGGGAGCAATATGCGAGTCTTCACCAAGCGGAGCACAATCAAGAAAGGTGATCCACTTGAGAGTAGATCAAGATCGTCATCATCTAGCTCAAGTGGAATGCGCAAGGAAAAGGTATGATCTTGATAGGGTTTCTATTTTACCGGTCTCGCGGTGTAGTTGGGAGACCGGGTTTTAGGATAGGTAACCGTACTATCAAGAGGGGCTCTCAAGTGAGCTTTAGCGTATCGGTCGTAGAGAGCTCAAACCTTTGCATCCTTGGCATCATCTTTATTGGTTCCTATTTGGATCTTATCGTGGTGTGGTATTGGTGATTGTCGTGCTTTTCATGACAAGGCCAAGATCACCGAAAACGGTTCTCATATGTGTCTCCTATTGAGTTTTCGGTGTTGGAGATTTTGCCGGTCCATCTATATGGAAGGTTTCACTCTTCCAATTATTAGCAAAATCTCCCTTGCTTGGTTTCAATATTTTCACTTGTTATTGGATAGCATTTGTCGTCCTCTTTCCAACAAAAGTGGTTTCATATCATTCGGACTTCATTTGCAAAAGATATGGTTTTCCGGTTTTCAATAGAAAGGTTTTACCTTTCATCATTTGGTTTTACCATATCTTTTTGAACAATGATGTTTCTCTGCATAATCTTGTAGTGCTTGTTGTGACGATTCCAACGAGTTCAAGATTATCGAAAACGGAGTTCGTATGTGGAAGATATTACATTTCCGGTTTGCAAATGAGAAGGTTTACCTTTCTTCATTTGGTTTTATCCTCACATGATGGACTATGATGTTTCTCTGCATAATCTTGTAGTGCTCGTTGTGACGATTCCAACGAGCCCAAGATCATCGAAATCGGAGTCCGGATGAAAAAGATATTGAAGTTTTCGTATCGCCGGGTGGGTGGCCAGCCCCCAGGCCAGCCTAGGCCGGCTCCAAGGCCGGCCGGCTCAGGTGGGTGGCCAGCCCCCAGGCCAGCCTAGGCCGGCTCCCAGGCCGGGCTGCTCTGTGGGGTGGCCGGCCTCCAGGCCGGCCCAGGCCGGCCCACAGGCCGGCTGCCCTGTTTTGGCTGCCCGAAAACAGCTCCAACGACCATATTTTGGCCTCCTATTTAAGGGGCTTCTTCCCCAAATAAACCCTAACATTTGGACAACTTCTTGAGCTATTTCTCCCCTCCATTGTTGACCCTCTTGAGCTTGGTTATCTCTCAATCTCTCCAATAGTTCTTGCTACTTTTTGAGGGAAAAGAGAGAGGAGATTTAGATCCTTGTTTCCACCAATTGATTTCTCCTCTAAGTGAGGAGAACACTTTGGATCTAGATCTTTGGAGTTTCTTGGTATTCCTCCTTTGTTCTTCCTCCCTAATCCCTCCCAAGCATTAGTTGCTTTGGTTGGATTCGGGTTGGAAAAACTTGATCACTTAGTGTGTTCTTGCCATTGCATTAGTTGCATCGGTTTGAGTTCTCCACGGTGATTCGTGGAAAGTGAAGTTGAGAAGCTTGTTACTCTTGGGTACTTTGGTGTCCTAGAGCTTGTTCCTCTAGGGCATGTTGGTACCCTAGACGGTTGTTGATTTCTCGGAGTCTTGGTGGCTCACGGGATTTGTTGGGAGCCTTCAATTGTGGAGTGTGGCTCAACCTTGTTAGCTTCGGAGCTTTGGTAGCTACGAAGACATTGCCGGGAGCCACCAATTGAGTTGCGGTGTGTGCCTCGGCCTTGGGCATCGAGTCTTGGTGGCTCGGTGCATTTGGTGAAGACCCTCCAACTTGTGGAGTGAGCTTCACCCTTGTAAAGGTTCTAGTTGTCAACCTCAACGGCAACATAGTGACAAGTGCCTCGCCACATTGGTGGTAAGACACAACGGAGATACGGTGTGCCATAACAAGGCTACTCGGTGTTTCACTTTGGTGAACACCGCGCCGCTCCAACGGAGACTAGCTTCCATTGGGAAGTGAACTTCGGGATAAATCATCGTCTCCAAGTGCCTCGGTATTTCTATACCCGAGCTTCTTACTTATGCTATTTACTTTGTGATAGACATCGAGCTTGAAGTTATATATCTTGCTATCACCTAGTTGATTATATTGCTTAGCATAAGTTGTTGGTGCACATAGGTAAACCTAGCTAGTTTAGGTTTTGGCTTGATAAATTAAACGTTAGTTTTATTCCGCATTTATTCAAGCTTTAACCGTAATAATTTTAAATCGCCTATTCACCCCCCCTCTAGGCGACATCCGTGTCCTTTCACAAGGCTTGGATGAAGACGATGCATACATCTATTGTGATGGTGATCCCAATCCCACACTAGTTGTCACTCAAGTCTTGACTACAAATAACCAAGGTGATGACGCTCAACGATGCAACTTCTTTCAAACAAAAGCCGACATCAATGGCAAATCAACCAAGGTAATCATCGATGGTGGGAGTTGTCACAACTTGGCAAGCAAGGAGCTATGCGAGAAACTCAACTTGATGTACAAGAAGCACCCAAATCCTTACCATGTACAATGGCTTAGTGACTCCGGCACCATGAAGATTCAACACACGGTTAAAGTATCCTTCAAGATTGGTTCTTAGAAGGACACAGTGGATTGTGATGTGGCTCCAATGTCGGCTTGCCACTTACTTCTTGGTCGTCCTTGGCAATTTGACAAGGCCGTTACTCATGATGGGCGCACCAACTACTATAGCTTCAAATGGAACAATAAGATCCTAGTGCTCCGCCCAATGACTCCAAGCGAAATCATTGCCGACAATACCAAGACACTTGTGAGAGCACAACAAGAACAATCTTCAAGTGAGTTGAGTGGTGAGAGAGAGAACCACCTTCACGCGAGTGAGAGCCACAAGCCAAACATGAGTGAGAAAGGGAAAAGAGTGAGTCCCGGCGTAGTCTTATTAGCCACCAAAAGTGAGATGAGGGAAGTGAGAGAAAACCCATCCACTTTCCACTTCGTGCTCTTATGCAAAGGAGATGGCAAAGATACTAACGATCTCACCCAAGTTCCTCCGTCTATGTTGTCTATTTTGCAGGAATTCGAGGATGTTTTCCCGGACGAGCTCCCTCAAGGACTTCCTCCCCTTCGTGGAATTGAGCACCGCATTGACCTCATACCCGGTGCTCCTCTTCCCAATAGAGCGCCCTACCGCACCAACCCCGAGGAAACAAAAGAGATTGAGCGCCAAATTCAAGAACTCCTCGCCAAGGGACATGTCCGTGAGAGCTTGAGCCCGTGCGCCGTACCGGTAATCCTTGTCCCTAAGCAAGACAATACGCCTCGCATTTGCATGGATTGCCGCCCCATCAACAATATCACGGTAAGGTATCGACACCCAATTCCCCGCCTTGATGATATGTTGGATGAGCTTAGTGGTGCCACTATTTTCTCCAAAATTGACTTGAAAAGTGGCTATCACCAAATTCGAATGCATGAAGGTGACGAGTGGAAAACCGCCTTTAAAACCAAACTTGGTCTTTATGAGTGGCTTGTGATGCCTTTTGGCCTTTCCAATGCTCCTTCAACATTTATGCGTCTTATGAATCACATCTTGCGTACCTTCATTGGAAAGTTCGTGGTTGTTTACTTCGATGATATCCTTGTTTATAGCAAAACTTCGAACGAACATGCCAATCATGTGAAACAAGTTTTGTTGACTCTTCGTGATGCTATGCTTTTTGCCAACCTCAAGAAATGCACCTTTTGCACCGATAAGCTTGTGTTTTTAGGCTATGTTGTCTCTTCCAATGGAATTGAAGTAGACAACTCGAAGATTGAGGCAATCAAAAATTGGCATACGCCTACAAATCTTGCCCAACTTCGTAGTGCCCTTGGTTTATTTGGATTCTACCGTCGTTTTGTCAAAGATTTTAACACAATCGCTTGCCCCTTAAATGAGCTTACAAAAAAAAGAATGTACCTTTCATTTGGGGCAACGCTCAAGAATTGGCTTTCAATGAACTCAAGAAGAGATTCACTGAAGCTCTGTAACGCCCCGGGATCGGCACTATGCAGACTTAGTGATTTCCGCCAAATCCGCATAATAACGATCCTAGGACGCCCACCAGGCATAACGTGCACGTCGCAACACACATGTTATGCGGGTGGAATTGTGATAACATTACGATAGTTCTCGATGGAACCCACAAAAGAACATTTATACAACAATGACTCATAGAGTCAAGAATACAAAAGATACATTACAAAGATCCAAACAACAGCGGAAGCGAATCGTATCCGGCTACGGATAAGAATACAAATGTGGACTAAGAGTCCTGAAGATAAACGAGGCACCATAACCCTGCCCAGGCCAAGCCGGAGGGATTCCCCAAGCTAACGTCGTCACACTTCATACCTGTTGGCTGCATTGGAATAGCAGCCCCGAAGGGGTCAGTACTAGTAGAAGTACTGGCAAGTAATACTCACAAGATATCAAAGCTGGAATTCCGAGGAAAGAGGGTTAGCGATTGAGGTGGCGGCAAGCAGCACTAACAACTTATAGAGACACGCTACAACTTTCGTCTAATAGAGAGGAGGTAAGAGAGCGCATAGGTAACCAACTATGCTAACACCAAACATACCCAGCCAATTCCTTACCAGCCCGGTTAACCACGAGCAGCAATCCCAAAGGCACTCACACAATTGGCAATTTTATAGGTTATTATTCAATTAATCTATCTTACTAGTCAAGTTATTATTATCAGGTGTAGGTTATCTATGATCTTGTTAGCCAGCATCATCACCCAGTCGTCCATAACCGCGGACACGGCTTTTCGAAAAGATTTAACCCTGCAGGGGTGCACAAATGTAACCACACGTTGTTCAACCCTTCGCGCCATGCAATTAGCACACTTCCGGGGTATGCTGGCAGGGTATCCGACACTACACTTTCCTTCACTACCATACTTGTCCAGGGAACCACCTAACTAGGTCTGATCCGCATCGAAGGTCCGGCCGAAGCTCCGAGGCGGGCCTAGCCGTTGCGAGGACGGTGTCGGGAGGCACACTCATACGATTGCCCCTCCTTCCACACTCGATAAACGAACGTACCGCAAGCCCTACCGTAAGTAGCCATCACATATAAGTCCCGGAGGCGTCCCATCCGTACATGCGTCACAAATAATTAAAGCGCCGCGCAAATGGAAACACCCGAACTACTTGTGGCGCCCTGGACAAGGCTGCAGATCCGGTACTAGGTCGAGGGGAGTCCCATTTCCTCCCACATGTGGGTAGTGCGCTCAATCTTGGATCAGAGGACAAGAACTCGGGTCCTAGGCGACACTAGCAGAACAAAACGCCACGATTGGCCTTCCGCCGGTGCCTTATCTTTATTAATTATTCCCATCGCCAAACATTAAGGATTATCATGTGAATTAACCCAACTATCATATTAAGGCATGACTAGATAAAGATAACAAGACTCGAGCAAAACAACCTAAGCATGCAGTACGACTCGCAAGGCCAACAAGATAAACAAGCAACATGTTAATAGGATGTGGAGGGGTGGCTATATCATGGCTGCCAGGTAAACATGCAAATAGGATCGGGACACAAGCATCGTAACATAGGGCTAGCAAGGAACAAAAGATAGGAGGAGTAAGAGACAGAAAACGAGCAAAGATAGCAAGGGAGTATCACTTGCCTGCAATCCGGTAGAGGTAGCAGAACCTGTCGTTGCTCACATCAACTCAACGTCCTATTCCCGAAGAAGCAACGAACACTGGACAACGAAAAAAATGCATTTTACACTACGGCAAAAGATCCGGCATGTTGATGACATGAATGCATGGCATGGCAAAACAGGAGAAAATGCACTTTAAGCAAAATTAAACGGAACGAGATTCCGACATTTAATTATAGGATTCAAGTTATTTATCTACCCATCAAAATTAAATGTTGTTAGCATGTTAAAAACAAGACATGGGTGATCTATGCAAAATTAAATGGAATAGGGCATTATTTTAAAATAATACCCACATACTCCATATTTAATTATTTAGATGTTTATGCAAATCCCACTAAACCACAAGTTACATGATGCAAACAAGAGCATGGATGGCAAATTTAATTTCCTTATATTTTTCTGATAAAATTTCATATCTTTACCTAATAATAAAGAAAGAGTTGCTTCTCCCAAATTTTCCGTCCAGCTTTCATATTACCCTTATATTCGATTATAATTACAACCACTGCCACCGCTTTAAGATATAAAAACGTTTCGTCAAACCTGCAGGCTGCAGCGAGTGGAGCCAGAAAGGCGTTGCGGCCAGGTCCCTCACCAGGAGCAGGACGAGCACCATGACTCCATAGTCTCCATGCGAGTGGTCACAAACGACGTCGTCTTGTAGTAGAGAAGGCCAAGTACTGCCATGGGTAGCTGCTCCACAACAAAATGTCGTTAGCGACGAGGTCGTTGCTGCTGTCCTGGAAGAAAGCTCCCGAGGGCCAGCCCGACCTGGTAGGTGATGCTCTTTGCTGCTCGTTGGTACTGTTGCCGGCAGGGATCCAGCTGGTAGACCACAACAGATAGAGCGCAGAGACATTACTTCAGGAGGAGAAGGATGGAGGCAGGAGGCGGAGCAGGAGAGACCTAAGCGGGGCGCTCTGGAAGAAGGAAGGCCAGGGCGTGGTGCGCTCTGGCGGAGGGGAGGCGACGGTGAGGCGTGATTTGCGACGAGCTCGGACTAGAGCATCCGCTCGTGGAGGCGACGGATCAAATCAGGGCATCGATCCCCTTTCCTCCCTTCCATGCGAAGGACATTGACTTATCCTTTATTCTATACCAGACGTGTGGAGACCAAAGCACCAGCCTCTTTTATTTTCCCGCACACATGACACATTTCAATGACACGTAGGACCTGCTACTTGTGGTTTTCACCTTCAATCACAAATACATGTACACGTTTGTGCTTCTTCATTTTCCTATCAAGTAGTATTTCCAAATAAAAATATTCCTAATAAATAGGAAAACCACAAAATTGGAAATTTATTTTAATTTTCACCTAAAACCCAACAGCGCTCACACGGTGGAGGATGCACGTGGGAGGCGGTGGCGTGCATGATATAGGGGAGGGCGGCGGGAGTGTGGTGGTGGTGGTGGTGGTGGTGTGTGTGTGGTGGAGACAGTAGTAGATCGACATGAAGGTAGTTGGGAGCTTAGAGCAACTCCAGCCGTCCCCCCCCGAGAGCCCCCCCAGGACCCCTTTTTGACGCCGGCGGCCAATTTTTTCGTAGTCGCCCCCCTAGCGCCCCCCAAGGCCTCTTTTTTCGCCGGATTTGGCCCAATTTTTATCCGGCATCCCAGGCCGAACCCAGCGCGCCGGGTTCGGCCTGGGGATGCCGGCGAAAGGGAAAATGACACGAAACGGCGCGGAACCGAGGGAAACCGCGCAAAGCTCCGGTGGGCCCGCCCTATCAGCGGCACACCGCTTCGTCGTCCTCATCGCCTCGTCTGCCGCGTCGCATTACTGCTCCTGCCGCCGGTCAGGCGTACCGCCGTCGAGTCAAATCGGCCACGCGGCGGAGTTACGACGCGCCACACTTACTGCCCCCGCCGGTATTTATTACCCCGCCTCCCCCACCGCCCTTCCCACGCCCAATCTCGCCGCCGCACTCGCCCAAACTCCAGCTCTCCTCCTCCCCTCTCAAGCTCAAGCTCCAGCACCAATGGCGTGGTCTGCGGAATCCGCGGCGGCCAACGGCTTCGGCCGGAACTGGCTGCAGGACGGGGAGGCGCGCATGCTGTACGAGGCAGGCTACCCCGCCCCGCCGAGCTTGCGCGCCCCGGGCAACTGGCGGCTCAGCCAGATGGTTCCCCCTGTTCCCGCCGGCGAGCATCGGCTGGCCGAGATCCACGCCGCCCGCGAGCGGATGATGGATGAGCAGCGGGCGGATCCGACGTGGGACCAGGAGAACAACGTCTCCTGGAACACGTACTTCACCGACCGCCGCGAGCGCGAGCTCCACGACTACACCGGCCTGCCGCCTGTGCCGAACCACAACAACAGCGAAGGCCGGAAGCGGTGGTGGGCCGTGCCCGGCCGGTCACTTGCCTACGTCCTCGGCTACATCGAGGACGGAAACGAGCCGCGCCTGCAGGACCCGCCGCGCCAGGGATGGACGCCGAGGAGAATGTCCTTCTCGTCGTCCTCCTCTTCCGGCGCCCCCACCCGTTCCGCCGGCGTCAAGGACGAACCGCTCGCCCGCGTCAAGGAAGAGCCGGCGGACGAGCCGCCGCGAAGGAGCTCCTCCCGCGGCATCGTCATCAGGGAGCCCGGAACCGGCGGGAGCTCCTCTCGCCTTCTGACGCCGAAGAAGGAGCCCGGCACCGGCGGGAGCTCCCTCGGCCGCGCCATCAAGAAGGCCTTCAAGAAGAAGGCCGTGAAGACGGAGGACGCCTACGGCGAGGAGGAGGCCGTGAGGATCGCCATGGCGAACAGCCTCAACGACGTCCTCCCGGCGAAGCTGGAGGACGCGCTGTCGTGGTCGGCCCGCGAGCACGAGCGGGAGGAGGAGGAGCGCCAACGGCGCATTGAGGCCGAGGAGAGGGAGCTCCTCGCGCGCTACGAGCGCCGCCGTCGCCGTCGCCGCGCCGGAGCCGCCGCTCGTCGTCCTGGACGACACCGACGAGGACGACGCCAGTCCGAGCCACCGGTACCGCGGCGACGACGGCGCGGGCGCCAGTGCTCCTCCGCATGGCGGCGACGACGACGACGACGACGGCGGGGACTACACGGTGTTCTACCGCCACTTCGGCGTGTAGACGCCGCCGCCGCCATTTTATTTTTATTTTTTGTTATGTTTTTTTGTAATCTTGTATGTTCGAACAAATATCGTTAAGTTTGAACAAATATCGTCTATGTTCGAACAAATTTCGCGTAAGTTCGTCGAACAAATTTCGCGTTAAGTTTTCTGTAAATAATTCTTTCAATCGGCCTGGGGCCGCGGCTGGAAATCGGCCCGCCCCCAGGGCGATTTTTTTCGCCGGCGCCCCCAGCAGGCCAAAAAAAACGCCGGCAATTCGGCCTGGGGGGCCAACGGCTGGAGTTGCTCTTAGATGAGGGTAAATAGGGTCCTGGGTGGGTGGATCGACATATTTTTTGCTGGTGGGTGGGGGTTCATTCAACATTTATGCCCGTGGGATAGGCACATCCCACTAACGCTTTTCCCATCAACTAACTGTTTAACTTAATCTCCACATCGTAGATAGTTTTATTCCGGTGCACGGGCATGTGTGCTAGTAATATATATTTCAATTGAAGCTACCAATTAAAAGATATGATCATATTTGCAAATAAAAAAAACAAAAAGAAAAGAAAAGAAAACGGGAGAAGCTAGGACTTGAACTCGGGCGTGCTGGGTGGAGAGGCAAGGAGCTACCCACTGGGCTGGATATCTGTTTCTGATAGTAACTGGATACTACGGTACAAGAGGTGACAGCAGCAGCGTTAACTTAATTTCAGATTGAAAGTTCCAAGCTCCAGACACGAGGTGCGACGGCGACGAGATGACCTACAGCAGCTAGTTCCTGCGCTTGCTCGGGACCTCCGTGGTGCAGGGAGCTAGCTGGATGTGGGTGCAAGGGCGGTGTGGGTGCAGCGATCGTGGTGTGGAGCAAGGGAGCAGCTCGAGGCGGCCATGGCAGTCAAGCTTCAGAATTCAGAATTGCAGCAGACGGCGGCGTGTTGCAGCAGCGATTCGACGAGTACCACCCGCAATCGAGCAAGAGGAGGGAAGGGGGAGGATGAGGGCAAAGGGGAAGGCGCTCACGGAGGAGGTGCTGGAGTAGCCGTTCGGGCTTGGGGACGACGACGACCTGCTGCGGATGTTGGAGAAGAGCAGCAGCCATGGCGCGCGGGCGACGGACGGAGACCTTGACGACCTCCTGGAAAGATGCGGCTCCCGATTCCTCCGAGGATCTTGCTGTGGATGAAGCCCCGGTCCGGTTCCCAGCCTCAATCGTCCTTCGCGTTGACCGCATCGACGGCTTCATGGAGCTTCGAGGCCCAGCCATGGATGCTCTTGTTTGGGGAAAAGAACCAGAGGGAGAAGGGGAAGAGATGTGGAGGCGACAGGAGGAAGGAGGAGGGCTAGGGTTGCAGGAGAGCACCGGGGGCTGCTTATATCGGCCAGGAGGGGCTAGTATGGCAGGCTATCGAGCGGACGAGGAAGAGATGGATGGTGATGGGATGGTTCGTACATAAGTGACGTAAGGAAGGAGATGGCCACAACGCTTGGATCAGAATGGGCTGCGATGGGCCAAGACAAGATGGGCTGAACCCTAGGGAGAAGGAAAAGGATTGATGGGCTGAAAGATGATTTTTTTCCCAATTAAAAAATTTGGAAAAAGGTAGAAAGAAAAAGGAGAGAAAAGAAAAAAGGGAAAAGAAGGAGAGGAGGGGGTTTTGCCAAAAATAAAATAGGTTTGTAAAATAATATTTTGAGCTTTCTTTTGTTAAATATGCAAGGTTGATTCGATGCATGATGACATGATGATGCCAAAAAGAAAAACAAGCAAATCTAATTTGGGGAAAACCCCGGGACATTACAAACTCCTTTACTTGCTTTACCAGATTTCTTGAAAACCTTCGAACTTGAATATGATGCTAGTGGCCTAGGCATCGGAGGAGTCCTAACTCAATGTGGACGTCCCATTGCCTACTATAGCGAAAAACTTGATGGTGATCGCCTCAACTACCCAATCTATGACAAGGAGCTATATGCCTTAGTTCGTGTTTTGGAAGTGTGGCAACACTATTTGTGGCCCAAAGAGTTTGTCATACACTCCGACCACGAATCTCTGAAATATTTGAAACACAAGCACATTTGAACAAGAGGCATGCAAAATGGGTTGAGTTCATTGAGTCTTTTCCCTATGTTGTGAAGTATAAGAAAGGCAAAGATAATATAGTCGCGGATGCTCTTTCCCGCAAGTCGACTCTTCTCACACAACTTGAAATCAATGTTTTGGGTCTTGATGACATTAAAGAGCTCTATGTTTCTGATCCTTTCTTGGGTCCTATTTTCGCTAAGTGCACGGCGAACAAAGGATTTGATGATTTCTACTTGCACAAGGGTTTCTTGTTTAAGGCTAACAAACTATGCATCCTCGAGTCTTCGCTTCGCTTGTTGCTTTTGCAGGAATCTCATGGAGGCGGACTTATGGGACACTTTGGGCGTGATAAGACCCTTGCGATGCTCACAGCAAACTACTTTTGGCCCAGGATGACGTGTGATGTGGACCGCTTGGTGCACCGTTGCTCGACTGGTCTCAAAGCTAAGTCAACTTCCAACTCTCATGGTCTTTACATGCCATTGCCCATACCACATACACCTTGGTCCGACATTAGCATGGATTTTGTGTTAGGGCTACCACACACCAAAACAAACAAAGACACCATTTTCGTGGTTGTTGATCGCTTTTCAAAAATGGCACACTTTATACCTTGCAATAGAACGGACAATGCTTCACACATTGATTCCTTGTTCTTTAGGGAAATCGTCCGTCTACATGGAGTGCCAAAGACCATTGTTTCGGACCACGATGTCAAATTCACGAGCTACTTTTGGAAGGCATTGATGGCCAAGCTAGGAGTCAAGCTCCTCTTCTCCACCGCATACCATCCGCAAACCGATGGTCAAACCGAGGTGGTGAATCGAAGCCTCTCGACACTCCTACATGTGTTGATCAAGCCCAACTTGAAGAATTGGGAGGAATGCATCCCGCACGCCGAGTTCGCCTACAATAGAGCCACGCATCGTGCAACAAAGCGAAGCCCCTTCGAGGTTGTCTATGGGTTCAACCCAACCACCGCCCTAGACATCCTCCCACTTCCTTTACACGAGCGCACCAACATGGACTTCGACGAGCGGGCCGGCTACATCAAGCAACTACATGACTCTACACGTAACACCATTGAAGCTTACACAACAAGCCACGCCAACAAAATGAACAAGTCCAAGAAGGCATTGGTGTTCGAGGAGGGGGACCTTGTGTGTCTACACCTCCGCAAGGACCGATTCCCACATGAGCGCAAATCCAAGTTATCACCACTAGGAGATGGGCCCTTCAAGGTCCTCAAGCGAATCAATGACAATGCATACAAGATCGACATTCCCCAATCCAAGTACTTGGTCGACGATACCTTCAACATCTCCGACCTATCACCCTACCATGGAGAGCAAAGTGATGAGGAAGATCACGAGTTGAGGACGACTCTTTCCCAAGGGGGGAGGGGGGAGATGATGTAGTCCTACATCCGTCCATCGACACTCAAGAGTCAAGACACACCCATAGGACCAATTACTAGAGCATGTGCAAAGGTGATGAGGACATCCCGGCTATAGATGCAACCGCCACTACTACACCACCTACGTTACAAGTACCTATGACTAGAGCTCGTGCACGTCAACTTAATCAACAAGTACTTTCGTTCTTACAAGCTACTCTTAATATTCATGAGAATATGATGCTGCCTAAAGTAGATGTATTTGTTTCTCTTAGCAATGAAGGACCAAGCATGGATGAGAGGGACAAGCTATGGAGCATCTACGTAGAGGGAGATGGAAGTAGGAGTGCAAACAATGGAGACGATGCTGCTGCCAATGGAGACTACCGCACTTTGCAGCCGCCATAATGAAGTTTGAAGACATGGACGAATTATACAAGATGACACTTAATAAAATTCGTCCAAAACTTTTCCTAGGTGCTGCGCCACCTCGTTTTTGGGCCAGGCCCATGTATTTTCGAGATACCTTTTAATAGGCTGTTTTTAGAGTCCGTATCTAAGGAGGAAAGCCTTCCTAGGGTAGGATTCGGCCGCCACCCCATGGATGGACGAAATCCCACACCTTTCCTTTTTATATGCCCTCCTTAGGTCGTCGTTTAGTCTCGGATTTTGTTTAGTTAAAAAGAACTCATCTTTTGCTAGTCTTCGCCATAGGCACGAGTGTCGGCTAGACCTCCTGTACTACGCACTTGCAAGATCCCACATTCACCAATAAAGTTCATCTTCCATCCGCAATTCTTGATTGCATTATTGGTTCTTATTTGTTTCTCGATTGTAGGAAGAACTAGATCTTTTAGATCAGTCCGATCGTGCTTTTGCAGGATTGGTAACTCCCAGAGATTGGTTTAGCAATTGCATTGGCGCTGCGTACGTGTGCGTAGAAGTCGGATCGCCAAGGTCGAACTCCACCAAAATCGACATATCACATCTCATCGAAAGATCGGACTACCTTTGCCCTATCAAGTGGTATCAGATTTCAGGTTGATCGGTGAGATTTACAGTTTTACCAGTGTAGATTGCATCTGTTTTCTTTATACCTACAGTCCACGAAAAAGCCAAAAAAATATTAGGGTTAGATCATCCCGTCCTAGAACCAGTCCGGGCCTGTTGCATAATCTTTTTAGTGTATTGCATTGTTGAATCTTCATCTGCATCGTCGTGTCAAAGTGCTGGTCTTAGCATCTACTTCCTTTAGAGTTTCGAGTTCGTGTCAAATCTAGTCACCGCCGCCGCACCTTTTGCACGCTCGCAGATCACCATCCACCACCACCTGTCCGCCACCACCATCCGCCACTTCCTTCCGCCGCCAACACTGACCACCGCTACTCCATCATACCCTCCTTCTCGCCGCCACATCCTTTGTTGTGCTGCCATATCAATTAGGGTTAGGGTTTTGGGAGAGTACTTTTCCGTTTGTTTTCCTTATCCACCAAGTCTGCGTTAACGAGGTAGAGTTCATCTCGGTTAATCCTTGCTCGCGTAGCCCCACTCATCCGCAAAAAAAAGTCTGGCACGCTTTGCAGAGCACTTTTGAAAAAAAAATCGAGCGTACACTCGTTTCTCATTCCGGGGATTGTTTTGAGACGCTTGCCATCATAGTCATATTTTCATGATTTTGCACGTTTTTCAGGGCATACACTCACTGTCTAGTTGGCCTATTGTTGATCTTCACTTATATCTTGCTGTTTAGAGCTATTTTTGTGCTGCTCGTTGTGCAGCGTCGTGACTTCGTTGGTGTTCTCGGCTCGCGTCTCTAGTACGGTCTAGCCTAGGACCAGCACATACCGTCGTTGAGCGTTGTTTCAACTTGCATTCCTGTTTTGATTTTCGCTATACCATATATAAAGCCTTCCTAAAGATCCACAAATTTCTTCACGTGCATTGTACCTCGTCTAGTAATCGCTTTGTCCAATCATCGGAGTACTAATCTTTGTGGTCGCCGTGACGCTCTCCTGCTTGGTAAGGAACTTGTAAGAGCCTTATATTTTGCTTGACGGATTGCGTAAAAACCACATCCTAGTAGTCGATAGGAACATATACTTGTATTTGTTTCTTGTTTTCTACTAATCATGTAAGGGGACGATAAGGTCGAGATGACCAACAAGGAGCTGCAGGAGCACTTTGAGAAGATGGTTACGGACCATGCTTTGGACACTGAGGAACGGATCCGTGGTGCTATGGACAAGATCGATGGCTTGGAGGTTGCTTTCAACGTGAAGTTCGACGACGTCCACACCACCTTGGCTGGCCTGTCTAGCAAGTTTGATCGCTTGTTGGGACAATTACAGCCACCACGCATGCCGCCTGCCATGCTGCAAGGCAACACAATTCCACGGGCAGGCCGTGTACTTCAGGAGGATCCACAAGGTTCAGTCGCATCGGCTGCTTCCCATGTTGCCAATCCCGGTGAGCATGGCGACGGATACGCGACTGACGCCGACTATCCACCGGGTCGTCCACATGTACATCCACACAACCTTGCACACCGGCAGCAAGCGCAGGTACGCGAAGACGGCCATGTTGCTAAACTGAAATTAGTTATTCCACCTTTTGAGGGTAGATATAATCCTGATGCTTATCTTACATGGGAATTAGAGGTGGACCAACGTTTTGCATGTTTACAGTATCCCGAGGATAGACGTGTTTGTGCTGCCACTTGTGAATTCACAGGTTTTGCTTCCGTTTGGTGGTCTGAATATTGTAGATTGAATCATGGTAATATTCCTAATACTTGGGATAATTTAAAACGTGCTATGCGTACTCATTTTGTACCTCCTTATTAACAGCGTGATATGTTACAATGACTCACCCGCTTACAACAAGGCAAAAAAATCTATAGAAGAATATTATCAAGAATTACAAACTGGTTTGATTCGTTGTGGTACTGTTGAGGATAATGAAGCCATGTTTGCACTTTTTTGGGTGGGTTGAATAGGGAGATTCAAACAATTCTTGAATATAAGGAGTACAATACTATCACCCATTTGTTTCATCTTGCTTGCAAAGCTGAACGTGAAGTGCATGATCGTCAACCACAGACAAGGCCTAATTTTTCTGCAGGTCGTATGTCTTCATGGACGCCACGCCAACCGGATGCCAGCTCCCGTGGTTCTGCACCTCCTCTTTCGACCAACAAGTCTAGCATAGCACCATCACGCACACCGGCACTGAGTCCTCCATCAACATCTAATGGACCAGCTCGGAGTTCGGTGTCCACGGGAAGAACAAGGGATGTGCAATGCCGCCGCTGTTGGGGTTATGGTCACATCGAGAGAGAGTGCAAGACACAACGTGTGATGATCGTGCGTGAAGATGGAGAGTATGATTCTGCAAGTGATTATGATGAAGAGACTCTCACGCTTATTTCTGAAGAACAAGAGGATAATGAAGATTCTGAGCAGGACATAGAGATCATGGGCGCTGAGGATGCTGATAATTATAGGAGCTTGGTTGCACATCGCGCTTTGAGTGTGCAGCTAAGCCAAGAACAAAATCAGCGCCACAACTTGTTTCACACACGCGGAGTTGTGAAGGACCGTGCTATTCGAATCATCATCGATGGTGGAAGCTACAATAATTTAGCAAGCATTGAGATGGTGGAGAAGCTTTCTCTACCTACACGGCAGCACCCCCACCCATACCACATTCAATGGTTCGACAACATAGGTAGACTAAAGGTAACACGAACTACATGCGTGCATTTTTCTATTGGGACATATTCTGATTTTGTTGATTGTGATGTTGTACCCATGCAAGCTTGTTCGTTGTTACTTGGTAGACCATGGCAATATGATAAAGAATCTGTACATAATGGTAGAACTAATCATTATACTCTTGTGCATGATGGAAAGAAAATTGGTCTCAAACCTATGACTCCTGAACATATTTTGAAAGATGATCTTGCTAGAGCTAGTAGAGCAAAAAATCAGGAGAAACAAAAAAGTGAAAACCAGATTGTTGCTAATGAAGTGATGCCACATAAGAATACTACTAAATCTGGTTCCAAATTACCTAATGAAATTCGTTTGAAGCATCCAACTTTACTTGCTACCAAATCTGATAAGGGGTGGCCCGATCTTCTCAATGAGCGGTGGTAGATGGATGATGATGGTAGATAACTTCCGAGATTCCGACGAACTCTCCGGCTGCTCCCCTGTTGCCAATGCAACAGCTCTTCAACCCAATGGATATTCGCGACGCCTCACACCGATGCAACGTAGCCGCCGACCACGAAGCGGTTTCTGCGATCTACTAATTCCCAATGGAACAACAGATCACACTCAAACTTTGGTAGCAATAACCTCCAGATCGAAACAAAGTGGAGGGGTGAATTCCTGATCGAAGCAAAGAGGAATTCTAGTATAGATGAATGCTTAGCAATCCAATCTAGGGTTTAATCAAAACGTGGTCTAACTATTACAAAGAGACTCCTAGGGTATATATGGCGGCTGGGGGGTCAATCCCACGCCCAAATCACGACTTGGTTCGACCTAAACTAGATACAAACCGACTTGGTCTCGAAAAGGCTCGCAACCCTGTTTTACTCGAACCGGATATTCCGGGTCATGGGAGACCGGATATTCCGAGTCAAGTTGAATCGGATATTCCGACATAGTCCAGTACCTCCGCGCAACATATTTCTCTGGAACCGGATAATCCGGTTCAGTAGTGGACCGGATATTTCGATAATGTCCAGTACTCCTTTTCTTCAACGCCCCCTTTTGCGCATGCCTCCCGCTCCTCCCTCGCGCCATGGATGACGTTGTACTCCAATCCTTGCTGCTCCTCTGGCCCTCCTCCAATGCTTGTGTTATCAATAACCCTGATCATACATAGATGCATAGACTTAGGCAGTATAAAGTTCTCAACATCACAAACATTATATTCAATTAAGAGTGAGTTCACCTGTTGTCCAAGTAGCTTGGCACGAGCTCTTGTCATTGGTCCAATCCTCACTTCATTGGGCTTGTCTTGAGCAGCAACATCGTCGATAGAAGAAAATGGTAAAGGACTAGGGATGTCCTCATCATCCTCCCCCCTTGAAAAGGCGTCGACCTCGACGCGTCAAGGTCTTCTCCAGCATATGGCGTCAAATCAGCAACATTGAAAGTATTACTGACACCAAACTCAGTTGTAGGAAGATCTATCTTGTATGCATTATCATTTATCTTGGCAAGAACCTTGAATGGACCATCACCCCGCGGCATCAACTTGGACTTGCGCTGAACATGAAATCTGTCTTTACGAAAGTGCACCCAAACCATGTCGCCGGGCTGAAAGATCACCTCCTTTCTCTTCTTGTTGACACGAGCTGCATTGTACTTGCCTTTCTTCTCAATTGCCTCTTTAGTCTTCTCATGTATTTTCCTCACAAAATCTGCACGCTTCGATGCCTCCATGTTGACTCTCTCATGTAATGGAAGCGGCAGCAAATCAAGCGGAGTAATGGGTTTGAAACCATACACCACTTCAAACGGACATAATTGTGTGGTAGAATGTACCGCCCTGTTATATGCAAACTCCACATGCGGCAAACAGTCTTCCCACTCACGCAAGTTCTTCTTGATCATGGCTCGCAGCAACGTTGATAGTGTGCGATTCACCACCTCCGTTTGTCCATCAGTTTGGGGATGACAAGTGGTACTGAACAGCAGCTTCGTTCCTAGCTTGCCCCAAAGTGTCTTCCAAAAGTAACTCATGAACTTGACGTCCCGATCAGAAACAATCGTCTTGGGTACTCCATGTAAGCGCACGATGTCCCTGAAAAACAGATTAGCAATATGCGACGCATCGTCGCTTTTGTGGCAGGCAATAAAGTGTGACATCTTGGAAAAACGATCCACTACCACAAAAATAGAATCATGTCCTCTCCTGGTTCTAGGCAATCCTAACACAAAATCCATGCTTATGTCCCCCCATGGAGTTGTAGGTGCAGGAAGAGGAGTATACAAACCATGAGGCTTCAGCTTGGACTTTGCCTTGTTGCAAGTGATACAACGCTTAACAAACCTGTCCACATCCCGCCTCATCCTTGGCCAATAAAAGTGATCAGCCAACATCAGTAACGTCTTCTCACGTCCAAAGTGTCCCATCAAACCGCCACCATGAGATTCCTGCAACAACAGCAAACGCACGGACGATTCTGGCACACATAATTTGTTAGCACTAAACAAGTAACCATCATGCATATGGTATTTTTCCCAAGCTTTCACAGCAGAACACTTAGCAAAAGGCATGGAAAAATCAGTATCATTAGCATATAAATCACGCAAACTCTCTAAACCCGGAACTTGAACATCTAAATGTGTCAAAAGCATGCTTTTCCTAGAGAGTGCATCAGCAACCACGTTTTCTTTGCCTTTCTTATACTTAATAATGTATGGGAAAGATTCAATGAACTCAACTCATTTAGCATGACGTTTATTCAAGTTAGATTGGCACTTCAAGTACTTCAAAGCTTCATGATCAGACTGTATGATAAATTCTTTTGGCCACAAATAATGTTGCCAAACCTCAAGAACATGAACAAGAGCATACAATTCTTTATCATAAACAGGATAGTTCAATTGGGCACCATTTAATTTCTCCGAAAAATATGCAATTGGTTTACCCTCTTGCATCAACACACCTCCTATTCCAATGCCACTAGCATCACATTCAATATCAAATTGCTTATTGAAATCAGGAAGCATAAGCAAAGGTGCAGAAATTAAACGACGTTTCAGCTCATCAAAAGTGGCATCTTGGGCTGCGCCCCTCACAAACTCAACACCTTTTTAGTTAAATCATTCAAAGGTGCAACAATAGAACTGAAGTCTTTCACAAAACGTCTATAAAAACCAGCAAGACCAAGAAAGCTTCTTATTTGACTAATAGTCATGGGAATAGGCCAATTTTTAATTGCTTCAATTTTAGATTCATCAACCTCTACACCATGCTTAGAAACAACAAAACCCAGAAATATGACCTTATCTTTGCAAAAAGTGCATTTAGCAAGATTACCATATAGCTTATTATCACGCAACACTTGCAAAACTTGTCTAATATGATCAGTATGTTCAGATTCATTGCAGCTATAAATCAATATATCATCAAAATAAACTACCACAAATTTACCAATGAAATGCCTCAAAACATGATTCATCAATCTCATGAAAGTACTAGGTGCATTAGTTAACCCAAAAGGCATCACTAACCACTCATATAAACCGAATTTTGTTTTAAAGGCAGTTTTCCATTCATCTCCTTCTTTCATTCTAATTTGATGATAACCACTACGCAAATCAATTTTAGAGAAAATAACAACACCACTTAATTCGTCTAACATGTCATCCAAACGAGGAATGGGGTGTCTATAACGAATAGTGATGTTATTTATCGCTCTACAATCTACGCACATGCGCCAAGTACCATCTTTCTTAGGAACCAAAATGACAGGAACAGCACAAGGACTTAAGCTCACACGAATATACCCTTTGTCAAGAAGCTCTTGAACTTGTCGCTGTATCTCCTTTGTCTCCTCTGGGTTGGTCCTATAGGGAGCTCGGTTTGGAAGTGTTGCTCCGGGAATCAAGTCAATTTGATGTTCAATACCCCGTAATGGAGGCAAACCAGCGGCCACTTCCTCCGGAAAAATGTCACCAAAATCCTGCAAGACATTAGAAACACCAATAGAGAGAGGGGTCATGTCGTTAGAAACAAGAATTTCCCCCTTGCACACAAGCACAAGAGGTACTAGAGTGGGATCCTCACGAAACTCTCTCAAATCAGATTTGGTGGCTAACATTACTATTTTGTTCTCTCCCTCACTTTTCTTTTTACCACTCAAATTTGACTTGTGGCTCTCGCTCACCGAAGGTGGAGTCTCTCGCCTAGCTAATCTCTCACGCTCAGCCTCACGATTAACTTCCACTTTTTGGTGAGATTCATTTACTATCTCTTGAGGTGTCATAGGCCGCAACATCACCTCCTTGCCATGCCAATTGAGTTGATAGGTATTTGCTCTCCCATTGTGGCGCACATCTCTATCAAACTGCCAAGGACGTCCCAACAACAAGTGACACACGGTCATTGGAACCACGTCAAACTCCACGGTGTCCTTTTAAGGCCCAATCTGAAACTCAACTTGTACCATGTGATTAACCTTCATCTCCCCACTTTCACTTATCCACTGAATAAAATATGGATGGGGATGTGGCAAGTATTTCAGATTCGGTTTTTGACAGAGCTCTTTACTAGCTAAATTGCGGCAGCTGCCACCATCAATGATTACCTTGCAAGAACGTCCATTGCCAACTGCAGCCCTTGTTTGAAACAAATTGCATCGCTGCTCTGAAGAACTAGGGGCCACACTCAGCACCTTAGGCGTGCACACAATAGATGGTAAACGCTCGGCATCCGCATAATACAACTCATCTTCAAGTTCCTCCTCAAACTCAGCATTAGGATCCACCTCATCACCACTCTCATACTCACCGGTCTCCTCATTGATCAACATGACCTTCTTGTTGGGACACTCACGCTTGAAGTGACCCTTGCCTCCACACGTATGACAATTCATATCACGTGTACGAGCTGTAGAATTGGAAGAGCCAGTAGCACTTGCAGCAGGTTGTGGTGATTGCTTGGCATTAGGAGCAACTGAAACCGACTTGGAAGGAGCAGCACCACGGAAACTAGGAACAGGACTAGGCGGCACCACACTAGGTGTTGCTCGTGATGACACACTACCTCGCCCATAGTAAGAACGAGGCACATATTTGGCATCTTCGGCCAACTTTAACTCAACTTCACGTGCTTGATGTAACAAATCTTGCACATCGCCATATTGATGATGACGTACAATTCTCTTGATGTTAAAGCTCAAAGCTGAAAGGAGACGCTGCATAGTTTGTTCAGGTTCTTCTCGCACTTTAGCACGCTGCATGATCAACTCCATCTCCTTATAGTACTCATCAACGGACTTGGCACCTTGCTTCAAATTCTGCAACTTATCATACAAAGAACGGATGTAATTGTGAGGAACAAAACGATGACGCATCTCCGCCTTCATCTCTCGCCAAGACAAAATAGGTACATCATTTGCTTCACGCCTAGCACTCACAAGACCGTCCCACCATAGCAAAGCATAGCCATCGAACTCAGAAGATGCAAGGTTGATCTTTCTATCCTCAGTGTAGTCATGCAAACGCCATAATTGCTCCATCTTCAACTCCCAGTTAATATATTCTTCCACATCAACGGAACCTTCAAACTTGGGAATACTGAATTTGGGCTTACCAACGCTATCATCATCACGGTTGGCTGCATGACCAAAATTGTCACCGAGCATACGGCGCGCACCAAGAGGCGCAAAACCACGACCAGGAGGTATAGCACCACCTCGGCCACCTCCACGTCCACCATTAGCAAGTGGTTGTGGCTGTTGTTGCCGTTGCAACCTCTCACGACGAGCAGCAACTTGCTCATCATCCTCCTCAGCATCAAAATCAACACCGTGATCACCATGAACACTTGCATCATCAACAGGTTGCTCATTTCGTTGCGTCAACACTTGCACGGCACGGTTCAATGCACCAATAGAATTCTGAATTGCTGTCAAGGCAGCTGCAGACTCAGTTGCCGTTTGTAGCACATTGTCAACCTTTATATCCGTAGGAGTCAAATCAGCTTGTAACCTGTCACATTGAGTGCTGAACTGACATGTCAGGTGATCTCGAAGAGCTTCATATTCAGCCCAACAAACAGGAGCTTTGCCGTCCTTCTTTTGCCTCACAACTCCATCATTCTCATCTCCTGAAGACATGATTAGTGCACACAAGGGTATATAGATATATTTAGGTGGAAAACTCTCAACTCACTCAAACCAAAAGAAATTGTGTATCTTACCGTTCCAAAGTGAATAGTATAGCTTACCACTTGTATGGACAGAAACGTGCACGGATGGGGTGAAGCGAATATTATGGGTCTCCAAGTGTTACACAACAAAACCAGGGTATTTAGTGGGGCTTGGTAGGGATACCTAACAACACCAACTACAAAACCTATTTGCTGCTCGTGTGATGCGTAGAAACACAACTAGGAAACTCACACAGTTATGGAGATAAAAGTGGCAATGCAAATATATGTATGGAAAAGTTTGCAATGCACTCGAAAGACACTAGCTATGCTCACAAGAAACAGGCACAAGATTGCTCAATGCAGTGTCAATTTATAGCAATTGTATAGCTCCACTCGCCAATGTATATATATCACTGTCGGCCTCGTTTGATGTCTCACTTTTCTCTTCTCTCTTTTTTTTTAACTATCACTTTTCTATTTTTTTTGTACTTTTCCAAAGGCCAATATATCAAAAGAGCAATAAACCAAACTTTATGAGAATTATGAGTAGCCTGTTGAGCACGAAATAGCTATTCTTCTGGGGAAGGTACCTAAAGAAATGCTGATGCTGTGGAAAGGCTGTGGCTAGGTCTCACAAAGATCACACACGAAAAACCTAATGAAAAGTTGAAACAAAAACTAGACTCACACTTGTTTTTTTTGTACTGGTACTGACTGGATAATCCGATCCGAAACCAACCGGATATTCCGATCGAAACGAAACTCGAAGAAAAACGGCTAAGGACCAGAAATTTTCGGTACTGGAGGTGACCGGATAATCCGATCCGAAACCAACCGGATATTCCGATCACGACGGGAAAAACCCTAAACCTAGAAACGGAAAAAACGGAGCGCAAGATCAACACAAGCAGCAACTAGAAGAAGCAAATTGGGTTGATCTATAGCTATGGCACGAATTAAAACTAGTATTTTTGTATGGCTTTTTCTGTATAGGACAAAAAATCAATAAATCTACGGGGATGGATTTGTGGATGCTCACTGAGTAAACACTGGAGCTCTGATACCAAGATGATAAGGGGTGGCCCGATCTTCTCAATGAGCGGTGGTAGATGGATGATGATGGTAGATAACTTGCGAGATTCCGACGAACTCTCCGGCTGCTCCCCTGTTGCCAATGCAACAGCTCTTCAACCCAATGGATATTCGCGACGCCTCACACCGATGCAACATAGCCGCCGACCACGAAGCGGTTTCTGCGATCTACTAATTCCCAATGGAACAACAGATCACACTCAAACTTTGGTAGCAATAACCTCCAGATCGAAACAAAGTGGAGGGGTGAATTCCTGATCGAAGCAAAGAGGAATTCTAGTATAGATGAATGCTTAGCAATCCAATCTAGGGTTTAATCAAAACGTGGTCTAACTATTACAAAGAGACTCCTAGGGTATATATGGCGGCTGGGGGGTCAATCCCACGCCCAAATCACGACTTGGTTCGACCTAAACTAGATACAAACCGACTTGGTCTCGAAAAGGCTTGTAGCCCTGTTTTACTCGAACCGGATATTCCGGGTCACGGGAGACCGGATAATCCGGTTGACCGGATATTCCGAGTCAAGTTGAATCGGATATTCTGACATAGTCCAGTACCTCCGCGCAACATATTTCTCTGGAACCGGATAATCCGGTTCAGTAGTGGACCGGATATTCCGATAATGTCCAGTACTCCTTTTCTTCAACGCCCCATTTTGCGCATGCCTCCCGCTCCTCCCTCGCGCCATGGATGACGTTGTACTCCAATCCTTGCTGCTCCTTTGGCCCTCCTCCAATGCTTGTGTTATCAATAACCCTGATCATACACAGATGCATAGACTTAGGCAGTATAAAGTTCTCAACATCACAAACATTATATTCAATTAAGAGTGAGTTCAGCTGTTGTCCAAGTAGCTTGGCACGAGCTCTTGTCATTGGTCCAATCCTCACTTCATTGGGCTTGTCTTGAGCAGCAACATCGTCGATAGAAGAAAATGGTAAAGGACTAGGGATGTCCTCATCAAAATCTGATATTTCTGACTTGGATGTGAATACTTCTGTTTGTTATGCAATCATATGCAAAGAGGTCCTATTTTCTTTTAAGGATATGCCTTCCTCTTTGCCACCCGCTGTTGCTAACATTTTGCAGGAGTATGCGGACGTTTTTCCCAAGGAGATGCCACCGGGGCTGCCACCCATTCGAGGAATAGAGCACGAAATTGATCTCATACCGGGTGCTTCGCTTCCTAACCGTGCAGCCTACCGTACCAACCCCGAGGAGACGAAAGAGATTGAACGACAAATTCAAGAACTACTCGACAAAGGTTATGTTCGTGAGTCTCTTAGTCCATGTGTTGTTCCTATTCTCTTGGTACCAAAGAAAGATGGTTCTTTTCACATGTGTACTGATTGTAGGGCTATTAATAATATTAAAATTCGATATAGACACCCTATACCACGTTTGGATGATATGCTTGATGAATTAAGTGGCTCTACCATGTTCTCTAAAGTTGATTTGCGTAGTGGTTACCACCAAATTCATATGAAATTGGGAGATGAATGGAAAACAACATTCAAAACAAAATTTGGCCTCTATGAGTGGTTAGTGATGCCATTTGGTTTAACTAATGCTCCTAGTACTTTCATGATATTAATGCATGAAGTTTTGCGTGCTTTCATTGGACGTTTTGTGGTGGTCTAGTTTGATGATATTGATTTACAGCAAATCTTTAGAGGATCATGTGACTCATTTGCGTGCTGTTTTTGATGCTTTGCGTGCTGCACGTTGATGCATATAAAATGCATACATGAACTTTGCATTATAATTCTCATATTTCAATCATATTTGGATCATATAAGGGTTATATCATTGTTTTATAATGATTTTGGGGATAATTCACAGTTTCCCCATTTATTTGGAATTAACCCTGCACTGGCAGAAAACCCTATTTTCTATATTTTGATGTTTCAGGGACCCAAACGACGTCCAAATGAGCTGAAAATTTACGGGGATCATTATTTTGGAAGGAGGAAGACCTAGGAGCGAAAGAAGCAAACGAACGGAGGCCGGAGGGCCAAAATAGGGGGCCCCACGCGGCTACAGTACGAGGCCGCATGGGCCCACCTATTTCTGCCCTCGTGGCCCCGTTTGCGTCGATCCTTCGCCCTGAAGCATCCTCGTGACCTAAAAACGCCTATATAAAAGGTCCCCCGACGTTTTCCAGAGGGGGGCGGTGGAGAAACACAAAACCAGAAACAGAGAGGCAGAAGGCTGCCGCCGGAGAAGATCGGAGGGGGGAAACGCCGCCGGAATCCACCTCCGGAGGGCTTTACCCCCTCCGGCGTGTTCATCATCTCCATCTCCCCCAACATGATGAGGAGGGAGTAGTCCCTCATCGGGGCTGAGGGCTCACGCCGGTAGCTATGTGGTTTATCTCTCTCTCCCATGGTGTGATATTTATGTGATCATGAGCTTTGTAATCTAGTTGAATCCATAGATGTTACTCTTCTTTATCTTATGAATTATGCTATTCAAGTGGTTTTATTGATGTGATTTCTGGAGTCACCTTTGTCCCATGGTGTGAAGTTGACAGTGTGTGCACCGTGAGTGGCTCTTAGGCTAAAGATTACATGAATACTTATCATGAGTTATTATTTGTGTTGGATGTCTCTATGATATTGTGGTGTTTGTTAGTACTATCTTTGGATGCGGATAGTGACAAGCATGAAGTGTCCCTAGATGTGGAATGCAACTTTAAGGTGTGCTTTTTGTAGCCCTACACATTGGATTGGTGTTCGTTATCCAACCAGAGGATAGTTCAGGGTAGCATAGTGAAAAGGAAATATCTATGTATTCAATTATATTATTATTGTTGAGAGTGTCCACTAGTGAAAGTATGATCCCTAGGCCTTATTTCCAAACACCATTTACACCTTTGTCTTGTCCTCTTGCATTGAAGAGGCTTGGGACACTTTTACATTTTTGTTTTGTTACATTAAACCTCCATCCATTAAGTCAACCATCTTGTTCCTTAAACTTGTTTAGTGCATAATCAACTAAAACTTGTGACACTTTAGTTGTAGGGAATAGATAACTTTTCCTTCTTGCTCCTGCGGATCGATACCCTACTTCCACATTGAGAGGTGCTACAGTGATCCCCTGCTCTTGGGGGTTATCAAGTACTTTTCTGGCGCCGTTGCCGGGGAGCGTAGCGCTTAAGTTTCTATTCTTGTTTGCACTAGATATTTATTTTTCAGTTTTGCATATACTCTAGTTTACTTTAAGTTTTGCATTTAGTTTAATTTTACTTTCAGTTTTGCATTTATCAAAAAACCCAAATTTTTTTTAAAAAATGGAAAACTATTCTAAAAATGCCTGGAAAGTTGCTCGATTTAGAGAATCATATGAAGGGAAAATATTGGGAATGTTCATGGGGGTTCTAGATATAATTGCTAGTAAACTGCTTAATTGTCATAAGGAAGAAACTTGTTGCTCTGAATACCGTAGACACTTTGAATTCCAATGCCCTTCCAATAAAGTTGAACCTGTTATTGCAACTTCTCATACAGGAAATTATGCTTACTTAGGGATGAAAGAAGTAGAGCAATTCGTTCTTTTCGCGGGGGCATATGAATTAAACACCTTCATTGATGAACATGAAACCTGCCCTATAGCTTCTAAATGTAAAGTTACTATCACTAATCTCCTTAATAAATGCATAGATGAATTTGATGAAAATATCTATGTTGTTGACACAAGGAAGAGATATGCCCAAGGAATATCTAATGTTTTGTAGGAAGAAGATGACAAAAGCCTAAGCTTGGGGATGCCCATGCAGCCCCAAGGGGAGGACAATGAAGAGCAAGAAGATGATGAACAACTAGAGACTGAAGAGAGGAAACATCCACCTTCACTACCTATGGATGAGGGTAACACTCAAAATTTGGCTGATGATAAACTTTGCTTTTATGATTCTGATGATGCTTTTGAAGAGATAATTAAACCAATGGGAGTTTGTTCACATAATAGTGATGGCAATGCTATTAGCATGAATTCTTTGAACACAATTATTCCTAATGCTATGGAAAAGTCTAAGCTTGGGGAAGCTAGTTTATATGAAAATGATCTTTTTAGTTCCCCAGCTTTGGAGAAATTTTTTTACCTTGATAATACTTTGTCTCCTATATGTGATAATTCTAAGGATACTTGTGATATTCTAAAACCACCTACTGAAAGTATTCCTTTTGAAATACCTACAAAATATATTAAAATGGTTATGGATGAATGTTATGCAGGGGATGGAACAATCCATCCACATGATCACTTGTTGAAATTTACAGAACTTTGTGAGCTGTTTAAGGTTGCAGGTTTATCAAGGGAAGATGTCATGAGGAAATTATTTCCATTTTCACTTAAGGGCAAAGCAAAGAAGTGGTATAGGATGCTGGATGATCCCCCTTCGAATTGGAAACAACTTGAATCTCTCTTTTACTCTAAGTTTTATCCTCTTCATGAAGTGCATCTAGATAGGTGTTACATTTTCAATTTTTATCCTCATGATAGAGAAAGCATTGCTCAAGCTTGGGGAAGACTGAAAGCATTAATACTCAAATGTCCTAACCATGAGCTTCCTAAGGAAATAATTATTACTAATTTTTATGCAAGGCTTTCAGGTCATTATAAGGATCATCTGGATCCCTGTTCAGAAGGTTCTTTCACAAGCAAGAAGGTTGAAGCTAAATGGGATATTCTTGAAACAATTCAACGCAATACTGAAGATTGGGATAACGACAAAGGTAAAGAATCAGGTATAAACTATAAGTATGATTGCATTGAGTCTTTCAGTAAAACTACTAGTTTCCATGAGCTCAGTGCTAAATTTGGTCTTGATTCTCAAATTATTGTTGATTGTTGTAAAACTTTTGCTTCTCATATTTATATTCCTAAAGAGAATTGGGACATGTATCATGAACCTTCTAAAGACACTTGCTTGGAAACTGAAACTGTTATTGATGATTGCAATAAACATGCTCAAACTTCTGAAAGTACTATTCCCTATAAGCATGTTAATTATTGTGGAGCACTTAGACCTTGTGAAAATAATAAAATTGAAGAGGAATATTGTATTCATCATAGGAATGAAAAAACTACAACATGGTACAGCGCTCTAAGTGATCTTGCTAAAAAGGTTTGTGACACCTATCCTTTTATTTGTGAACTTTGCTATAAAGAGGGTCATTTCAAATTCCAATGCTCAGATTCTAATATAAGTACTGCGAGAGACTTTTGTGATAACATGATCACTCCTAATCAACATGATGAACTTACATTATTTTTGGGGTGTGAAGAGTTATCAAGAAAAACTTCTTCGTTAGATATGAGTGCTTTTGATATGAATAGCGTGTTGCATGGATGTTATCTCTATTGTGTTAATAATTGCCATGACAGTACTTACATTCAAAATATTATAAAAGATGGAATGGCTTTACCAAAATATGAAAGGACTAATGTTTGTCTTACTCTTATTAATGAAAAGGAGGAATCCCTTTCTTCTATTGTTTCTAACAATAAACCAGGGTATGTGGAGAAGCCTCCTTTCAAGCCTCTCCCTCCCGAGAGGGTAAAGAAGAAGAAGAGGAGGAGTAAAAGGATAGAGGAAATGGTATCTTCCCATAAGCATGTTGCTCCTATTATAGTTGTTGCTAATGAGTCTGATTTAGATGATGATCCTATGCCTGTTACTTATAGTAGTGATCATGATTGGGAAAAGCATAGTACTTTTGATATTGAAAATCTCTTTGGTACTAATCCTGAAAACGATGATGCTAATAATTACAATCATCCTCATGAAACTTGTCATAGTTTTGGAAGGATTACCCAAAACCATCCAATTAATATACAACTTGTCTATCATGTTCGAGTTCTTTACAATGATGCTACTCTCATTGCTATTAATAAGAAGAACTTTGCTTATGTGGAAAATATTGATACTTTTATGCATATGGATCATGATAAGAATGTTTCATGTGATAGCTATATTGTTGAGTTTATCAATGATGCCACTGAAATCTTTTATGAGAGAGGGAGACATGATTTCATTTATCTCAAAAATATTAAGTCTTCTCTCTTTTTGTTGAAAATTTTGAAGTCGCACTCGCTTTGCCTTCCTATGCTAGTCACTTTGTGCTTTATTGATTTATTTTCTTACAAGATCCCAATGCATAGGAAGTGGGGTAGACTTAAATGTGTTTCATATTTTTCTCTTGATGCTCTCTTTTGCATTTCAATTCTTATTCCTATGTGAGCATCATTAAAACTATTATGTCTAGCTAAAAGACTATAAAGAAAGCGCTTTACGGGAGGCAACCCGGTTGTTTTTCTTTTCTTTGTGTCCTCTTGCTGTAACAAGAGATTGTTTTCTTAGCTTAGTTTCTAGGATTTTAATAAAGTGCCAAGTTTACCCATTTTGGTTTGAAAAAGTTGCTATTTCTATTCGGAGATTTTATTCCTGCACGGAGTCTGTGCACAGTTTGATTTTTCATTCTTATTGTGTAATTCCGAATGAGCTGAGATTTTTACTGTAACTGTAACTTTTCATCCTCTGTATGCCTGAATGTTTTCAGAATTTTTAGATGAGTTTAAGTAGGACAGAAAAATACGTTTTGCTGCTGCTGTTTTTCTGGACAGATTCTGTCCCGTATTGTTTTATGCTTGTTTTGAACTTTTAAGTTGAATCTTTTTGATCCAATTGAGTTTATGAGTAGGCATACAACATTATACACTTTCTGGACATTCGTATGTATTTTAGTCCATGGGTTATACGCAGCAAGAAACCTAATTATTTATCTCTACTAACGTCACCCCACAGAAAAGAAACGGGAGAAACAGTGTTTTGAAGTTTTTTTCACAGAGATTGGAGGATATGCACCATGAGTTATCCAAGGATGGTGAAAACCATAAGCTTGAGGATGTGGATAACATCCCCACTGAACCAACACACTCTCGGTTTGCACACGTCTAACTTCTGTTTTTCTATCAATGCACTTTATCGCATAAACTTGGAGCGTCTTTTATTTGTTTGTTATGATAGTCTAGATTTTTATTTTGTGAGACCACCACACTTTCATTTATATATGAGAAAGCTACTGGAAATATGGGTTGAAATATCTTGCATGCCTTTATTGTATTGGAAAAAGGGATGTCTAAGTTGATTTTTAATGACACATATAGTTGCATGATTCATGAGCTTCTTTATGAGTAATAATTTGCAAATTCTTTATCATGAGCTATCTTTTATTCATGTTTTGATTCTGTATGTTATTTAACCTTGTTTGACATGAATTAGTTAGTTATATGGACACTCATGCATGCATCTAGATGGTCATCTTTCTCCCTTTTGCTAGCCCAAAAATTCCAACAAGTAAAAACTTGTTTCCAACACCTTCAACCAAAGTTTTTCCAGTGAGTCCACCATATCTACCTATTAGCTTTATGCTATTCCAAGTATGTTTATCATGTTATTTGTGTTATCTATACCTCTAAATGAAAATGATTATGTTATTTATTGTAATGGGAAAAGTTGGTTAAAAAGCTCTCGCGAACTTGATGCACACTTTACTTTTATAGCATTTAATAAACATGAACTATTGTGATTAATATTATGATGATAGTGGCTTGATAAATGTTTAAGGTTGGGAGTTAGCCCATATGTGCTGTCACATGCAAAGCTTTCAACATGTTCCCTCATTTATTTAGTTGATATCATGTACTTTTGTTTATGGATGCCTATCATGGTGAAATAATGTGGAAATAGAGTAAGTTTAAATGAGTTTGTATAAATGGTTAGAGAGAAACCTGGGCCGCTAATCTAAGCCATGCATCATTCATGGTGGAAATTTACTTACATGCTATTTTGAACTTTCTGTGATACACCCCACAATAAAAAGCTATATCAAGTGGTAAATAAAGAGGGTGTTGAGGTTGTTCATTATGTTTGTTTGTCTTGTTGTTTTGATGTGGGCTTGATCCATATCATGGGACAAGAGGTACCCCAGTTGAGGCTCTTGATAATACCATTATTACTTACAATGATAGATAACTTAAACTTGCTTGGTTTCCCAAGTTGAGTAATCATGGTGTAGGTACTTGTATTCAAGGGGCATGAGACATCTAACCTTTACTTTATCAAGGCCACTACTCATATTTGCTTTCACATTAAACTTTAATCATTCAAGATGCTATGATAGGGGAATGAGAGCTTGACACCAAGTATTACCATTGCAATCAATAACTTAAGTAGAATAGTTTGGAGGATAGATGAAACTTATGCATGTTTTACCTCTACTCATTCATATATCATTTCCAAAGTGTCCACCTTTTATATTCAGATTTTCATCTTCATTCTATGACCTATGTAGGATGTTCTTACTTATCATATTGCATACATGTGTTCCATATTACTATCTTTTATGTTATACTTTGTGAACTATCATTGAACATCCTTGCATTGAATACTTGATATCACTTTATAAACTGTTTGCATATTGCTACTTCTTTGAATAATGAATCATTTGACTTTATGTAGCAGTAGCAATCATCTTTTATATCCATGTTGTTATTATATTGCAAAGTTCATGTTAGTTTTATCACTTTCATACTCGAGGACGAGCATGAGTTAAGCTTGGGGATGTTGATGCATGTAAAATGCATACATGAACTTTGCATTATAATTCTCATATTTCAATCATATTTGCATCATATAAGGATTATATCATTGTTTTATAATGATTTTGGGGATAATTCACAGTTTCCCCATTTATTTGGAATTAACCCTGCACTGGCAGAAAACCCTATTTTCTATATTTTGATGTTTCAGTGACCCAAACGACGTCCAAATGAGCTGAAAATTTACGGGGATCATTATTTTGGAAGGAGGAAGACCTAGGAGAGAAAGAAGCAAACGAACGGAGGCCGGAGGGCCAAAATAGGGGGCCCCACGCGGCTACAGTACCAGGCCGCTTAGGCCCACCTATTTCTGCCCTCGTGGCCCCGTTTGCGTCGATCCTTCGCCCTGAAGCATCCCCGTGACCTAAAAACACCTATATAAAAGGTCCCCCGACGTTTTCCAGAGGGGGGCGGCGGAGAAACACAAAACCAGAAACAGAGAGGCAGAAGGATGCCGCCGGAGAAGATCGGAGGGGGGAAACGCCGCCGGAATCCACCTCCGGAGGGCTGTAACAGCCCCAGCTTGGTAATGAAAAATACGAAGAATTTTTCCACTTTTGCATTCTTGTTTTGCATCATAGCATCCCTATGCAATTGCTATTTCTAACATTCACTTGCAAACAAATTGAAATGGGGAAGCAAACCTTCCACAACCCTCCACCAAATGATTTTGCTCCACTTAGCAAACCAATAAACTTGAACTTCCAAATTGTTCAGGAAGTTCCAAGTGTGCATGTTAAATTCATTTGATGAAGCAATTCCGTAATAAGCAAGGAAATAAATTTGATAATCCAAATTGGCTTAATTCAATTTCTATTTTTGAAACCAAGTTAAACATTGCAAAAATTCGAACTAAAATCATGGGGAGCTTCAATGTTACTGTTAGAGCCTCCATGAATATTTTCATTATTTTTGGAAATGTTTAAGTGCTTCAAATAAATACAAGTTGGAAATTGTCAAAAATGACCATGATTAAAAACTGTGAACAAAGGTTGGCCAAAGGTTTTTATTTTTCCTTCCCAATTTTTGTGGAGGTTCCTCAGGACATAGGGAGCCCACCTGAAATTTTCCAGATTTTCTGAAATTGCTTGAGCAGCTCAATTAAATAGCTTTAACCTGCTGTTTTCAAAATCAGAAAAAGAAAATGAAGAAATGTTCAAATCTCAGTGGGTCCCCCACTGTCAGCCTCTCTCTCCTTCCTCTCTTCTCACTGTGCCGCCATGGCGCACTGGCGCCATGCCGAGCTGCCGGCGCCGTGCCACCTGCCCCCTAGAGGTCAAGAAGACCTCCCAACGCCCACCTGCTCCCCCTCTCGCCCCCCATTTTCCCCTGCACACGGAACCCTAACCCTAGCAGCTTTCACCGCTGCGTAGCCGCCGCCGTCCACCGTCGCATCACCGTCGACCCCGTCAACCCCGGGACAAGCTGACCGCACTGGAAGCATCGCCGGGCCGCCCTCTAGCTTCCCCACCTACGCCCGCTTGATGGGAGGGCCGGACGCGAGCTAATCACTCGTTTCCTTCCGATGCCGTCCGCCGCTCGCCGCCGTCGTCCTCGCCAAATTGCCGTCGCCACCGACCTCCTCCGACCACGCCGAGCGTCCTCAACCGCTCAGGGTGAGCACACCGTCCTCCGGGACAACCTCTTCTCCCTTCTCCCCCTCTGTAGTCTCGCCCCCGTGCGAGCGTCCGCCGGCCGTCCTCCCCGGCAATCCGGTGTCGAGCACGCGCACGTTGCCGTGCACCCTCCCTTGCGTTGCCGAGCACACGCACGGCTGCGGCCCTCACTCCACCCGCTTTTTCACCACGCACACCACGGAGCGCCGCCCGAACGAGGTCACCGCCGGTTGCTGCTCCGTCATTGCCGTTCCGCACGCCACCGTGCCCCGGCCTGGGCTCCGGCCTATCCGGCCGTGAGGACGGCTGGCTTGGGCTCCCTCCCGGCCTTGCTCTCGGCCTGGGCCGGCCAGAGGGCCGGACCCTTCGGGCTGGTCCACGGCCTGCACGCCAGCCTGGGCCGGCCACGAGGCCGGCAGCCTCAGGCACTGCCCCGGCCTGGCCCCGGTCTGGGCCGGCTCTGAGGCCAGCCGCTTCGTACACCAGCCCGGCCTGGAAACCTGCCTGGGCCGGACTGGAGGCCGGCGTGTACAGTAAAAACAGAAAAATAAATTAAATTAAATAATTTGATAACTATCTAAATAATGATCCAAATTTGGCAAATCAAATTTCAAAATGTTCAGAAAAACAAACCCTATATGTTAGAATCATTGAAATATTCTTTTGAAATTATATTCTTGTTGTGTATTTATGAATTATTAAAATGGCATAATTAATACCAAAATTGGGAAATTCATAACTTAGTAAATATTTAACCAAAAATTATGAATAAAATATCAAAATGATCAGTTTTTCCAATGCTATCAAATCATGGTAATACCAAATAATGATCACAAATATTTATTTGATGTTAATCATGAATTGTTTAAAGGAATTAAATTCAATTAATTATTTAATTCGCTAATTATTCTTTGGTACTCAGAAAATTACAAATGAGGTACCAAAATGATCGGAAGAACAAAACCTTTTTAATCATGTCATGTTCATGCATATTTGAGAAAATTCTAAATAATGTGATCAATTATGAACAATTGGACATTAAGTTAAATACTGGGTGTTTCCAAATAGTTGCCCTAATTGTCTGGCTCCCCATTTAATTTTGCTATTAAATTATATGATGATATCTTTGCATAAATTTGTCATGTCAACATGTGATTGTGCATTGCACCTTGTCTTCGTGTGATTTATTTGTTCTGTTGTATTATTTTTGGGTATCGATAGATTCCGGAGTCGATGGTTCCCCTATTTACCCCGACGAGCCGTACTACACGCCCCGGCGGCAAGGCAAGAGATAAGCTAACCTTCTTAGCATTCTAGCATCCTATTGTTTCATAAACTTATTTTACCCACCATAATATTGCATGCGATTCAAATGTCACTTTTGATCAAGTACTATAGTATCCTATGAATGCATATTTTTCCCCGAACCATCACATGTTTCCCCTCCTATGAACCCTAGGACTGATGTGTTGGCCGGTGACAAAGATATAGTTGTGGTAATTATATGCTTAGCCATGCTTAGTTACATGCTATACTTGTCCGTTGATTTAATTCCATGATGTTGACGTTGATGGAATGTCGGACATGGTGGTGAGTTGTGGTATTTAATTTATTTTGCATAAAAGGCTTGGGTGAGTTGCCATCGGGGATGGTGTTTTGCCTCACTCTTGCCCCTAAGTGCGAGTTCTTGTCTCTAGAACCAAGGTTTGAGCGTGCTGCCATTGGTGGGTGTATGGGCGCCTTACTAACTGAATAACATGTGCGGGCGTATCCAAGGGTCCTCTAGTTCGGTTTTCCATTTGCGGGTGAGTGGAAAAGAAGATCTTGATGAGGATTTGTGTTTAGGACGTGGCGATGGGGCAGGGGCTGAAATAGGCTGGGTAAACTTGCCCTGTGGCCACAGATGACTCTTGGATAGTCTCATGCGAGGTAAAGGTTTAACCGCACCCGCTCGCCGGCCTTCCCCGGAAGAGGGCCAATCAGGTGAGCCGGACAGTACCAATGGGTAAAATAGTACACCCCTGCAGGGTAAATATTTTTGAAAAGTCGTGTCCACAATTATGGATGCCTTGGGAACGGATTACGAGATCATAGAGAACCTTAACCTTACTTAATTAATTTGGCAGCTAAAGGTTGCAACTCAACGTGTGTGTAAAAGGTTCATTTCCTTGAGGGTGATTCGAGGGAGTGCCTTTGGTGGAGATGAGAGATGTGCTGGCTACAAGTTGGTTTGTTGAGAACCGAAGATGAAAAGTTTACTCTCTTATCCCCTTTATGAAAAATATTCTGAATAGACGATGCCTTGTGTCTGTTATATCTTTTAAATGAAAATCTAGCTTTTTGCAAATTAGCTACATTATACAGCTTTAGAGCCTCCGTCGGCATCGGGCCTATATCGCCCTACTAAACTTGCGAGTACGTCGTACTCAATCTCTCTTTGCTGCCTTTATATTTGTATTTCAGAGGAGGACGACACCGAGCAGCTAGGTGGGTTCTTCGTGGACGTCAACTAGTAGTCCGGGGTTCCCAGGTGGCAGCTTGGGACCGTGGAACAAGTTGGCTGGGATTCGTTTATCTGTAGGCCTCTTAGGCCATATTTGCATCTTGTTGTTAGACAACACTACCCGTTTCCGCTTGATGTACTGATGGATCTGTGATCCCTTTTGTGTGTAATATTTGTATCATTCTCATATATGAGTTGCTATATGAGTTTTTGTGTCGTAGAGTCTGCAATGTGCCAGTTGTTCCACAAGTCTTGATCTCTCTACTATACGTGATAGCGATGTCTGAGCTTATGGCATGGTCGAGGTGTTGTGTGCCGATGATCCATTCCGAGCACACCTGCCAATGGGTTTTGGCCTGGGATTGGTAAACCTAGTAACCTTCGATTGTGTAGCATGACCGGTTGCACAACGCTTCACTGTATAGTTCTGGGGTCGGGGCGTTACAAGTTGGTATCAGAGCAGGACTGCCTGTAGGAAACCCTTTCTATTGGTCGATGTCGAGTCTAGTTGAAAATTATTTATAACCTAAAAATGAGTTGTGAAAACCTTCTTAAGATTCTTTTTACTCCTCATCCAACTCGCTCTACTCTGATTCTTACCTCTATTTGTTTTAAGCTTGGTGTCAAGTTTAGGTTCTCGGGGTTTGGGTTCTTACCGTCCAGTTATGTCTCGAGTCTGTTGTATCCGATTGCTATCGCCGCGATGACGTGATGTCATCGTGGTTGTCTAAATCTGTCTTTGTGTTAATGCATCTTAAATCTCTACACCTGCAAGGACTCTAATGATCTATCCTATCTGTCGGAATTTGGTTACTAACCATGTCATTGTTCCAATCTTCAGAATGGCTCCTACCCGTCATGGGGAACAAAGCAATCCTGATGCACCGCCGCCACCCTCAATGGCGGAGGTTCTGATGGCCATTGAGCAAAACCGCCTGCGCAACGAGCATCTGCTCGAGCAGCTGGTGCAGCAAGGGGCCAGGAGGAACAACGACTGCAACACTCTCATCGAGTTCTTGTGGTCCCAACCTTCTACCTTCACCGAAGCTAAGGAGCCGCTTGATGCCGATGATTGGCTCCGGGCTCTTGAGCGCAAGTTTGCCGCTCTCCATGTTCCGGTGGCGGAACAAGTCAACTTCGCCACCTACCTGCTGAATGGAGCCGCCGGCTCCTGGTGGGAGAGCCACGTGGCAATGTTTGCCGTGGGCCATGTTTTCACTTGGGAGGATTTCCGCGCCGCTTTCCGTGCGGCGTACATCCCCAAGCCCATCATGGACCTCAAGAGGAGGGAGTTCCTGGATCTAACCCAGGGACGCATGGACATCCAAGCCTATGGGCGGGAGTTCAACCACCTCTCGCGTTACGCCCCTCGGGACGTGACAAATGACGAGGATAAGCAATACCTATTCCGCAAGGGGCTCGCACCTCGCCTCCGATACGAGCTCCTACCCTTCAAGTTCCAGTCCTACCAGGAGCTCTACAACCATGCTCTCACTATGGAGCAGGGTAGGAAGGAGCTGGAGGCTTCCAAGAGGCCAGCTTCCACCGACAACCAGAGCTCCTCTTCTTCTAAGGGCAAGAAGCGCCGGGTATTTGTGCCCTTCAGCGCTGTGCCTAAGGCACCCTTCGCGCCAAAGCCTACAGGGTTCAGGCCACCTCCGCCTCGCCCAACTACTTCAACCTTGGGTGCGGCTGGAACTGGTTTCCACCCTTAGCTGCCTCCACCACCACCGAGGCTCACTTGCTTCGCTTGTGGCCAGCCGAGGCACTACTCCAGGGAGTGCCCCCAGAAGGTACCGGCTCCCGCAGCACCTGCACCAGCACCCTCTACCCCAGCCACCAAGGCCGTGACCATCAGTCGTGGTTGCCTGAACCACGTCTCGACTGAAGGAGTCGAAGAGGATCCCGGAGTTCTCATGGGTACGCTTCGAATCAATGATTCCCCGGCTTGAGTCTTATTTGATTCTGGAGCATCGCATTCATTCATATCTATAGCGTTTGCACACAACCATCAAATACCATTTGTGAACATGGACTCCCCTCTAGTGGTCAAAACCCCAGGCTCTAGCTGGCACACTAAATGGATTGCTCCGGAAGTCCAGATTACCATAGGCTACTGGTCCTTTCCGTTCCCACTGATAGCACTGAAGTCAGATGGGCTAGATGTAATTCTAGGTATGGATTGGCTAGTCAAATATCAGGCCAACCTGGACTATGCTGCCAAGTCTGTCACCGTGATCCACCCAACCGTCGGGCTGGTGAGTTATTGGTCACCTTCATCCACAACTCCATCCGCTGCCACTCCTCTCTCACCGGAGATCAGCCTATGTTTCCTGGAAGGAACCACCCCGCCAGAAATGCATGAAGTTGCTATGGTGTGTGATTTCCCCGATGTTTTCCCGGAGGAATTGCCCGGCATGACGCCTGATCGCAGCGTGGAGCTTGTGATTGAGTTGGTTCCGGGAACCGCCCTAGTTTCCAAAAGGCCCTATCGCATGCCAACGGAAGAGCTAACTGAACTAAAGAAGCAACTTGATGAGCTGCTAGAAAAGGAATTCATCCGGCCGAGTAGCTCACCTTGGGGCTGCCCGGTCATCTTTGTCAAGAAGAGGGATACCAATGTTCCTCGGCGTGTTGTTGATTACCGCCCTCTGAATGCGGTGACCATCAAGAACAAGTATCCCATTCCTCGAATAACTGACCTATTCGATCAACTAGCTGGTGCAACGGTATTCTCCAAGATGGATCTGAGGTCAGGCTACCATTAGATAAAAATCAGAAAGGAGGATATTCCGAAGACGGCTTTCACCACTCGCTATGGCCTGTATGAATACACCGTCATGTCCTTTGGCCTCACAAATGCTCCGGCCACATTCATGATGCTAATGAACTCCATCTTCCACGAGTACCTCGACAAGTTTGTCATCATTTACATCGATGACATCCTTGTCTACTCCAAAATCAAAGACGAACATGCTGAGCATCTTCGACTAGTCTTGACCAAGCTTCGAGATCATCGCCTCTATGCCAAGTTCTCCAAGTGTGAGTTTTGGCTAAAGGGGCTCATTTTCCTTGGTCATGTGGTGTCCGCTGCTGGAGTAGCGGTGATACCTGACAAGATTCAGGCAATCCTGGATTGGCCAACTCCCAAGTCCGTCAAAGACATCCGCAGCTTCCTCGGGTTGGCGGGTTATTACCGCCGATTCATCGAGGGCTTTTCCAAGATAGCCAAGGCACTGACTGACCTCCTGAAGAAGAATAAACAATTTGTGTGGTCAGAGAAGGCTGAAGAAAGTTTCCAAACTCTCAAGGTCAAGCTCACCACCACTCCGGTGCTTGTCCTTCCCGACACAAATAAAGATTTTGTCGTCTATTGTGATGCATCACTCCAAGGCTTGGGCTGTGTTTTGATGCAAGAGGGCCATGTTGTTGCTTATGCTTCCCGTCAACTCAAGCCACATGAGCAAAATTACCCAACTCATGATTTGGAGCTTGCCGCCGTGGTACATGCTCTGAAGCAATGGAGGCCCTACCTGTTGGGCAACCGTTGCAAGATCTATTCTGATCATCAAAGTCTGAAGTATCTCTTCACCCAGCCGGATCTGAACTTGAGGCAGAGAAGATGGTTGGAATTAATAAAAGACTATGATGTGACCCTCAACTATCAGCCCGGCAAGGCCAATGTCGTGGCCGATGCTTTGAGTCGCAAGGCCTATTGCAACACCGTGATGGTTGAAAAGGCACAACCGGCTCTCCATGAGGAATTTGCTCGGTTAAATCTGGAGATTGTTCCCTCCGGATATCTAGCTAACCTCGAAATCAAATCCACTCTCGAGGATGATGTCAAGGCCGCCCAGCAAAATGATGCTGAAATCCTCGAGATCAAAGAGAAGATAGCTAATGGGAAGGCCAATTGTTTCTCGGTTGATGACAATGGTGTTGTCTATTTCGGTGACCGTCTAGTGGTGCCCAAGAGTGGGAATACAAAAGAGTTAATCCTCTCAGAAGCTCATGAGTCACCCCTCTCTATTTATCCGGGTAGCACCAAAATGTACCAAGATCTGTGCCCTCAATTCTGGTGGTCTTGCATGAAGCGCGAGATCGCCGAGTATGTTGCTGAATGCGACGTCTGTCGCCGGGTGAAGGCTGAACATCAAAGGCCCGCTGGTACCCTTCGCCCCATAGCCATCCCCGAGTGGAAGTGGGATGAAGTTGGTATGGATTTCATTACCGGCTTTTCGAGATCACAAAAGGGCAATAATGCCATCTGGGTCGTCATTGACCGCCTATCCAAGGTAGCCCATTTCCTTCCCGTTCGCGAAGACATAAATGCAAAGCAATTGGCTGACTTGTATGTTGCTCGCATTGTCCCTCTCCATGGTGTTCCACTGAGGATTATCTCAGACCGTGGGAGCCTATTCGTATCCAGGTTCTGGCAGAGTTTCCATAGGGCTATGGGAACCCGTCTCAATCTCAGCACAGCCTATCATCCTCAAACTGACGGTCAAACTGAAAGGGTGAACCAAGTTCTTGAGGACATGCTTCGGGCATGTGTCATATCCTTCGGTAAGGGTTGGGAAAAATACCTACCTCTCGCCGAGTTCTCCTACAACAACAGCTATCAGGCTAGCCTCCAAATGGCTCCCTTTGAGGTTCTTTATGGGAGAAAATGCCGAACTCCTCTAAATTGGTCTGAAACCGGAGAGAGGCCACTCTTCGGTCCGGAGGTGATCAATGAAGCCGAGGAGAAATTCCGTATCATACGGGATAATCTCAAGGCTGCTCAATCCCGTCAGAAAAGCTATTATGACAAGCATCATGAAGAGGTCCACTGTGAAGTTGGTGACAAGGCCTATCTTCGAGTCTCTCCCCTCCGAGGCGTTCGTCGCTTCGGGATCAAGGGCAAATTGGCACCTCGCTATGTTGGCCCTTTCACCGTCCTAGCCAAGCGAGGAGATCTCTCCTATCAACTAGAGTTGCCCTCCAACTTCCCGGATGTGCATGATGTGTTCCATGTCTCCCAACTCCGTCGTTGCTTCAAGGATCCAATCCGTGGGGTTGATCATGAGGCGTTGGACATTCAGGAGGATTTGACCTATCGCGAGCATCCTATCCGCATCTTGGATGAAGCGGAGAGGAAAACCCGCAACAAGACTATCAAGTTCCTAAAAGTTCAATGGTCGAACCATTCCGAGGAGGAAGCCACATGGGAGCGAGAAACTAGCCTTCGTCAGGAATACCCCGCCTTCTTCACTCAAGCCTAGAATCTCGGGACGAGATTCCTGTAAGGGGGGTAGAATTGTAACAGCCCCAACTTGGTAATGAAAAATACGAAGAATTTTTCCACTTTTGCATTCTTGTTTTGCATGATAGCATCCCTATGCAATTGCTATTTCTAACATTCACTTGGAAACAAATTGAAATGGGGAAGCAAACCTTCCACAACCCTCCACCAAATGATTTTGCTCCACTTAGCAAACCAATAAACTTGAACTTCCAAATTGTTCAGGAAGTTCCAAGTGTGCATGTTAAATTCATTTGATGAAGCAATTCCTTAATAAGCAGGGAAATAAATTTGATAATCCAAATTGGCTTAATTCAATTTCTATTTTTGAAACCAAGTTAAACATTCCAAAAATTCGAACTAAAATTATGGGAAGCTTCAATGTTACTGTTAGAGCCTCCATGAATATTTTCATTATTTTTGGAAATGTTTAAGTGCTTAAAATAAATACAAGTTGGAAATTGTCAAAAATGACCATGATTAAAAACTGTGAACAAAGGTTGGCCAAAGGTTTTTATTCTGCCTCCCCAATTTTTGTGGAGGTTCGTCAGGACATAGGGAGCCCACCTGAATTTTTCCAGATTTTCTGAAATTGCTTGAGCAGCTCAATTAAATAGCTTTAACCTGCTGTTTTCAAAATCAGAAAAAGAAAATGAAGAAATGTTCAAATCTCTGACAGTGGGTCCCCCACTGTCAGTCTCTCTCTCCTTCCTCTCTTCTCACTGTGCCGCCATGGCGCATTGGCGCCATGCCGAGCTGCCGGCGCCGCGCCACCTGCCCCCTGGAGGTCAAGAAGACCTCCCAACGCCCACCTGCTCCCCCTCTCGCCCCCCCCATTTTCCCCTGCACACGGAACCCTAACCCTAGCAGTTTTCGCCGCTGCATAGCCGCCGCCGTCCACCGTCGCATCGCCATCGACTCCGTCAACCCCGGGACGAGCTGACCGCACTGGAACCATCGCCGGGCCGCCCTCTAGCTTCCCCGCCTACGCCCGCTTGATGGGAGGGCCGGACGCGAGCTAATCACTCGTTTCCTTCCGACGCCGTCCGCCACTCGCCGCCGTCGTCCTCGCCAAATTGCCGTCGCCACCGACCTCCTCCGACCACACCGAGCGTCCTCAACCGCTCAGGGTGAGCACGCCGTCCTCCGGGACAACCTCTTCTCCCTTCTCCCCCTCTGTAGTCTCGCCCCCGTGCGAGCGTCCGCCGGCCGTCCTCCCCGGCCGTGCGGTGTCGAGCACGCGCACGTTGCCGTGCACCCTCCCTTGCGTTGCCGAGCACACGCACGGCTGCGGCCCTCACTCCACCCGCCTTTTCACCACGCACACCACGGAGCGCCGCCCGAACGAGGTCACCGCCGGTCGCTGCTCCGTCATCGCCGTTCTGCACGCCACCGTGCCCCGGCCTGGGCTCCGGCCTGTCCGGCCATGAGGCCGGCTGGCTCGGGCTCTGATGAGGACATCCCTAGTCCTTTACCATTTTCTTCCATTGAGGATGCTGCTGTTCAAGACAAGCCCAATGAAGTGAGGATTGGATCAATGACAAGAGCCCGTGCCAAGTTGCTTGGACAACAGGTGAACTCACTCTTAATTGAATATGATGTTTGTGCTAATGAGAACTTTATACTACCTAAGTCTATGCACTTGTGTATGATCAGGTTTGTTGATAACACAAACGTTGGAGGAGGGCCGGAGGAGCAGCAAGAATACGAACACAACGTCACCTATGGCGTGAGGGAGGAGCGGGAGGACTGCACAAGGAAGGAAGAGGAAGGTTTCAGACAGCCCGGCCTTGGGGCCGGCCTCAGCCCGGCAAGGCCGGCCATGTGCCAGAAGCTCCCGGCCTCCAACACGCCCGAGGCCGGTTCAGGCCGGCCTAGGCCAGCTCACCACCCGAAGGACCCGGCCTCCACAGAAGACAAGGCCGGCTCAGCCCGGCCTAGGCCGGGCACACTACCGAAGCAACCGGCCTTCAGCCCGGCCTCCAACCCGGCCTAGGCCGGCAGGACTGCCATGCAAATCCTAGGCCGGCCTCCAGCCCGGCAAGGCCGGCTTCGACCCGGCCTGCGCGCCAGTTTTTCGGCCGAACCCACTTTTTGGGTCGGTTTGTACCTGTTTGAGTCCGAACCAAGTTAGGTTTTGAGGCTAGGTTGGTTGGCTCCCTTAAATAGCCAAGGCCGGTGGCTAGATTAGGGTGAGACCACGTTTTGATTAAAACCCTAGATTGGATTGCTAAGCATTCATCTATACTAGAATTCCTCTTTGTTTCGATCGGAAATTCACCCCTCCACTTTGTTTTGATCTGGAGGTTATTGCTACCAAAGTTTGAGTGTGATTTGTTGTTCCATTGGGAATTAGTAGATCGCAGAAACCGCTTCGTGGCCGACGGCTACGTTGCATCGGTGTGAGGCATCGCGAATATCCATTGGGTTGAAGAGCTGTTGCATTGGCAACAGGGGAGCAGCCGGAGAGTTCGTCGGAATCTCGCAAGTTATCTACCATCATCATCAATCTACCACCGCTCACTGAGAAGATCGGGCCACCCCTTATCAGGCTCCCTCCCGGCCTCGCTCTCGGCCTGGACCGGCCAGAGGGTCGGACCCTTCGGGCTGGTCCCCGGCCTGCACGCCAGCCTGGGCCGGCCACGAGGCCGGCAGCCTCAGGCACTGCCCCGGCCTAGCCCCGGTCTGGGCCGGCTCTGAGGCCGGCCGCTTCGGATACCAGCCCGGTTGTAACATCCCAGAATTAATATGAGTATTATTAATTCCAAAAATGTGGGCCAACAAATTTTTTATTATCTTATGTGTGTTTGCTTGCATTTTGTTGCTTGATGTGTGTGATTGCTAAGCAAAGTTGTGAATAAAAAGAAAAGAAGTGAAAGCAACCCCACCACATGAAATAATGGGACAAGTGCCACACAAATTTCTCTTAATGAGAAATAAATATTTTCTTTTAAATAAAAAACCAGTGGGGTGACAGAGTGCTCACTCCCACTTAGCTCTAATAACTTTTCCCTCTTCAAAATATATTTTCAAATTCCAAAATATAAAAATTCTATTTCTCTCTTTATTCATCTTAACCACAAAATGTGCTATGATGCACCTACCAAAAAAATACCATCATAGCACCACAAATCACTATTAATCTATATGAGACCAGATGTGGAAACCAAATTCAAAAATTCAAATTTAAATTCTGTTGAGGCATTTGGTCGAACAGGTGGTGAGCACCACCCCTGTTCTTCCCCAAATGCTTAAACCCGAGATCAAATCGATGGATTTGTGCGTTCGTTCGTCGATTCCTTGCACCCCAGCACCCCTCCCCACCTCACGAACCTGCCCAGCACCTCAATTGCACGTGGGAGACACCCTAGCCGCCGCGGTGATCATCGCCACCCAGGGAGCACGGCGCACTGTCGCCATGCCGCCCCTGTCGCCGACGCATAGGCGGCACCGTAGCCGCCCACCTAGCCCTAGCGCCGCTCCTTGCCTCTCCCAGCCGAGCACCGCACCCCCTGGACACGGGCATTGGCCGCCCTCGACATCTTGTGCCCGTGCACGCCGTGCGCCGCCCGAGCGCGCACGCGGCCGTCCCCCACTCGAGCTCGCCCAGCATGCCTCCACGCCATCCGCCGTGTCCCTCCGTAGCCCAGCACCGTAGCCGGCCTCTCGCCAACCCTACGGACATGCCCGGCCGCCCGTTACACCACCCCTGCACCCTGCCCACCGTGCGCCGGAGCTCGGCTATAAAAGCAGCCGCCCCGAGCTCTAATTCTCCCACACCACTCCACCCCACCTCGCCACTCCACTCCCCTCCCTTCCACCCTCTCTCGTGCACCGCCTGGAGGGCGGAATCGCTGCCGGAGAGCCGCTGCCGCCCTGCGTCGTCCTCGGAGCGCCGCCACTGCCGAGGAGGTCGACGACCAATCCGTGGCCGTGCGGCCACTCCCTCTCTCTCTTTTCTTTCCCTACCCCTCTGCCACACTCCACCGCCACCGCACGCTCACTCCCTCGTCGTTCTGTGCACAGGGTCGCCGCCAGGAGCTCGCCGTCGCCGCTCGGTGTCCGTGAAGGCCACACCGCCGTCGCCGACGAACCCGGCCGTCCCAGCACCTACAACCCCGTCTACAGCCGTCCCCGAGCCTCCGACGCCGATTCCCGCCGTCGCCGCCGTCAATCGAGCCCTAGGTGAGCCGCTAGCCACCGCCCCACCGCCGGCAGCACGGTGGCGCCGCCAAGAAGTGGTCGTCGCCGATGCTTTGAACGTGGACCGTCGGATCGAGATCCAACGGCCGCGTACCGTTTCGTTTATTTCTGAAAACTGCTAAGTCTGGATAAAACCGATTGGATTAGCTCACTTTGCAATCAAATTATGAAAAATCCACTGAACCAAAATTTACAAACTTTATACGGTTGGAAAGAGCTCGATTCATAGATTCTGATGCAATGTCTTGTATGTCCAAAATAATTAGTCTAGCATCCTCGAATAAATGGACAAAGTAGCTATGTCCTATCTGTTTCAGAAAAGTTTCTGAAACAGATATTTATTTCTGTCTTTAGCTGTTGATCTTAATTCACTTAATTTTATTTAGGAGTAATTCTTAGCACAGCATGTTAGTATAGTTAGCATACTGTCATGAGCAAGTAGTTTGAACCCTGAATTAAAATCTGGCTAAAAGATTTAAATTGGACAATATAGCTAACCAGTTAGCTCAACACTGCAATAACAGAACATAACCTACTTCCCATGCAAATTGCTATTGAACCAGAGGCCTAAAAATAGCAAACTAAAATCTTGTAGCAAATAAAACATGTAATCTTCACAGTGATGCAAGACATGATCATTAAGAGTAATTCCCTGATTTAAAATGAAAATGCCAAATGTGCTAATTGATAAACTTAAAATGGGTAGATTTCTCTGTCAGAAATTTGATTAGAACTTTGAAATTCAATATCTTGAGATCTAGGAATCTAAAAATAGCAAGTGAAAATGTTCTGGAAAGCTTATGAAATTATCTAACTAACTAAAGTGGTTTCACCCCATTTAGGTTAATAAATAAATAATGATAATCAAAATGCCACAGAAGGTATAAAACCTAAACTTGTTTGTTTCTGATACTCTACTAATCCAAATGAGGTCAAACCAATTTTGTTAGCTCACATTTAAGCAATACTAGTTACCCCTAAAAGGATTTAATTTTTGAATACAATTAACTTGAGTTGTAGCAAAAACAAGAAAACCAACATTCTGGATTAAAACATTTATACAGGGAGTTTAATAACTCAAATTGATTGAATCCAATTAGGTTGTCTTCTAGAAATCAGTAGCTATCTATAGAATTTTAGTTTGTATTTTTATGACCAACAGAACTCAAGTTATGCAATTAAACATGAAACCCTAGTTTCTTCCATAATTGTGACGCAAATGAATAATTGTTAATTAAATCAATTTGAAACCAAATTGTGTTATCTTGTGTGCTCAGTAGCTAATTGTGATGTTATGTTGATTGTGATGTGATGTTTGCTTGTTTAGTTTAGTGATTGTTTGCTTGTATTGTTTGTTTATCGATTAGACGCGAACGTTGCCGGAGACTACGAGGAAGGAGATTACTTCGAGCAGCAGGAGCCCGAGCACTTTGTTGAGCAAGGCAAGCTACTTCGCTGAGCTTGCATTTACATACCTCTAATTTAATCACATGCAAGTTCCTAAAGTAGTAGGTAGTGATTTTCTGAAAAGCCTTTTTACAAAGGATATGAAAACTGCTTATCACCCTATGTAGAATGTAGAGTAGACACCTAAAACTATAGGATGGGAAAAATATGATTATTCCAAACTCCTTTTTAAAGTACCTAGTTGATGATGAAATGCCGAGTTATCGGTGTTAAAGTGGAGAAGTGATAAAGGGAGTTGTTTATAAAAAAATGCACATTGTGTCTTAGTACCATGACGACCAGCCGATAACCTGTGCGACCACATCTACCCAAATATGGGAACGGGCGTAGTCATATAGTTTGCTCGTGTTAGTACTGGATACCTCATCGACGGAGACGACTCCGTTATGCATGAGGGGATGAGCATGGCGACTCTAACCCCTGACCTGGGTCCCGGCAATATGTTGGCTTGTGCGGGATTGAAGAGCTTCGCGCTCGCCGGGCAAAACTGCGAGTCCTTACATCTAGGTTCCTCGACGGGGGATCCTGTACTAGGTGTTGAAGGAATGGTGAAATCGTAAGGGCAGGGTCCTATACTAGCATGAGCAAAGGAAAGGCTATGGCCGGTGGTTCAACTTCGCATACACCTTGTATGGCGGGACGTGGCAGACACGATGAGCTACCGGATGGGTGTGGGAAAAGCGTGCTACCTCTGCAGAGGGTAAAAAACTATTCGAATAGCCGAGTCCTCGGATATGGACAGTTGGGAGGCCTTACTAGACTATGTGCAAAGTTTTACAAAAGGAGGTAACTTTAAAGAAACAAAGGTGGATGATGTTTCCCAACTATACCAAATGGAGTGGTATGAGTTGTGGAGGAAAAGAGACCATGATGAGTCGTGGTCGGGAAAAAGGAGGAGTTTTGGATAAATAATAAAATTTGATTCTCTCTAAAGATAGTAGTAAATCTCTTCTTACCTTTTTCAACAAAGATATAGAGATAGAGTAACAACTAAAAGTGCTGTAGAGAACAACTTAAAACTGGTGCATACTCAGTAGAGGAGTAGTTTGCGAGTACAAATTGTACTCATACTGGTTTCGTCTCTGGCTATTGTCTTAGCCAGATCCCGAGGAAAACTACGCTGAAGCGGAGTATGGAGACTTCTATGCAAACTAGGGATCTTCGTGAGTCAACTGCCTGTCGGTCGTCGCTAGGACGCGTTGGACTTCTACTACGTAGCTTCCGCTGAATGCTTTTGATTTGGCCCTTGAAGGCACCTATGTAATACTTGGTCTAAGCGACCTACTATGTAAGACTTTAATGCGGTACTGAAATGGATGTAAACTTTGGTATCCAATTCGGATTATGGGCAACGACAGACTGATCATGGGATCGTTGTGTGAACCATAATCGGGTATTTCGGACAGCTAGTCCGGGGTCCCCACAGAGTTGGTATCAGAGCGCATCTTGACCATAGGAGACCTTAGTTAGCATGGCCGTTAGATAGGAGTTACAAAAGTAATTTCTAAAACAAAGGAGTGAAAATATTTTCGAAAACTTCTTATCTCCCAACCCTCTCATATTTGCAAAATTCTATTCACTAATATTACAAATTTTTCGGAATCCTTAAAATTTTACGCACGTCATAATTCCACAAAGTTTAAAATTTTGACTCACTTGTTGCCTCACTTAAAAATTTAAAGTTTGCGCCCAAGTCACCTAACTAACTTAAAATTTGGCTTAAAATTTGTAGATGGCGCTACACTTCACCGAGTTTCTGCAAGTTAAGGAGAAGGGCAACCTCATGTTCGAGAAGGACCTGTACAAGTTGAGCGACATCTTGGGTCGCCCAGCTCCTGAGTTCCGTGGAGCGCAGGTTGATGCCCACGACAAGGACAACCTGTGTTGGCTCATCGAGTCGTCTGTCCGGGGGAACATCAAGTCCTCCCATTCCAGGACGCTGTCTTTCACCACGATGGACGCCAGTTGGGACGATGGACTGTGTCGTGCCATGCAGAGGCTGCTGGCCCGACTTTGTGAGGAGCACAAGGAGGAGTTAGTGAACTCGCCTTTCAGGTTCTACGGGAGGCGTGACACCGAGGGACGTCCTACTTCCACTGTTCGCCACCCTACCTTTGGTGAGCACCTTGTGGATATGGAGGTCTTACTTTACCGTACCCAGGAGGACCTACGCAGCTTGAGGTACCGGTCCCACTTTGAGCGCAGCGCGCTCAAGGCGAGCCGTGACCGAGTTGCGCACCTGCAGCAGGACAAGGCCAACCTTCACCAGAAGGGGATCCGCCTGAAGAAGACCATCGCCAAGCTTCGCAAGAGAGTGGCGGAGCAGGACGAGATGATAGAGGACCTTGAGCGTCGAGCCGATGAGATGGAGGAGGAGGGCGAGGATCTCCGCAGGGAGAACAGCGCCTTCATTAGTGATGATGAGGATTACTTGGAGGAGATGGACTACGAGGAGGATGACGACGAGGAGGAGATCGTCGACGACGAGGAGGAGCCGACTGAGCCCCTTCTTGACGAGGACGAGGAGGACCCAGAGGAGCGTGCCTTCGAGTCCGACACTGACGACGTTGTGCCGAGTGTTCCACCACAGTAGTTGGATCACTTTGCCGTTCTCGAGTTATCGTAGGGATTAGGACCACCCAGTTGTAGTCGCTTTTGAGTAGTGTAATGGTTCCTATGAAACCATATGCTTGTAGCAACTATGTATGATGTGTGGAGCTATGTTGTGATGCTTTTGTTTGATATTGTTGTGTGCTTGAAGTTCTCTAAGTTTGCAAAGTCTTTTCGAAAACTTATAAGTAGTAAAGACTCTCACCCCAACCATTCAAAAATCCTACTCTTCTACCCTGTTAGAGTAAGGCACATCCTTAGTCTGTTCTTGACTCTTGCGCCCGTCTAATCTCAGGATGGTTGACACCCGAGGAGGAAGCCACAGTCGCAATGATCCACCACCACCACCCGAACCTACCCCGGCCCAACTTCTTAGGATCATCATGGAGGACCGCGAGGCTGTTCGCCAGGAGCGTCAGGCACACCTTGCTGTTCTCCAGCAACTCGCCGCTAATGCCCAGAACCCCAACCAGAACAACCACAATGGTAATGGCAATGGCAATGAAGATGGACACTTGAGGTCCACTTGAGCGATTTCCAGAAGACCAACCCACCCACCTATTCTAAGGGACTTCACCCTTTAGAGGCCGATGACTGGCTTCGCACCATTAACAACAATTTGGAAGTTGCCGCAGTGGGAGAAAATGAGAAGGTTCTGTATGCAACCCACTATCTTGCTGGACCTGCACGAGCTTGGTGGGACACTACCAAGGCTCTCCAGCAGGTTGGTTATGTGATCAATTGGGCTGAGTTCCAGGAGAAGTTCCGCAAGAAGCACATTCCTCGTGGACTTATTGAAAGGAAGAAGGATGAGTTCCGTAAGCTGAGACAGGGAAGCAAAGACGTGGTTGGCTATCTTGATGAGTTTACCGATTTATCTCGGTATGCTCCTGATGATGTGGACTCAGAGAAGAGGAAGATTGAGCGCTTCATGAGTGGACTGCATGATGAGCTTCAGTGCGCCTTGGTGATCCATGACTTCGTTGATCTGGAGTCACTTGTGGACAAGGCTATCCAGCTGGAGACCAAGCGCAAGTCCATGTTTGAAGGACGCAAGAGAAGGATGATTGCTTCAGAAGGTTCTAGCAACCAGAAGCCTCGTACCTTCCCACCAGCACCCAAGCCTGCCTATCGACCACCTCAACCCCCACGTCCTACCTTTCCAAACCGCCCAAACAACCCCAACCGTCCTACTGACAACAATCGTCCAGGAGGAAACCCCAACAACTTCAAGGCCAATGTTGTCTGCTTTGAATGCGGTACCAAAGGTCACTACTCCAAAGAATGCCCCAATCCCAAGAAGCCTGCACCGAACCAGGGTCAAAACCGCAATGGAAATGGAAATGGAAATGGGAATGGCAAGAATGCCGCACCCCGTGGAAATGCTGCTGTTGTCAAGGGCCGTCTGCACCACATCAATGCTGAGGAAGCTGAGGAGGCGCCAGATGTTGTGCTGGGTACGTTCCTTGTCAACTCAGTACCTGCAACTGTTCTATTTGATTCTGGTGCTACCCATTCATTTGTTACCCAAGAGTTTGTTACCAAGGGAGGTCTAGTCGGAAGTCTTTTACCCAGATCCATGTTGATACAAACCCCAGGCTTGTTAGCCACAACCAACCAGATGTGTTCTGAAACCCTCATAGAGATTGGAGGAGAAAGGTTTGCAGCCAACCTAATCATTTTAGGAACCCAAGGCATAGATGTGATCCTTGGAATGGATTGGTTAGCCAAGTATCACGGCCGAATTGATTGTGCGAGGAGAGCCATTACCCTCACTTCTGATAATGGAGTTGAAGTGAAGTATGTATCTGAGACTAGCCAAACCAGACCAGGATGCCATGAGGGCATAGCTCGACCCACCCTTGATGAGATCCGTGTTGTTCACCTATTCCGAGATGTTTTTCCGGAAGAATTGCCTGGTATGCCGCCAGACAGGGATATTGAGTTCGTGATTGAACTTATCCCTGGAACCTCTCCTATATCCCAGAGACCCTACCGGATGAATCCGGAAGAATTAGTGGAGTTGAAGAAGCAGTTGGCTGATATGCTCAGCAAAGGTCCTTATTCGCCCAAGCGCTTCACCTTGGGGATCACCTATCATTTTTGTGGACAAGAGAGACGGTACCACACGACTGTGTGTGGATTATCGTAAGCTTAATGAGGTGACCATCAAAAACAAGTATCCTCTTCCCAAGATCGAGGATCTGTTCGATCAAATGAACGGAGCCCGAGTCTTTTCAAAGATCGATCTACGGACAGGATATCACCAGTTGAAAATCCGAGAATCAGACATTCCCAAGACTGCCTTCACTACCCGTTACGGATTGTTTGAGTACACCGTAATGTCCTTTGGTCTGACCAATGCCCCAGCCTATTTCATGAACCTGATGAACAAGATCTTCATGGAGTACCTCGACAAGTTCGTGGTAGTCTTCATTGACGATATTCTTGTTTATTCCAAAACCGAAGAGGAGCATGCTGTTCACCTACGCCTAGTTTTGGAGACACTCCGAGAGCACCAACTTTATGCCAAGCTTAGCAAGTGTGAGTTTTGGCTTAAGGAGGTGGCATTTCTCGGACATGTCATATCTGCCGGAGGAATTTCTGTTGACCCGGAGAAGATTAAAGCCATTCTTGACTGGAAGACCCCTACCAATGTGACCGAGATTCGTAGCTTTCTCGGACTAGCGGGTTATTACCGCAAGTTCGTTGAAGGATTTTCTCGGATAGCCAAAGCCATAACCCAATTATTGAGGAAGGATCAGAAATTTGAATGGACCCAGAAGTGTGAAGATAGTTTCCAGGAGTTGAAGAAGAAGTTAACCACAGCCCCAGTCCTAGTAATGCCAGACGTCACCAAGAGTTTTGATGTGTATTGCGATGCATCACGTCTTGGACTTGGTTGCGTTCTGATGCAAGAAGGCAAGGTGGTGTCGTATCTGTCTCGACAGTTGCGACCGCATGAAGAGAATTACCCAACCCATGACCTGGAGTTAGCAGCCGTTGTTTTTGCTCTTAAAACATGGCGTTCCTATCTTGTGGGACATCGCTGTGAGATCTATACAGATCATAAGAGTTTGAAGTATATCTTTACCCAGAAAGAGTTGAACCTGCGACAGAGGAGATGGATGGAGCTGATAAAGGATTACGATGTTGGAATCCATTATCACCCGGGAAAGGCTAATGTTGTTGCCGATGCCCTTAGTCGCAAGCCCTGTACCCTGAATGCCTTGATTCGAGTCGAACAACCAACCTTGTTCAAGGAGTTTGAAGATTTTGGACTCGAACTCGTTAGCCATGGGTATCTCGCCAATATTGAGTTAGCCCCAACCCTAATGGATCAAATCAAAGAAGCCCAGAGAGGTCATGAGAGCATCGAAGGGATTAAAAAGAAAATGTCTCTCGACAAAGCCCCTGGTTTTGCCGAAGACGCTGAAGGAGTGTTGAGATTCAATGGTCGTATTTGTGTGCCCAACAATAGTGAACTAAAGGAGTTGATCCTGAAAGAAGCCCATGAAACCCCCTACTCAATCCACCCTGGAGGAACCAAAATGTACCAAGACCTTCGTGAGAAGATTTTGGTGGCATGGAATGAAACGAGAGATTGGTTCATTCGTAGCCAAGTGTGATATCTGTCAGCGAGTCAAAGCTGAACATCAGCGACCCGCTGGATTGCTTCAACCCTTGAAAATTCCTGAATGGAAATGGGACGAGATTGGAATGGACTTCATTACCGGACTGCCCAGGTCCAACCGAGGTCATGATTCAATCTGGGTCGTCGTTGACCGACTGACCAAAGTTGCTCATTTTATTCCGGTCAAGACCACTTACAATGGAGCCCAGTTAGCAGACCTGTATCTGTCCAGAATAGTAAGCCTGCATGGAGTACCCAAGAAGATTGTGTCTGATAGAGGCACGCAATTCACCTCGAGATTCTGGAAAGCACTTCACGAGACCCTCGGAACCAAGCTAACTTTTAGCACAGCCTATCACCCTCAGACTGATGGTCAAACCGAGAGAGTGAACCAGATTTTGGAGGACATGCTTCGTGCGTGTGTTCTATCTTATGGTTCCAAGTGGGAAGATTGTCTCCCATTTGCAGAATTCTCCTACAACAATAGCTACCAGTCTAGTTTGCAAATGGCCCCGTTTGAAGCACTGTATGGCAGGAAGTGTCGTACACCCTGAATTGGTCCGACACTGGAGAAGGTAAATTATTCGGACCCTGACACCCTCCGTGAAGCCGAAGAGCAAGTCCAGCTTATTCGCGAGCGTCTCAAAACTGCCCAATCCCGCCAGAAGAGTTATGCCGATCCTAAGCGCCGTGACCTCACTTTTGACATCGGAGATTTTGTGTATCTCCGAGTGACACCTCTTAAGGGAATGCAACGTTTCCATGTCAAAGGAAAGTTAGCACCAAGGTATATTGGACCCTTCAAAATCATTAGCCGCCGAGGAGAAGTATCCTATCAGCTAGAGTTACCCCCAGAGCTGTCTGAATTTCATGATGTCTTCCACATTTCACTACTGCGGAAGTGTCTTGAAGTTCCTGACCAGCCGGATGTTTTCAAGCACATTGATCACCACTCCATCGACCTGAACAATGACCTGACCTATCGTGATAGACCCCTTAAGATTCTCGAAGAAGATGTTCGTCTCACCCGTAGACGTGCGATCAAGTTCTACAAAGTCCAGTGGACTAACCATTCTGAAGAAGAAGCAACCTGGGAACGTGAGGATTATCTTAGACGCGAATTCCCAGACTTCCTTAGTTCCTAAGCCTAGCAAATCTCGGGACGAGATTTATTTTAAGGGGGGAGGATTTGTAACATCCCAGAATTAATATGAGTGTTATTAATTCCAAAAATGTGGGCCAACAAAATTTTTTATTATCTTATGTGTGTTTGCTTGCATTTTGTTGCTTGATGTGTGTGATTGCTAAGCAAAGGTGTGAATAAAAAGAAAAGAAAATGAAAGCAACCCCACCACATGAAATAATGGGACAAGTGCCACACAAAATTTCTCTAATGAGAAATAAATATTTTCTTTTAAACTAAAACCAGTGGAGTGACATGAGTGATCACCTCCACATTATCTCTTGTATACTTGTCCCCCTTCAAAATCTCTTTTCAAATTCCCAATTTAAAGTTTTATTTCTTTCTTTACTTAATTGAAATCATAAAATGTGCTATGATGCACTTATCAAAAAATACCATCATAGCACCACAAATCACTATTAATCTATATGAGACCAGATGTGGAAACCAAATTCAAAATTCAAATTTAAATTCTGTTGAGGCATTTGGTCGAACAGGTGGTGAGCACCACCCCTGTTCTTCCCCAAATGCTTAAACCCGAGATCAAATCGATGGATTTGTGCGTTTGTTCGTCGATTCCTTGCACCCCAACACCCCTCCCCACCTCACGGACCTGCCTAGCACACCAATTTCGCACGGGAACCATCCAAGACGCCGCGGTGATCATCGCCACCCAGGGAGCACGGCGCACTGTCGCCATGCCGCCCCTGTCGCCGACGCATAGGCGGCACCGTAGCCGCCCACCTAGCCCTAGCGCCACTCCCTGCCTCTCTCAGCACCGCACCGCACCCCCTGGACACGGGCATTGGCCGCCCCCGACACCACATGGCCGTGCCCGCACCGCCCGAGCACGCACCGAGCCGCCAGGCCGTCCCCCCCTGCCGAGCTCGCGCCACGCCGTCCACGCCCCCGTTCCTGCCCCTCCATAGCCCAGCACCGTAGCCGGCCTCGCGCCAACCCTACGGACATGCCCGGCCGCCCGTTGCACCACCCTGCACCCTGCCCACCGTGCGCCGGAGCTCGGCTATAAAACCGAGCCGCCCCGAGCGCAAATTCGTCCGCACCACACCACCCCACCTCGCCACTCCGCTTCCCTCCACTTCACCCTCACCGTGCACCGCCAGGAGGGCGGAATCGCGGCCGCTAAGCTGCTGCCGCCCTGCAATTTCTCCGCCGGAGCCGAGGTGGATGTCGGGCACGAACTCGTCGTGCCATTGCTCCCCTCTCCCTCTTTGCCCTCCATTGCACTCCCCATAGCCGCCGCACTCACGTGCCCCTCTCCCCTCTCTGTCTTGTGCCCAGGAACGCCGACGGGAGCTCGCCGGAGTTGCGCCAAGGACACGGACGCGACGCGGAGCTCGACGCCGACGAACCCGACCACCCCAGCACCTGCAACTCACCCCATCGACTTTCCCTCGCCTCCGCCGTCGATCTGCACCCTCACCGCCGTCAGCCGAGCCCTCTAGGTGAGCCCACCGTCCACCACCATGCCGCCGGCGCGGTGGCGCCGCCGATTTTGGGTCACCCCGTTGATTTGAACGTGGGCCGTGGATCTAGATCCAACGGCAGCGTACCGGTTCGATTAGATTCTGAAAACGGCTGTCTGGAAATAACCGAGTTGATTAGCTCACTTTGCAATCAAATTATGAAAAATCCACTGAACCAAAATTTACAAACTTTATATGGTTGGAAAAAGCTCGATTCATAGATTCATCTGCAAGTCTTGTATCTCCAAAATAACTAGTATAGCATCCTCGAATAAATGGACAAAGTAGCTATGTCCTATCTGTTTCAGAAAAGTTTCTGAAACAGATATTTATTTCTGTTTTTAGCCCTTGATCTTAATTCACATAATTTTATTTAGGTGATATTCTTAGCACAGCATGTTAGTGTAGTTAGCATACTGTCATGAGCAAGTAGTTTGAACCCTGAATTAAAATCTGGCTAAAAGATTTAAATTGGACAATATAGCTAATCAGTTAGCTCAACACTGCAATAACAGAACATAGCCTACTTCCAATGCAAATTGCTATTGAAGCAGAGCCCTAAAAATAGCAAACTAAAATCTTGTAGCAATAAAACATGTAATCTTCACAGTGATGCAAGACATGATCATTAAGAGTAATTCCCTGATTTAAAATGAAAATGCCAAATGTGCTATTGATAAACTTAAAATAGGTAGATTTCTCTGTCAGAAATTTGATTAGAACTTTGAAATTCAATATCTTGAGATCTAGGAATCTAAAAATAGCAAGTGAAAATGTTCTGAAAAGCTTATGAAATTATCTAACTAACTAAAGTGGTTTCACCCCATTTAGGTTAATAAATAAATAATGATAATCAAAATGCCACAGAAGGTATAAAACCTAAACTTGTTTGTTTCTGATACTCTACTAATCCAAATGAGGTCAAACCAATTTTGTTAGCTCACATTTAAGCAATACTAGTTATCCCTAAAAGGATTTAATTTTTGAATACAATTAACTTGAGTTGTAGCAAAAACAAGATAACCAACATTCTGGATTAAAACATTTATACAGGGAGTTTAATAACTCAAATTGAATTAAATCCAATTGGGTTGTTCCCTATAAATCAGTGGCTATCTGTAGAATTTTAATTCATATTTTTGTGACCAATAGAACTCAAGTTATGCAATTAAACATGAAACCCTAGTTTCTGCCATAATTGTGATGCAAATACATAATTGTTAATTAAATCAATTTGAAACCAAATTGTGTTGTATTGTGTGCTCAGTAGCTAATTGTTATGTTATCTTGATTGTGATGTGATGTTTGCTTGTTTAGTTTAGTGATTGTTGCTTGTATTGTTTGTTTATCGAGTAGACGAGAACGTTGCCGGAGACTACGAGGAAGGAGATTACTTCGAGCAGCAGGAACCCGAGCACTTTGTTGAGCAAGGCAAGCTACTTCGCTGAGCTTGCATTTACATACCTCTAATTTAATCACATGCAAGTCCCTAAAGTAGTGGTATTGACTTTCTGAAAAGCCTTTTCACAAAGGATAGGAAAACTGCTTTATCACCCTATGTAGAATGTAGAGTAGGTACTTAAAACTCTAGGATGGGAAAACATGATTTATTCCAAACTCCTTTTTAAAGTACCTAGTTGATGATGAAATGCCGAGTTATCGATGTTAAAGTGGAGAAGTGATAAAGGGAGTTGTTTATGAAAAATGCACATTGTGTCTTAGTACCATGACGACCAGCCGATAACCTGTGCGACCAAACCTACCCAAATATGGGAACGGGCGTAGTCATATAGTTTGCTCGTGTTAGTACTGGATACCTCATCGACGGAGATGACTCCGTTATGCATGAGGGGATGGTCATGGCGACCTACCCCCTGACCTGGGTCCCGGCAATCTGAGGGATTGAGGGATTGAAGAGCTTCGCGCTCGCCGGGCAAAACTACGAGTCCTTACATCTAGGTTCCTCGACGGGGGATCCTGTACTAGGTGTTGAAGGAATGGTGAATTCGTACAGGCAGGGTCCTATACTAGCATGAGCAAAGGACAGGCTATGGCCGGTGGCTCAACTTCGCATACAACTTGTATGGCGGGACGTGGCAGACACGATGAGCTACCGGATGGGTGTGGGAAAAGCGTGCTACCTCTGCAGAGGGTAAAAACTATTCGAATAGCCGAGTCCTCGGATATGGACAGTTGGGAGGCTGTACTAGACTATGTGCAAGTTTTACAAAAAGGAGGTAACTTTAAAGAAACAAAGGTGTGGCTGATGTTTCCCAACTATACCAAATGGAGTGGTATGAGTTGTGGAGGAAAAGAGACCATGATGAGTCGTGGTCGGGAAAAAGGAGGAGTTTTGGATAATAATAAAATTGTGATTCTCTCTAAAGATAGTAGTAAATCTCTTCTTACCTTTTTCAACAAAGTTATAGAGATCTTTTTCAACAAAGATATAGAGATAGAGTAATAACTAAAAGTGTTGTAGAGAACAACTTAAAACTGGTGCATACTCAGTAGAGGAGTAGTTTGCGAGTACAAATTGTACTCATACTGGTTTCGTCTCTGGCTATTGTCTTAGCCAGATCCCGAGGAAAACTACGCTGAAGCGGAGTATGGAGACTTCTATGCGAACTACGGATCTTCGTGAGTCAACTGCCCGTCGGTCGTCGCTAGGACGCGTTGGACTTCTACTACGTAGCTTCCGCTGAATGCTTTTGATTTGGCCCTTGAAGGCACCTATGTAAGACTTGGTCTAAGTGACCTACTATGTAAGACTTTAATGCGGTACTGAAATGGATGTAAACTTTGGTATCCAATTCGGATTATGGGCAATGACAGACTGATCATGGGATCGTTGTGTGAACCATAATCGGGTATTTCGGACAGCTAGTCCGGGGTCCCCACATGGACCCCGAAGATGCCCCGAATACCCCGAAGATGCCCCGGTCGTCTTCTGTTCAACTTTTCGAGAGCTTCCCGGCGCCACCGGAATCGCCTCTATCGGAGCTCGCATGCAAAAGTTGTGGCTCGACGAAAAGGACATAAAATATCAGGACACAGGCGGACGAAATGTAAATGTCTCCTGGTTCGGAGTAACAAGGACCCCCGAAGATGCCCCGAATACCCCCGAAGATGCCCCGGTCGTCTTTAGTTCAACTTTTCGAGAGCTTCCCGGCGCCACCGGAATCGCCTCTATCAGAGCTCGCATGCAAAAGTTGTGGCTCGACGAAAAGGACATAAAATATCAGGACACAGGCGGACGGAATGTAAATGTCTCCTGGTTCGGAGTAACAAGGACCCCCGAAGATGCCCCGTAGACCCCCGAAGATGCCCCGGTCGTCTTTTGTTCAACTTTTCGAGAGCTTCCCGGCGCCACCGGCATCCCCTCTATTGGAGCTTGAATGCAAAAGTTGTGGCTCGACGAAAAGGACATAAAATATCAGGACACAGGCGGACGAAATGTAAATGTCTCCTGGTTCGGAGTAACAAGGACCCCCGAAGATGCCCCGAATACCCCCGAAGATGCCCCGGTCGTCTTTAGTTCAACTTTTCGAGAGCTTCCCGGTGCCACCGGAATCGCCTCTATCGGAGCTCGCATGCAAAAGTTGTGGCTCGACGAAAAGGACATAAAATATCAGGACACAGGCGGACGAAATGTAAATGTCTCCTGGTTCGGAGTAACAAGGACCCCCGAAGATGCCCCGAATACCCCTGAAGATGCCCCGGTCGTCTTTAGTTCAACTTTTCGAGAGCTTCCCGGCGCCACCGGCATCGCCTCTATTGGAGCTTGCATGCAAAAGTTGTGGCTCGACGAAAAGGACATAAAATATCAGGACACAGGCGGACGAAATGTAAATGTCTCCTGATTCGGAGTAACATGGACCCCCGAAGATGCCCCGAATACCCCCGAAGATGCCCCGGTCGTCTTCTGTTCAACTTTTCGAGAGCTTCCCGGCGCCACCGGAATCGCCTCTGTCGGAGCTCGCATGCAAAAGTTGTGGCTCGACGAAAAGGACATAAAATATCAGGACACAGGCGGACGAAATGTAAATGTCTCCTGGTTCGGAGTAACAAGGACCCCCGAAGATGCCCCGAATACCCCCGAAGATGCCCCGGTCGTCTTTAGTTCAACTTTTCGAGAGCTTCCCGGCGCCACCGGCATCGCCTCTATTGGAGCTTGCATGCAAAAGTTGTGGCTCGACGAAAAGGACATAAAATATCAGGACACAGGCGGACGAAATGTAAATGTCTCCTGATTCGGAGTAACATGGACCCCCGAAGATGCCCCGAATACCCCCGAAGATGCCCCGGTCGTCTTCTGTTCAACTTTTCGAGAGCTTCTCGGCGCCACCGGAATCGCCTCTATCGGAGCTCGCATGCAAAAGTTGTGGCTCGACGAAAAGGACATAAAATATCAGGACACAGGCGGACGAAATGTAAATGTCTCCTGGTTCGGAGTAACAAGGACCCCCGAAGATGCCCCGAATACCCCCGAAGATGCCCCGGTCGTCTTTAGTTCAACTTTTCAAGAGCTTCCTGGCGCCNCTCTATCGGAGCTGCATGCAAAAGTTGCGGCTCACGAAAGTACATAAAATATCAGGACACAGGCGGACGAAATGTAAACATCTCCTGGTTCGGAGTAACAAGGACCCCGAAGATGCCCCGAGCCCCGAAGATGCCCCGGTCGTCTTTGTTCAACTTTTCGAGAGCTTCCCGGCGCCACCGAATCGCCTCTATCGGAGCTTGCATGCAAAAGTTGTGGCTCGCAGAAAAGTACATAAAATATCAGGGACACGCGACGAAATGTAAACATCTCCTGGTTCGGAGAAAAAACCCCCAAGGCCCCCCGAAGATGCCCCGGTCGTCTTTTGTTAAACTTTTCGAGAGCTTCCCGGCGCCACCGGAATCGCCTCTATCGGAGCTCGCATGCAAAAGTTGCGGCTCGAGAAAAGTACATAAAATATCAGGACACAGGCGGACGAAATGTAAATTCTCCTGGTTCGGAGTAACAAGGACCCCCGAAGATGCCCTGAATACCCCGAAGATGCCCTGGTCGTATTTTGTTCAACCTTTTCGAGAGTTTCCCGGCGCCACCGGAATCGCCTCTATCGGAGCTTGCATGCAAAAGTTGCGGCTCGCAGAAAAGTACATAAAATATCAGGACACACGCGGACGAAATGTAAACATCTCCTGGTTCGGAGTAACAAGGACCCCCGAAGATGCCCCGAAGACCCCCGAAGATGCCCCGGTCGTCTTTGTTCAACTTTTCGAGAGCTTCCCGGCGCCACCGGAATCGCCTCTATCGGAGCTTGCATGCAAAAGTTGTGGCTCGCAGAAAAGTACATAAAATATCAGGACACAGCGGACGAAATGTAAACATCTCCTGGTTCGGAGTAACAAGGACCCCCGAAGATGCCCCGAAGATGCGTCTTTTGTTCAACTTTTCGAGAGCTTCCCGGCGCCACCGGAATCGCCTCTATCGGAGCTTGCATGCAAAAGTTGCGGCTCGCAGAAAAGTACATAAAATATCAGGACACAGCGGACGAAATGTAAATCTCCTGGTTCGGAGTAACAAGGACCCCCGAAGATGCCCCGTCGCTTCTGTTCAACTTTTTCGAGAGCTTCCCGTCGCCACCGGAATCGCCTCTATCGGAGCTTGCATGCAAAGTTGCGGCTCGCAGAAAAGTACATAAAATATCAGGACACACGCGACGAATGTAAACATCTCCTGGTTCGGAGTAACAAGGACCCCCGAAGATGCCCGAAGACCCCGAAGATGCCCCAGGTCGTCTTTTGTTCAACTTTTCGAGAGCTTCCTGGTGCCACCGGAATCGCCTCTATCGGAGCTCGCATGCAAAAGTTGCGGCTCGACGAAAAGTACATAAATATCAGGACACATGCGGACGAAATGTAAAATGTCTCCTGGTTCGAGAGTAACAAGGACCCCCGAAGATGCCCCGAATACCCCCGAAGATGCCCCGGTCGTCTTTGTTCAACTTTTCGAGAGCTTCCCAGGCGCCACCGGAATCGCCTCTATCGGAGCTTGCATGCAAAAGTTGCGGCTCGCAGAAAAGTACATAAAATATCAGGACACACGCGGCTGATGTAAACATCTCCTAGTTCAGGAGTGACAAGGACCCCGAAATGCCCCGAAGACCCCGAAGATGCCCCTGTCCAGTCTTTTGTTCAACTTTTCGAGAGCTTCCCGGCGCCACCGGCATCGCGCTCTATCGGAGCTTGCATGCAAAAGTTGCGGCTCGCAGAAAAGTACTAAAATATTAGGACACACGCGATCGAAATGTAAACACTCCTGGTTCGGAGTAACCAAGGACCCCCGAAGATGCCCCGAGACCCGAGATGCCTTTTGTCTATTCAACTTTTCGAGAGCTTCCCGATGCCACCGGATCGCCTCTATCGGAGCTTGCATGCAAAGTTGTCGGCTCGCAGAAAAGTACATAAATATCAGGACCAGGACGGATGACAAATGTAATGTCCCTCTGGTTCGGAGTACAAGGACCCCCGAAGATGCCACCCGAGATCCGGTCGTTTTTGTTCACTTTTCGAGAGCTTCCGTGGCCACCGGAATCGCCTCTATCGGAGCTTGCATGCAAAAGTTGCGGCTCGCAGAAAAGTACATAAAATATCAGGACACAGGCGGACGAAATGTAAACATCTCCTGGTTCGGAGTAACAAGGACCCCCGAAGATGCCCCGAAGACCCCCGAAGATGCCCCGGTCGTCTTTGTTCAACTTTTCGAGAGCTTCCCGGCGCCACCGGAATCGCCTCTATCGGAGCTCGCATGCAAAAGTTGCGGCTCGCAGAAAAGTACATAAAATATCAGGACACAGGCGGACGAAATGTAAATGTCTCCTGGTTCGGAGTAACAAGGACCCCCGAAGATGCCCCGAATACCCCCGAAGATGCCCCGGTCGTCTTTTGTTCAACTTTTCGAGAGCTTCCCGGCGCCACCGGAATCGCCTCTATCGGAGCTTGCATGCAAAAGTTGCGGCTCGCAGAAAGTACATAAAATATCAGGACACACGCGGACGAAATGTAAACATCTCCTGGTTCGGAGTAACAAGGACCCCGAAGATGCCCCGAAGACCCCCGAAGATGCCCCGGTCGTCTTTTGTTCAACTTTTCGAGAGCTTCCCGGCGCCACCGGAATCGCCTCTATCGGAGCTTGCATGCAAAAGTTGCGGCTCGCAGAAAAGTACATAAAATATCAGGACACACGCGGACGAAATGTAAACATCTCCTGGTTCGGAGTAACAAGGACCCCCGAAGATGCCCCGAAGACCCCCGAAGATGCCCCGGTCGTCTTTGTTCAACTTTTCGAGAGCTTCCCGGCGCCACCGGAATCGCCTCTATCGGAGCTTGCATGCAAAAGTTGCGGCTCGCAGAAAAGTACATAAAATATCAGGACACAGCGGACGAAATGTAAATGTCTCCTGGTTCGGAGTAACAAGGACCCCCGAAGATGCCCGAATACCCCCGAAGATGCCCCGGTCGTCTTTTGTTCAACTTTTCGAGAGCTTCCCGGCGCCACCGGAATCGCCTCTATCGGAGCTTGCATGCAAAAGTTGCGGCTCGCAGAAAAGTACATAAAATATCAGGACACACGCGGATGAAATGTAAACATCTCTTGGTTCGGAGTAACAAGGACCCCCGAAGATGCCCCGAAGACCCCCGAAGATGCCCCGGTCGTCTTTTGTTCAATTTTCGAGAGCTTCCCGGCGCCACCGGAATCGCCTCTATCGGAGCTTGCATGCAAAAGTTGTGGCTCATAGAAAAGACATAAAATATCAGGACACACGCGACGAAATGTAAACATCTCCTGGTTCGGAGTAACAAGGACCCCCGAAGATGCCCCAGTCGTCTTTTGTTCAACTTTTCGAGAGATTCCCGGTGCCACCGGAATCGCCTCTATCGGAGCTCGCATGCAAAAGTTGTGGCTCGCAGAAAAGTACATATAATATCAGGACACAAGCGGATGAAATGTTAATGTCTCCTGGTTCGAAGTAACAAGGACCCCCGAAGATGCCCCGGTCGTCTTTTGTTCAACTTTTCGAGAGCTTCCCGGTGCCACCGGAATCGCCTCTATCGGAGCTTGCATGCAAAAGTTGCGGCTCGCAGAAAAGTACATAAAATATCAGGACACACGTGACGAAATGTAAACATCTCCTGGTTCGGAGTAACAAGGACCCCCGAAGATGCCCCGAAGACCCCCGAAGATGCCCCAGTCGTCTTTTGTTCAACTTTTCGAGAGCTTCCTGGTGCCACCGGAATCGCCTCTATCGGAGCTCGCATGCAAAAGTTGTGGCTCGACGAAAAGGACATAAAATATCAGGACACTGGCGGACGAAATGTAAATGTCTCCTGGTTCGGAGTAACAAGGACCCCCGAAGATGCCCCGAATACCCCCGAAGATGCCCCGGTCGTCTTTGGTTCAACTTTTCGAGAGCTTCCCGGCGCCACCGGAATCGCTTCTATCGGAGTTTGCATGCAAAAGTTGCGGCTCGCAGAAAAGTACATAAAATATCAGGACAAACGCGGATGAAATGTAAACATCTCCTAGTTCGGAGTGACAAGGACCCCCGAAGATGCCCCGAAGACCCCCGAAGATGACCCGGTCATCTTTTGTTCAACTTTTCGAGAGCTTCCCGGCGCCACCGGCATCGCCTCTATCGGAGCTTGCATGCAAAAGTTGCGGCTCGCAGAAAAGTACATAAAATATTAGGACACACGCGATGAAATGTAAACATCTCCTGGTTCGGAGTAACAAGGACCCCCGAAGATGCCCCGAAGACCCCCGAAGATGCCCCGGTCGTCTTTTGCTCAACTTTTCGAGAGCTTCCCGGCGCCACCGGAATCGCCTCTATCGGAGCTTGCATGCAAAAGTTGTGGCTCATAGAAAAGACATAAAATATCAGGACACACGCGACGAAATGTAAACATCTCCTGGTTCGTAGTAACAAGGACCCCCGAAGATGCCCCGGTCGTCTTTTGTTCAACTTTTCGAGAGATTCCCGGTGCCACCGGAATCGCCTCTATCGGAGCTCGCATGCAAAAGTTGTGGCTCGCAGAAAAGTACATAAAATATCAGGACACAGGCGGATGAAATGTAAATGTCTCCTGGTTCGAAGTAACAAGGACCCCCGAAGATGCCCCGGTCGTCTTTTGTTCAACTTTTCGAGAGCTTCCCGGTGCCACCGGAATCGCCTCTATCGGAGCTTGCATGCAAAAGTTGCGGCTCGCAGAAAAGTACATAAAATATCAGGACACACGCGACGAAATGTAAACATCTCCTGGTTCGGAGTAACAAGGACCCCCGAAGATGCCCCGAAGACCCCCGAAGATGCCCCAGTCGTCTTTTGTTCAACTTTTCGAGAGCTTACTGGCGCCACCGGAATCGCCTCTATCGGAGCTCGCATGCAAAAGTTGTGGCTCGACGAAAAGGACATAAAATATCAGGACACTGGCGGACGAAATGTAAATGTCTCCTGGTTCGGAGTAACAAGGACCCCCGAAGATGCCCCGAATACCCCCGAAGATGCCCCGGTCGTCTTTGGTTCAACTTTTCGAGAGCTTCCCGGCGCCACCGGAATCGCCTCTATCGGAGTTTGCATGCAAAAGTTGCGGCTCGCAGAAAAGTACATAAAATATCAGGACACACGCGGATGAAATGTAAACATCTCCTGGTTCGGAGTGACAAGGACCCCCGAAGATGCCCCGAAGACCCCCGAAGATGCCCCGGTCATCTTTTGTTCAACTTTTCGAGAGCTTCCCGGCGCCACCGGCATCGCCTCTATCGGAGCTTGCATGCAAAAGTTGCGGCTCGCAGAAAAGTACATAAAATATCAGGACACACGCGATGAAATGTAAACATCTCCTGGTTCGGAGTAACAAGGACCCCCGAAGATGCCCCGGTCGTCTTTTGTTCAACTTTTCGAGAGCTTCCCGGCGCCACCGGAATCGCCTCTATCGGAGCTTGCACGCAAAAGTTGTGGCTCAAAGAAAAGACATAAAATATCAGGACACACGCGACGAAATGTAAACATCTCCTGGTTCGGAGTAACAAGGACCCCCGAAGATGCCCCGGTCGTCTTTTGTTCAACTTTTCGAGAGATTCCCGGCGCCACCGGAATCGCCTCTATCGGAGCTCGCATGCAAAAGTTGCGGCTCGCAGAAAAGTACATAAAATATCAGGACACAGGCGGATGAAATGTAAATGTCTCCTGGTTCGAAGTAACAAGGACCCCCGAAGATGCCCCGGTCGTCTTTTGTTCAACTTTTCGAGAGCTTCCCGGTGCCACCGGAATCGCCTCTATCGGAGCTCGCATGCAAAAGTTGCGGCTCGCAGAAAAGTACATAAAATATCAGGACACACGCGACGAAATGTAAACATCTCCTGGTTCGGAGTAACAAGGACCCCCGAAGATGCCCCGAAGACCCCCGAAGATGCCCCGGTCGTCTTTTGTTCAACTTTTCGAGAGCTTCCTGGCGCCACCGGAATCGCCTCTGTCGGAGCTCGCATGCAAAAGTTGTGGCTCGACGAAAAGGACATAAAATATCAGGACACTGGCGGACGAAATGTAAATGTCTCCTTGTTCGGAGTAACAAGGACCCCCGAAGATGCCCCGAATACCCCCGAAGATGCCCCGGTCTTCTTTAGTTCAACTTTTCGAGAGCTTCCCGGCGCCACCGGAATCGCCTCTATCGGAGTTTGCATGCAAAAGTTGCGGCTCGCAGAAAAGTACATAAAATATCAGGACACACGCGGATGAAATGTAAACATCTCCTAGTTCGGAGTGACAAGGACCCCCGAAGATGCCCCGAAGACCCCCGAAGATGCCCCGGTCATCTTTTGTTCAACTTTTCGAGAGCTTCCCGGCGCCACCGGCATCGCCTCTATCGGAGCTTGCATGCAAAAGTTGCGGCTCGCAGAAAAGTACATAAAATATCAGGACACACGCGATGAAATGTAAACATCTCCTGGTTCGGAGTAACAAGGACCCCCGAAGATGCCCCGGTCGTCTTTTGCTCAACTTTTCGAGAGCTTCCCGGCGCCACCGGAATCGCCTCTATCGGAGCTTGCACGCAAAAGTTGTGGCTCAAAGAAAAGACATAAAATATCAGGACACACGCGACGAAATGTAAACATCTCCTGGTTCGGAGTAACAAGGACCCCCGAAGATGCCTCGGTCGTCTTTTGTTCAACTTTTCGAGAGATTTCCGGCGCCACCGGAATCGCCTCTATCGGAGCTCGCATGCAAAAGTTGCGGCTCGCAGAAAAGTACATAAAATATCAGGACACAGGCGGATGAAATGTAAATGTCTCCTGGTTCGAAGTAACAAGGACCCCCGAAGATGCCCCGGCCGTCTTTTGTTCAACTTTTTGAGAGCTTCCCGGTGCCACCGGAATCGCCTCTATCGGAGCTTGCATGCAAAAGTTGCGGCTCGTAGAAAAGTACGTAAAATATCAGGACACACGCGACGAAATGTAAACATCTCCTGGTTCGGAGTAACAAGGACCCCCGAAGATGCCCCGAAGACCCCCGAAGATGCCCCGGTCATCTTTTGTTCAACTTTTCGAGAGCTTCCCGGCGCCACCGGAATCGCCTCTATCGGAGCTCGCATGCAAAAGTTGCGGCTCACAGAAAAGTACATAAATTATCAGGACACAGGCGGATGAAATGTAAATGTCTCCTGGTTCGAAGTAACAAGGACCCCCGAAGATGCCCCGAACATGTAACAGCCCCAGATTAGTACCCTAAAATATGGGCCAATTTTTTCGCTTTTTGTGTTGCATTGCATCATGGCATTCTTATTTAAATTGCAAATTCTAAATAAAGCAACAATTGGAAATTAAGAACTAGGGAAGCAAACCTTTCCCAAACTTCCAACCCAAATGCAATGGACAACTTGGCAACAACTAAATGAACTTCCAAATTATTTCCGGAAGTTCCAATTTTTGCATCTTACCACTTTCTCCTATTTTTCCCAAATGTTGCCAATTGGTAATTAAAAATTGAGAATCCAAAATTGGGTTAATTCACTTCTATTTTGGAACCAAGTTGAACTCTCCAAGTTTCCAACATAAAAATATGGGGTGCTGCATTATTATCATATGAGACTCCATAAATATTTTCATAATTTATTGAAATGTTTCAATGCCCCAAATAAATCTATTTTGGAAATTTTCAAAAATGCCCTATTTAAACTCCATGAACAAAGGTTGGTCAAAACATTTTATTTTGCCTTACCAATTTTTGTGGAGGTTTAGAAGCTTACTTGGAGCCTATGTAAATTTTTGCAAATTTTCTAAAATTGTATAAATGCCCCAATTAAAATGCCAAAGTTCGCTGGGGACCTTTTTGCAATTATATAAAATCTGGACAGGGGGGTTTTCGTGAAGAACATTTCTTCTCCACACTGTCGCCACAGGGCCAGTGCCCATGCCGCCGCGCCATGCCGTCGTCCACACCATTGCCGTGGCCCCGGGCGAATAAGGAGGCCGCCACCACCTCCACCTGCTCCCTCTTACTCCCCTCTCTCCATTTCCCCCCCTTAATTTCCGGATCGAGGTCACCGTTTCTCTTCCCCGAGCTCTCCCTCCGTCGCCGCTCGTTCTGCTCGTCGCCGTCGATTCACCGCCACTGGAGCTTCCCCGGACCCGCCGACGTCGTCAACCGCTCCGCCACCACCCGTTCTTCCTCTACACCGGCGGAATCGGGCCGGGAGCCCCAGACCCGACGGCAGCGTCCTCGACATCGCCCTCCTCGGCCGAGCGCCGCCGGCCGTTTCCCGGCAAATTCGTCCTCCCCCTCGTCACCCCGACCGCGACTCGTGCTTGGGTGAGTTCCCCCCCCCCTCCGATTTGGCCTACTCCCTCTTCCCCCTTTCCCTCTCCCACCGGCGACCCGACGCCGGCCACCACCGCCGTCCCGCAAGCCACGCACGCATGACCGGCCTAGCCCCCGTCCTGCCGGCCGGCTCGGTGGCCGGGGCCTTTCGGTTCCCTGCCCGGCCATATGGGCCGGCCCAGTGGCCGGGGATCCTCGGTGTGTGGCCCGGCCATAATGGCCGGCCTGCACCCGGCCTGGCCGGCCTGCCCCAGTTTTTCTTTTTATTCTTTGATAAAAGCAGAATTTTAAATAATTGATATCTCATTGTTTAATGGTCCAAAAATTACAAATTAAATACCAAATTGATCAGCAAGACATACTCTACCATATAGAATCATTGAAATGATCTTTTGGGACTTTTTATCTTATTGTTGTGAAGAATTCCTAAAATGGGTTAAATGTTACCGAAAATTGAGAATTTCCATAACTTATTAAATATTTGTCCAAAATTTATGAATTAAATATCAAAGTGATCAACTTGTCAAATGCTATCAAACCATACACTTATCACATCATGATCACAAACTTTTATTTTGATGTTTTCCTAACTTGTTTAAATTAATTAAATTCAAGTATTTAATTAATTTGTCACTTATTCATCGGTGCTCCGAATTTTACAACTAAAATACCAAAATGATCGGAATGACCAAACCTATCCATTCATTTCATGTTCATGCATAATTGAACCACTTCTCTAATAATTTGATAATTTATAAAGAATTGTGGTCACTAAGATAAATATGGGGTTGGTTCCAAATAATTGCACTAATTATTTGGCTCCTCATTTAAATTTGCTTTTAATTTATATAATAATATGGTTGCATCAATTGGACATGTCATCATGTGATTGAGCATTGCATTTTGAGTTCGTGTGATTTATGTGTGCTTTGCTTGTCTTTTGGGTATCGATAGATTCCGGAGTTGAGGGTCTCTCTACCTACCCCGACGAGCACTACTTCACGCCCGGGCAGCAAGGCAAGAGATAACCTAACCTTCTTGGCATCTAGCATCCTATGATTTTATCAAATTATTTTATCCACCATAATATTGCATGCGGTTCAAATGTCTCTTTTGGTAAATAATAGAATATCCTATGAATGCATGTTCTTCCCCGAGCCAATCACATGTATCCCACCTATGAAACCTAGGGTTGAAGTGTTGGCCGAGATAATTTTAGAATTGTTGTATTCATATGCTTAGCTATGCTTAGCCATGCTTAGATATGCTTTATGTCCGTTGTTAATTCCAGAAATTATGGATGTTGATGGAATGATTCGGGCATGGTGGATAATTGTGATGCTTAATTAAAATGCTAAGACGGCTTGGGTGAGTTGCCATCGGGGATGGTGTTTTGCCTCACTCTAGCCCCTACGTGCGAGTTCTTTACCTCTTGAACCAAGACGAGCGTGCTGCCATTGGTGGGTGTATGGGCGCCTTACTAACTGAATAACTTGTGCGGGCGTATCCAAGGGTCCTCTAGTTTGCTATTTCCATTTGCCGTGTGTGTGAGCGGAAAAAGGATGATGAGGATGGTGGTGTTAGGACGTGGCGATGGGGCAGGGGCTGAGGCTGGGTAAACTTGCCCTGTGGCCACTGATGACTCTTGGATAGTCTCACGCGAGGTAAAGGTTTAACCGCGCCTGCTTGCCGGCCTTCCCCGGAAGAGGGCCAACTAGGTGAGCCGGACGGTACCAATGGGTAAATTAGTACACCCCTGCAGGGAAAATCTTTTCGAAAAGCCGTGTCCACGGTTATGGACAATCTTGGTATCGGATATAAGATCATAGATAACTTCAACCTAATTGGTATGGCAGCTAAAGGTTGCATTAATAAACTTGTGATAAAGGTTCATTTCCTCGAGGGTGAGTCGAGGGAGTGCCTTTGTGTGAGATGAGTGGTGATGTTTGTAAGTAGGTTCGCCGAGAACCGAAGAAGATGATGATACTCTCTTACCCCTTTATGAAAATACTCTGAGTAGACGAATGCCATGTGTCTTTTATATTTCTGTTTATGAAACTTAGCTTTATGCAAAAGAAATACATATAAAGCTTTAGAGCCTCCGTCAGTCATTGGGCCTATATCGCCCTACTAAACTTGCGAGTACATCGTACTCAGTCTCTCTTTGCTGCCTCTATGTATTTGTATTTCAGAGGAGGACGACTCCGAGCAACTAGGTGGGTTCGTCGTTGACGTCGACTACTAGTCTGGGGTTCCCAGGTGGCAGCTTGGGACCGTGGAACAAGCTGGCTGGGATGATGTTTATTGTAGGCCTCTTAGGCCATATATTTGCTTCTTGTTGTTAGACAACACTACCCGCTTCCGCTTGTTGAATTGTTGGATCTGTGATCCTTTTGCTTATAATATTTGTATTCTTCTCGTTATATGAGTTGCTATATAAATGTTTTGTGTCGTAGAGTCATGCTTTGTGCCAGTTCTGTTCCACAAGTCTCGATCTTTGTTTTATACATTGATGGTTGTGTTGACTACATAGCCTCTCTGTATAATTCCGGGGTCGGGGCGTTACAAGTTGGTATCAGAGCAGGACTGCCTGTAGGAAACCCGTTCTTTTGGTCGATGTCGAGTCTAGAGTTCGTGAAAATTATTTTCAACCTAAAAATGAGTTGTGAAAACCCTCCTAGGATTCTTTTTACTCCTCATCCAATTCACTCTGATCTCGGTGTCATCTTACCTCTATTTGATTTTAACGGTTCTTCTGATCATCGGCAAAGTTCTAAATCTTTAGGATCTCGGGGTTTGGGTTCCTAACTTTAGTTACTAGTTATCCTTACTCCTCTGCCAAACCTAAAACATGAAGAAAGGAAGTATGATGGATCATCAAGATGTTCCCTTGCTTTAGTCCAAGATCTTGAACCGAAGGTCCCGGATTGTGCTAGGGCTCCGGTGTAATGATTCATGAGGGTTGTCACCCTTGCGATTATTATGTTATTGTGGGTCCCAGTACATGAAGCTGATCTTTAACCCAAGATCTTTTCTGTTGAACGCTGATGTTAATTATCTATATCTGGGAGCAACCAATGATCTTTCTTATCTGTCAGAATTGGTTACTAACTTGTCGTTGTTCCAACTCTTCAGAATGGCTCCTACCCGTCGTGGGGAACATAGCAGCTCTGATCTACCACCGCCCCCTTCAATGGCGGAGGTTTTGATGGCTATCGAGCAAAACCGCCTGCGCAATGAGCTTCTGCTCGAGCAGCTGGTCCAGCAAGGGGCCAGGAGGAACACGGACTGCACCACTCTCAACCAGTTCCTGCGGTCCCAACCTCCCACTTTCTCCGAGGCTAAGGAGCCGCTTGATGCGGATGACTGGCTTCGGGCTATAGAGCGCAAGTTTGCCGCTCTTCACGTTCCTGCGGCAGAACACGTCAACTTCGCCACCTACCTTCTGGAAGGAGCCGCCGGCTCCTGGTGGGAGAGCCATGTGGCAATGGTCGCCGCGGGCCATGTCATCACTTGGGAGGAATTCCGCACCGCCTTCCGTGCGGCGTACATCCCCAAGCCCATCCTCGAGCTCAAGAGGCGGGAGTTCCTGGATCTAACCCAGGGACGCATGGACGTCCAGTCCTATGGACGGGAGTTCAACCACCTCTCCCGTTACGCCCCTCGGGACGTGACGAATGATGAGGACAAGCAGTACCTCTTCCGCAAGGGGCTCGCACCTCGTCTCCGATACGAGCTCCTGCCCTTCAAGTTCACCTCCTACCAAGAGCTCTACAACCAGGCTCTCACCATGGAGCAAGGTAGGAAGGAGCTAGAGGCTTCTAAGAGGCCCGTTCCCACTGATCACCAGAGCTCCTCTTCTACTGAAGGCAAGAAGCGCAAGGTATTTGTGCCTTTCAGCACCGTGCCTAAGGCGCCCTTTGCACCGAAGCCCACCGGGTACCTGCCACCTCCGCCTCGCCCAGCTACTTCAACCTTGGGTGCGGGTGGAAGTGTGTACCACCCTCAGCTGCCTCCACCACCGCAGAGGCCCACTTGTTTCATGCTGTGGTCAGACGGGGCACTTCTCCAGGGAGTGTCCCCAGAAGGCACCGGCTACCTCAGCACCGGCACCTGCTCCCTCTACACCAGCCGCCAAGGCCGTGCCCATCAACCGTGGTCGCCTAAAGCACTGTCTCGGCTGAAGGAGTTGAAAGGGACCCCCGTGTTCTTATGGGTATGCTTCGAATCAATGATTATCTAGCTTCAGTCTTATCTGATTCTGGAGCATCGCATTCTTTCATATCCATAACATATGCACTCATCCGTCAAATACCATTTGAGGATATGGACTCCCCGTTAGGGGTCAAGTCGTCCCTTGTTCTCTCAATAACCTATGGTTTTGGGCAAGAGTCGTTTTGTCTATCACCTTAAGTTATCTACTTTCTCCTTCCGCCTCTTGGCATGTCATGTTAGTTAGCTAAACCTATGCAACGAGGAAGACGTGTGTTGTTATGTTTCCCTCGTCCCTATTTCTACTCTAGAATCTCGGGACGAGATTCCTGTAAGGGGGGTAGAATTGTAACAGCCCCAGATTAGTACCCTAAAATATGGGCCAATTTTTTCGCTTTTTGTGTTGCATTGCATCATGGCATTCTTATTTAAATTGCAAATTCTAAATAAAGCAACAATTGGAAATTAAGAACCAGGGAAGCAAACCTTTCCCAAACTTCCAACCCAAATGCAATGGACAACCTGGCAACAACTAAATGAACTTCCAAATTATTTCCGGAAGTTCCAATTTTTGCATCTTACCACTTTCTCCTATTTTTCCCAAATGTTGCCAATTGGTAATTAAAAATTGAGAATCCAAAATTGGGTTAATTCACTTCTATTTTGGAACCAAGTTGAACTCTCCAAGTTTCCAACATAAAAATATGGGGTGCTGCATTATTATCATATGAGACTCCATAAATATTTTCATAATTTATTGAAATGTTTCAATGCCCCAAATAAATCTATTTTGGAAATTTTAAAAAATGCCCTATTTAAACTCCATGAACAAAGGTTGGTCAAAACATTTTATTTTGCCTTACCAATTTTTGTGGAGGTTTAGAAGCTTACTTGGAGCCTATGTAAATTTTTGCAAATTTTCTAAAATTGTATAAATGCCCCAATTAAAATGCCAAAGTTCGCTGGGGACCTTTTTGCAATTATATAAAATCTGGACAGGGGGGTTTTCGTGAAGAACATTTCTTCTCCACACTGTCGCCACAGGGCCAGTGCCCATGCCGCCGCGCCATGCCGTCGTCCACACCATTGCCGTGGCCCCGGGCGAATAAGGAGGCCGCCACCACCTCCACCTGCTCCCTCTTACTCCCCTCTCTCCATTTCCCCCCTTAATTTCCGGATCGAGGTCACCGTTTCTCTTCCCCGAGCTCTCCCTCCGTCGCCGCTCGTTCTGCTCGTCGCCGTCGATTCACCGCCACTGGAGCTTCCCCGGACCCGCCGACGTCGTCAACCGCTCCGCCACCACCCGTTCTTCCTCTACACCGGCGGAATCGGGCCGGGAGCCCCGGACCCGACGGCAGCGTCCTCGACATCGCCCTCCTCGGTCGAGCGCCGCCGGCCGTTTCCCCGGCGAATTCGTCCTCCCCCTCGTCACCCCGACCGCGACTCGTGCTTGGGTGAGTTTCCCCCCCCCCCCCCCCCCGATTTGGCCTACTCCCTCTTCCCCCTTTCCCTCTCCCACCGGCGACCCGACGCCGGCCACCACCGCCGTCCCGCAAGCCACGCACGCGTGACCGGCCTAGCGCCCGGCCTGCCCCCGGCCTGGCCGGCTCGGTGGCCGGGGCCTTTCGGTTCCCTGCCCGGCCATATGGGCCGGCCCAGTGGCCGGGGATCCTCGGTGTGTGGCCCGGCCATAATGGCCGGCCTGCACCCGGCCTGGCCGGCCTGCCCCAGTTTTTCTTTTATTCTTGATAAAAGCAGAATTTTAAATAATTGATATCTCATTGTTTAATGGTCCAAAAATTACAAATTAAATACCAAATTGATCAGCAAGACATACTCTACCATATAGAATCATTGAAATGATCTTTTGGGACTTTTTATCTTATTGTTGTGAAGAATTCCTAAAATGGGTTAAATGTTACCGAAAATTGAGAATTTCCATAACTTATTAAATATTTGTCCAAATTTATGAATTAAATATCAAAGTGATCAACTTGTCAAATGCTATCAAACCATACACTTATCACATCATGATCACAAACTTTTATTTTGATGTTTTCCTAACTTGTTTAAATTAATTAATTCAAGTATTTAATTAATTTGTCACTTATTCATCGTTGCTCCGAATTTTACAACTAAAATATCAAAATGATCGGAATGACCAAACCTATCCATTCATTTCATGTTCATGCATAATTGAACCACTTCTCTAATAATTTGATAATTTATAAAGAATTGTGGTCACTAAGATAAATATGGGGTTGGTTCCAAATAATTGCACTAATTATTTGGCTCCTCATTTAAATTTGCTTTTAATTTATATAATAATATGGTTGCATCAATTGGACATGTCATCATGTGATTGAGCATTGCATTTTGAGTTCGTGTGATTTATGTGTGCTTTGCTTGTCTTTGGGTATCGATAGATTCCGGAGTCGAGGGTCTCTCTACCTACCCCGACGAGCACTACTTCACGCCCGGGCAGCAAGGCAAGAGATAACCTAACCTTCTTGGCATCTAGCATCCTATGATTTTATCAAATTATTTTATCCACCATAATATTGCATGCGGTTCAAATGTCTCTTTTGGTAAATATAGAATATCCTATGAATGCATGTTCTTCCCCGAGCCAATCACATGTATCCCACCTATGAAACCTAGGGTTGAAGTGTTGGCCGAGATAATTTTAGAATTGTGTATTCATATGCTTAGCTATGCTTAGCCATGCTTAGATATGCTTTATGTCCGTTGTTAATTCCAGAAATTATGGATGTTGATGGAATGATTCGGGCATGGTGGATAATTGTGATGCTTAATTAAAATGCTAAGACGGCTTGGGTGAGTTGCCATCGGGGATGGTGTTTTGCCTCACTCTAGCCCCTAGGTGCGAGTTCTTTACCTCTTGAACCAAGACGAGCGTGCTGCCATTGGTGGGTGTATGGGCGCCTTACTAACTGAATAACTTGTGCGGGCGTATCCAAGGGTCCTCTAGTTTGCTATTTCCATTTGCCGTGTGTGTGAGCGGAAAAAGGATGATGAGGATGGTGGTGTTAGGACGTGGCGATGGGGCAGGGGCTGAGGCTGGGTAAACTTGCCCTGTGGCCACTGATGACTCTTGGATAGTCTCAAGCGAGGTAAAGGTTTAAAACCGCGCCTGCTTGCCGGCCTTCCCGGAAGAGGGCCAACTAGGTGAGCCGGATGGTACCAATGGGTAAATTAGTACACCCCTGCAGGGAAAATCTTTTCGAAAAGCCGTGTCCACGGTTATGGACAATCTTGGTATCGGATATAAGATCATAGATAACTTCAACCTAATTGGTATGGCAGCTAAAGGTTGCATTAATAAACTTGTGATAAAGGTTCATTCCTCGAGGGTGAGTCGAGGGAGTGCCTTTGTGTGAGATGAGTGGTGATGTTTGTAAGTAGGTTCGCCGAGAACCGAAGAAGATGATGATACTCTCTTACCCCTTTATGAAAATACTCTGAGTAGACGAATGCCATGTGTCTTTATATTTCTGTTTATGAAACTTAGCTTTATGCAAAAGAAATACATATAAAGCTTTAGAGCCTCCGTCAGTCATTGGGCCTATATCGCCCTACTAAACTTGCGAGTACATCGTACTCAGTCTCTCTTTGCTGCCCTCTATGTATTTGTATTTCAGAGGAGGACGACTCCGAGCAACTAGGTGGGTTCGTGGTTGACGTCGACTACTAGTCTGGGGTTCCCAGGTGGCAGCTTGGGACCATGGAACAAGCTGGCTGGGATGATGTTTATTGTAGGCCTCTTAGGCCATATATTTGCTTCTTGTTGTTAGACAACACTACCCGCTTCCGCTTGTTGAATTGTTGGATCTGTGATCCTTTTGCTTGTAATATTTGTATTCTTCTCGTTATATGAGTTGCTATATAAATGTTTTGTGTCGTAGAGTCATGCTTTGTGCCAGTTCTGTTCCACAAGTCTCGATCTTTGTTTTATACATTGATGGTTGTGTTGACTACATAGCCTCTCTGTATAATTCCGGGGTCGGGGCGTTACAAGTTGGTATCAGAGCAGGACTGCCTGTAGGAAACCCGTTCTTTTGGTCGATGTCGAGTCTAGAGTTCGTGAAAATTATTTTCAACCTAAAAATGAGTTGTGAAAACCCTCCTAGGATTCTTTTTACTCCTCATCCAATTCACTCTGATCTCGGTGTCATCTTACCTCTATTGATTTTAACGGTTCTTCTGATCATCGGCAAAGTTCTAATCTTAGGATCTCGGGGTTTGGGTTCCTAACTTTAGTTACTAGTTATCCTTACTCCTCTGCCAAACCTAAAACATGAAGAAAGGAAGTATGATGGATCATCAAGATGTTCCCTTGCTTTAGTCCAAGATCTTGAACCGAAGGTCCCGGATTGTGCTAGGGCTCCGGTTGTAATGATTCATGAGGGTTGTCACCCTTGCGATTATTATGTTATTGTGGGTCCCAGTACATGAAGCTGATCTTTAACCCAAGATCTTTTCTGTTGAACGCTGATGTTAATTATCTATATCTGGGAGCAACCAATGATCTTTCTTATCTGTCAGAATTGGTTACTAACTTGTCGTTGTTCCAACTCTTCAGAATGGCTCCTACCCGTCGTGGGGAACATAGCAGCTCTGATCTACCACCGCCCCCTTCAATGGCGGAGGTTTTGATGGCTATCGAGCAAAACCGCCTGCGCAATGAGCTTCTGCTCGAGCAGCTGGTCCAGCAAGGGGCCAGGAGGAACACGGACTGCACCACTCTCAACCAGTTCCTGCGGTCCCAACCTCCCACTTTCTCCGAGGCTAAGGAGCCGCTTGATGCGGATGACTGGCTTCGGGCTATAGAGCGCAAGTTTGCCGCTCTTCACGTTCCTGCGGCAGAACACGTCAACTTCGCCACCTACCTTCTGGAAGGAGCCGCCGGCTCCTGGTGGGAGAGCCATGTGGCAATGGTCGCCGCGGGCCATGTCATCACTTGGGAGGAATTCCGCACCGCCTTCCGTGCGGCGTACATCCCCAAGCCCATCCTCGAGCTCAAGAGGCGGGAGTTCCTGGATCTAACCCAGGGACGCATGGACGTCCAGTCCTATGGACGGGAGTTCAACCACCTCTCCCGTTACGCCCCTCGGGACGTGACGAATGATGAGGACAAGCAGTACCTCTTCCGCAAGGGGCTCGCACCTCGTCTCCGATACGAGCTCCTGCCCTTCAAGTTCACCTCCTACCAAGAGCTCTACAACCAGGCTCTCACCATGGAGCAAGGTAGGAAGGAGCTAGAGGCTTCTAAGAGGCCCGTTCCCACTGATCACCAGAGCTCCTCTTCTACTGAAGGCAAGAAGCGCAAGGTATTTGTGCCTTTCAGCACCGTGCCTAAGGCGCCCTTTGCACCGAAGCCCACCGGGTACCTGCCACCTCCGCCTCGCCCAGCTACTTCAACCTTGGGTGCGGGTGGAAGTGTGTACCACCCCTCAGCTGCCTCCACCACCGCAGAGGCCCACTTGTTTCAGCTGTGGTCAGACGGGGCACTTCTCCAGGGAGTGTCCCCAGAAGGCACCGGCTACCTCAGCACCGGCACCTGCTCCCTCTACACCAGCCGCCAAGGCCGTGCCCATCAACCGTGGTCGCCTAAAGCACGTCTCGGCTGAAGGAGTTGAAAGGGACCCCCGTGTTCTTATGGGTATGCTTCGAATCAATGATTATCTAGCTTCAGTCTTATCTGATTCTGGAGCATCGCATTCTTTCATATCCATAACATATGCACTCATCCGTCAAATACCATTTGAGGATATGGACTCCCCGTTAGGGGTCAAGTCGTCCCTTGTTCTCTCAATAACCTATGGTTTTGGGCAAGAGTCGTTTTGTCTATCACCTTAAGTTATCTACTTTCTCCTTCCGCCTCTTGGCATGTCATGTTAGTTAGCTAAACCTATGCAACGAGGAAGACGTGTGTTGTTATGTTTCCCTCGTCCCTATTTCTACTCTAGAATCTCGGGACGAGATTCCTGTAAGGGGGGTAGAATTGTAACAGCCCCAGATTAGTACCCTAAAATATGGGCCAATTTTTTCGCTTTTTGTGTTGCATTGCATCATGGCATTCTTATTTAAATTGCAAATTCTAAATAAAGCAACAATTGGAAATTAAGAACCAGGGAAGCAAACCTTTCCCAAACTTCCAACCCAAATGCAATGGACAACTTGGCAACAACTAAATGAACTTCCAAATTATTTCCGGAAGTTCCAATTTTTGCATCTTACCACTTTCTCCTATTTTTCCCAAATGTTGCCAATTGGTAATTAAAAATTGAGAATCCAAAATTGGGTTAATTCACTTCTATTTTGGAACCAAGTTGAACTCTCCAAGTTTCCAACATAAAAATATGGGGTGCTGCATTATTATCATATGAGACTCCATAAATATTTTCATAATTTATTGAAATGTTTCAATGCCCCAAATAAATCTATTTTGGAAATTTTAAAAAATGCCCTATTTAAACTCCATGAACAAAGGTTGGTCAAAACATTTTATTTTGCCTTACCAATTTTTGTGGAGGTTTAGAAGCTTACTTGGAGCCTATGTAAATTTTTGCAAATTTTCTAAATTGTATAAATGCCCCCAATTAAAATGCCAAAGTTCGCTGGGGACCTTTTGCAATTATATAAAATCTGGACAGGGGGGTTTTCGTGAAGAACATTTCTTCTCCACACTGTCGCCACAGGGCCAGTGCCCATGCGCCGCGCCATGCCGTCGTCCACACCATTGCCGTGGCCCCGGGCGAATAAGGAGGCCGCCACCACCTCCACCTGCTCCCTCTTACTCCCCTCTCTCCATTTCCCCCCCTTAATTTCCGGATCGAGGTCACGTTTCTCTTCCCCGAGCTCTCCCTCCGTCGCGCTCGTTCTGCTCGTCGCCGTCGATTCACCGCCACTGGAGCTTCCCCGGACCCGCCGACGTCGTCAACCGCTCCGCCACCACCCGTTCTTCCTCTACACCGGCGGAATCGGGCCGGGAGCCCCGGACCCGACGGCAGCGTCCTCGACATCGCCCTCCTCGGTCGAGCGCCGCGGCCGTTTCCCGGCGAATTCGTCCTCCCCCTCGTCACCCCGACCGCGACTCGTGCTTGGGTGAGTTCCCCCCCCCCCCCCCCGATTTGGCCTACTCCCTCTTCCCCCTTTCCCTCTCCCACCGGCGACCCGACGCCGGCCACCACCGCCGTCCCGCAAGCCACGCACGCGTGACCGGCCTAGCGCCCGGCCTGCCCCCGGCCTGGCCGGCTCGGTGGCCGGGGCCTTTCGGTTCCCTGCCCGGCCATATGGGCCGGCCCAGTGGCCGGGGATCCTCGGTGTGTGGCCCGGCCATAATGGCCGGCCTGCACCCGGCCTGGCCGGCCTGCCCCAGTTTTTCTTTTTATTCTTTGATAAAAGCAGAATTTTAAATAATTGATATCTCATTGTTTAATGGTCCAAAAATTACAAATTAAATACCAAATTGATCAGCAAGACATACTCTACCATATAGAATCATTGAAATGATCTTTTGGGACTTTTTATCTTATTGTTGTGAAGAATTCCTAAAATGGGTTAAATGTTACCGAAAATTGAGAATTTCCATAACTTATTAAATATTTGTCCAAATTTATGAATTAAATATCAAAGTGATCAACTTGTCAAATGCTATCAAACCATACACTTATCACATCATGATCACAAACTTTTATTTTGATGTTTTCCTAACTTGTTTAAATTAATTAAATTCAAGTATTTAATTAATTTGTCACTTATTCATCGTTGCTCCGAATTTTACAACTAAAATATCAAAATGATCGGAATGACCAAACCTATCCATTCATTTCATGTTCATGCATAATTGAACCACTTCTCTAATAATTTGATAATTTATAAAGAATTGTGGTCACTAAGATAAATATGGGGTTGGTTCCAAATAATTGCACTAATTATTTGGCTCCTCATTTAAATTTGCTTTTAATTTATATAATAATATGGTTGCATCAATTGGACATGTCATCATGTGATTGAGCATTGCATTTTGAGTTCGTGTGATTTATGTGTGCTTTGCTTGTCTTTTGGGTATCGATAGATTCCGGAGTCGAGGGTCTCTCTACCTACCCCGACGAGCACTACTTCACGCCCGGGCAGCAAGGCAAGAGATAACCTAACCTTCTTGGCATCTAGCATCCTATGATTTTATCAAATTATTTTATCCACCATAATATTGCATGCGGTTCAAATGTCTCTTTTGGTAAATAATAGAATATCCTATGAATGCATGTTCTTCCCCGAGCCAATCACATGTATCCCACCTATGAAACCTAGGGTTGAAGTGTTGGCCGAGATAATTTTAGAATTGTTGTATTCATATGCTTAGCTATGCTTAGCCATGCTTAGATATGCTTTATGTCCGTTGTTAATTCCAGAAATTATGGATGTTGATGGAATGATTCGGGCATGGTGGATAATTGTGATGCTTAATTAAAATGCTAAGACGGCTTGGGTGAGTTGCCATCGGGGATGGTGTTTTGCCTCACTCTAGCCCCTAGGTGCGAGTTCTTACCTCTTGAACCAAGACGAGCGTGCTGCCATTGGTGGGTGTATGGGCGCCTTACTAACTGAATAACTTGTGCGGGCGTATCCAAGGGTCCTCTAGTTTGCTATTTCCATTTGCCGTGTGTGTGAGCGGAAAAAGGATGATGAGGATGGTGGTGTTAGGACGTGGCGATGGGGCAGGGGCTGAGGCTGGGTAAACTTGCCCTGTGGCCACTGATGACTCTTGGATAGTCTCAAGCGAGGTAAAGGTTTAACCGCGCCTGCTTGCCGGCCTTCCCCGGAAGAGGGCCAACTAGGTGAGCCGGATGGTACCAATGGGTAAATTAGTACACCCCTGCAGGGAAAATCTTTTCGAAAAGCCGTGTCCACGGTTATGGACAATCTTGGTATCGGATATAAGATCATAGATAACTTCAACCTAATTGGTATGGCAGCTAAAGGTTGCATTAATAAACTTGTGATAAAGGTTCATTTCCTCGAGGGTGAGTCGAGGGAGTGCCTTTGTGTGAGATGAGTGGTGATGTTTGTAAGTAGGTTCGCCGAGAACCGAAGAAGATGATGATACTCTCTTACCCCTTTATGAAAATACTCTGAGTAGACGAATGCCATGTGTCTTTTATATTTCTGTTTATGAAACTTAGCTTTATGCAAAAGAAATACATATAAAGCTTTAGAGCCTCCGTCAGTCATTGGGCCTATATCGCCCTACTAAACTTGCGAGTACATCGTACTCAGTCTCTCTTTGCTGCCTCTATGTATTTGTATTTCAGAGGAGGACGACTCCGAGCAACTAGGTGGGTTCGTGGTTGACGTCGACTACTAGTCTGGGGTTCCCAGGTGGCAGCTTGGGACCATGGAACAAGCTGGCTGGGATGATGTTTATTGTAGGCCTCTTAGGCCATATATTTGCTTCTTGTTGTTAGACAACACTACCCGCTTCCGCTTGTTGAATTGTTGGATCTGTGATCCTTTTGCTTGTAATATTTGTATTCTTCTCGTTATATGAGTTGCTATATAAATGTTTTGTGTCGTAGAGTCATGCTTTGTGCCAGTTCTGTTCCACAAGTCTCGATCTTTGTTTTATACATTGATGGTTGTGTTGACTACATAGCCTCTCTGTATAATTCCGGGGTCGGGGCGTTACAAGTTGGTATCAGAGCAGGACTGCCTGTAGGAAACCCGTTCTTTTGGTCGATGTCGAGTCTAGAGTTCGTGAAAATTATTTTCAACCTAAAAATGAGTTGTGAAAACCCTCCTAGGATTCTTTTTACTCCTCATCCAATTCACTCTGATCTCGGTGTCATCTTACCTCTATTTGATTTTAACGGTTCTTCTGATCATCGGCAAAGTTCTAAATCTTTAGGATCTCGGGGTTTGGGTTCCTAACTTTAGTTACTAGTTATCCTTACTCCTCTGCCAAACCTAAAACATGAAGAAAGGAAGTATGATGGATCATCAAGATGTTCCCTTGCTTTAGTCCAAGATCTTGAACCGAAGGTCCCGGATTGTGCTAGGGCTCCGGTGTAATGATTCATGAGGGTTGTCACCCTTGCGATTATTATGTTATTGTGGGTCCCAGTACATGAAGCTGATCTTTAACCCAAGATCTTTTCTGTTGAACGCTGATGTTAATTATCTATATCTGGGAGCAACCAATGATCTTTCTTATCTGTCAGAATTGGTTACTAACTTGTCGTTGTTCCAACTCTTCAGAATGGCTCCTACCCGTCGTGGGGAACATAGCAGCTCTGATCCACCACCGCCCCCTTCAATGGCGGAGGTTTTGATGGCTATCGAGCAAAACCGCCTGCGCAATGAGCTTCTGCTCGAGCAGCTGGTCCAGCAAGGGGCCAGGAGGAACACGGACTGCACCACTCTCAACCAGTTCCTGCGGTCCCAACCTCCCACTTTCTCCGAGGCTAAGGAGCCGCTTGATGCGGATGACTGGCTTCGGGCTATAGAGCGCAAGTTTGCCGCTCTTCACGTTCCTGCGGCAGAACACGTCAACTTCGCCACCTACCTTCTGGAAGGAGCCGCCGGCTCCTGGTGGGAGAGCCATGTGGCAATGGTCGCCGCGGGCCATGTCATCACTTGGGAGGAATTCCGCACCGCCTTCCGTGCGGCGTACATCCCCAAGCCCATCCTCGAGCTCAAGAGGCGGGAGTTCCTGGATCTAACCCAGGGACGCATGGACGTCCAGTCCTATGGACGGGAGTTCAACCACCTCTCCCGTTACGCCCCTCGGGACGTGACGAATGATGAGGACAAGCAGTACCTCTTCCGCAAGGGGCTCGCACCTCGTCTCCGATACGAGCTCCTGCCCTTCAAGTTCACCTCCTACCAAGAGCTCTACAACCAGGCTCTCACCATGGAGCAAGGTAGGAAGGAGCTAGAGGCTTCTAAGAGGCCCGTTCCCACCGATCACCAGAGCTCCTCTTCTACTGAAGGCAAGAAGCGCAAGGTATTTGTGCCTTTCAGCACCGTGCCTAAGGCGCCCTTTGCACCGAAGCCCACCGGGTACCTGCCACCTCCGCCTCGCCCAGCTACTTCAACCTTGGGTGCGGGTGGAAGTGTGTACCACCCTCAGCTGCCTCCACCACCGCAGAGGCCCACTTGTTTCAGCTGTGGTCAGACGGGGCACTTCTCCAGGGAGTGTCCCCAGAAGGCACCGGCTACCTCAGCACCGGCACCTGCTCCCTCTACACCAGCCGCCAAGGCCGTGCCCATCAACCGTGGTCGCCTAAACCACGTCTCGGCTGAAGGAGTTGAAAGGGACCCCCGTGTTCTTATGGGTATGCTTCGAATCAATGATTATCTAGCTTCAGTCTTATCTGATTCTGGAGCATCGCATTCTTTCATATCCATAACATATGCACTCATCCGTCAAATACCATTTGAGGATATGGACTCCCCGTTAGGGGTCAAGTCGTCCCTTGTTCTCTCAATAACCTATGGTTTTGGGCAAGAGTCGTTTTGTCTATCACCTTAAGTTATCTACTTTCTCCTTCCGCCTCTTGGCATGTCATGTTAGTTAGCTAAACCTATGCAACGAGGAAGACGTGTGTTGTTATGTTTCCCTCATCCCTATTTCTACTCTAGAATCTCGGGACGAGATTCCTGTAAGGGGGGTAGAATTGTAACAGCCCCAGATTAGTACCCTAAAATATGGGCCAATTTTTTCGCTTTTTGTGTTGCATTGCATCATGGCATTCTTATTTAAATTGCAAATTCTAAATAAAGCAACAATTGGAAATTAAGAACTAGGGAAGCAAACCTTTCCCAAACTTCCAACCCAAATGCAATGGACAACTTGGCAACAACTAAATGAACTTCCAAATTATTTCCGGAAGTTCCAATTTTTGCATCTTACCACTTTCTCCTATTTTTCCCAAATGTTGCCAATTGGTAATTAAAAATTGAGAATCCAAAATTGGGTTAATTCACTTCTATTTTGGAACCAAGTTGAACTCTCCAAGTTTCCAACATAAAAATATGGGGTGCTGCATTATTATCATATGAGACTCCATAAATATTTTCATAATTTATTGAAATGTTTCAATGCCCCAAATAAATCTATTTTGGAAATTTTCAAAAATGCCCTATTTAAACTCCATGAACAAAGGTTGGTCAAAACATTTTATTTTGCCTTACCAATTTTTGTGGAGGTTTAGAAGCTTACTTGGAGCCTATGTAAATTTTTGCAAATTTTCTAAAATTGTATAAATGCCCCAATTAAAATGCCAAAGTTCGCTGGGGACCTTTTTGCAATTATATAAAATCTGGACAGGGGGGTTTTCGTGAAGAACATTTCTTCTCCACACTGTCGCCACAGGGCCAGTGCCCATGCCGCCGCGCCATGCCGTCGTCCACACCATTGCCGTGGCCCCGGGCGAATAAGGAGGCCGCCACCACCTCCACCTGCTCCCTCTTACTCCCCTCTCTCCATTTCCCCCCCTTAATTTCCGGATCGAGGTCACCGTTTCTCTTCCCCGAGCTCTCCCTCCGTCGCCGCTCGTTCTGCTCGTCGCCGTCGATTCACCGCCACTGGAGCTTCCCCGGACCCGCCGACGTCGTCAACCGCTCCGCCACCACCCGTTCTTCCTCTACACCGGCGGAATCGGGCCGGGAGCCCCGGACCCGACGGCAGCGTCCTCGACATCGCCCTCCTCGGCCGAGCGCCGCCGGCCGTTTCCCGGCGAATTCGTCCTCCCCCTCGTCACCCCGACCGCGACTCGTGCTTGGGTGAGTTCCCCCCCCCGATTTGGCCTACTCCCTCTTCCCCCATTCCCTCTCCCACCGGCGACCCGACGCCGGCCACCACCGCCGTCCCGCAAGCCACGCACGCGTGACCGGCCTAGCGCCCGGCCTGCCCCCGGCCTGGCCGGCTCGGTGGCCGGGGCCTTTCGGTTCCCTGCCCGGCCATATGGGCCGGCCCAGTGGCCGGGGATCCTCGGTGTGTGGCCCGGCCATAATGGCCGGCCTGCACCCGGCCTGGCCGGCCTGCCCCAGTTTTTCTTTTTATTCTTTGATAAAAGCAGAATTTTAAATAATTGATATCTCATTGTTTAATGGTCCAAAAATTAGAAATTAAATACCAAATTGATCAGCAAGACATACTCTACCATATAGACTCATTGAAATGATCTTTTGGGACTTTTTATCTTATTGTTGTGAAGAATTCCTAAAATGGGTTAAATGTTACCGAAAATTGAGAATTTCCATAACTTATTAAATATTTGTCCAAAATTTATGAATTAAATATCAAAGTGATCAACTTGTCAAATGCTATCAAACCATACACTTATCACATCATGATCACAAACTTTTATTTTGATGTTTTCCTAACTTGTTTAAATTAATTAAATTCAAGTATTTAATTAATTTGTCACTTATTCATCGGTGCTCCGAATTTTACAACTAAAATACCAAAATGATCGGAATGACCAAACCTATCCATTCATTTCATGTTCATGCATAATTGAACCACTTCTCTAATAATTTGATAATTTATAAAGAATTGTGGTCACTAAGATAAATATGGGGTTGGTTCCAAATAATTGCACTAATTATTTGGCTCCTCATTTAAATTTGCTTTTAATTTATATAATAATATGGTTGCATCAATTGGACATGTCATCATGTGATTGAGCATTGCATTTTGAGTTCGTGTGATTTATGTGTGCTTTGCTTGTCTTTTGGGTATCGATAGATTCCGGAGTCGAGGGTCTCTCTACCTACCCCGACGAGCACTACTTCACGCCCGGGCAGCAAGGCAAGAGATAACCTAACCTTCTTGGCATCTAGCATCCTATGATTTTATCAAATTATTTTATCCACCATAATATTGCATGCGGTTCAAATGTCTCTTTTGGTAAATAATAGAATATCCTATGAATGCATGTTCTTCCCCGAGCCAATCACATGTATCCCACCTATGAAACCTAGGGTTGAAGTGTTGGCCGAGATAATTTTAGAATTGTTGTATTCATATGCTTAGCTATGCTTAGCCATGCTTAGATATGCTTTATGTCCGTTGTTAATTCCAGAAATTATGGATGTTGATGGAATGATTCGGGCATGGTGGATAATTGTGATGCTTAATTAAAATGCTAAGACGGCTTGGGTGAGTTGCCATCGGGGATGGTGTTTTGCCTCACTCTAGCCCCTAGGTGCGAGTTCTTTACCTCTTGAACCAAGACGAGCGTGCTGCCATTGGTGGGTGTATGGGCGCCTTACTAACTGAATAACTTGTGCGGGCGTATCCAAGGGTCCTCTAGTTTGCTATTTCCATTTGCCGTGTGTGTGAGCGGAAAAAGGATGATGAGGATGGTGGTGTTAGGACGTGGCGATGGGGCAGGGGCTGAGGCTGGGTAAACTTGCCCTGTGGCCACTGATGACTCTTGGATAGTCTCACGCGAGGTAAAGGTTTAACCGCGCCTGCTTGCCGGCCTTCCCCGGAAGAGGGCCAACTAGGTGAGCCGGACGGTACCAATGGGTAAATTAGTACACCCCTGCAGGGAAAATCTTTTCGAAAAGCCGTGTCCACGGTTATGGACAATCTTGGTATCGGATATAAGATCATAGATAACTTCAACCTAATTGGTATGGCAGCTAAAGGTTGCATTAATAAACTTGTGATAAAGGTTCATTTCCTCGAGGGTGAGTCGAGGGAGTGCCTTTGTGTGAGATGAGTGGTGATGTTTGTAAGTAGGTTCGCCGAGAACCGAAGAAGATGATGATACTCTCTTACCCCTTTATGAAAATACTCTGAGTAGACGAATGCCATGTGTCTTTTATATTTCTGTTTATGAAACTTAGCTTTATGCAAAAGAAATACATATAAAGCTTTAGAGCCTCCGTCAGTCATTGGGCCTATATCGCCCTACTAAACTTGCGAGTACATCGTACTCAGTCTCTCTTTGCTGCCTCTATGTATTTGTATTTCAGAGGAGGACGACTCCGAGCAACTAGGTGGGTTCGTCGTTGACGTCGACTACTAGTCTGGGGTTCCCAGGTGGCAGCTTGGGACCGTGGAACAAGCTGGCTGGGATGATGTTTATTGTAGGCCTCTTAGGCCATATATTTGCTTCTTGTTGTTAGACAACACTACCCGCTTCCGCTTGTTGAATTGTTGGATCTGTGATCCTTTTGCTTGTAATATTTGTATTCTTCTCGTTATATGAGTTGCTATATAAATGTTTTGTGTCGTAGAGTCATGCTTTGTGCCAGTTCTGTTCCACAAGTCTCGATCTTTGTTTTATACATTGATGGTTGTGTTGACTACATAGCCTCTCTGTATAATTCCGGGGTCGGGGCGTTACAGAACACCCCCGAAGATGCCCCGGTCGTCTTCTGTTCAACTTTTCGAGAGCTTCCCGGCGCCACCGGAATCGCCTCTATCGGAGCTTGCATGCAAAAGTTGCGGCTCGCAGAAAACTACATAAAATATCAGGACACACGCGACGAAATGTAAACATCTCCTGGTACGGAGTAACAAGGACCCCCGAAGATGCCCCGAAGACCCCCGAAGATGCCCCGGCCGTCTTCTGTTCAACTTTTCAAGAGCTTCCCGGCGCCACCGGAATCGCCTCTATCGGAGCTCGCATGCAAAAATTGCGGCTCGCAGAAAAGTACATAAAATATCAGGACACAGGCGGACGAAATGTAAATGTCTCCTGGTTCGGAGTAACAAGGACCCCCGAAGATGCCCCGAATACCCCCGAAGATGCCCCGATCGTCTTTTGTTCAACTTTTCAAGAGCTTCCCGGCGCCACCGGAATCGCCTCTATCGGAGCTCGCATGCAAAAGTTGTGGCTCGACGAAAAGGACATAAAATATCAGGACACAGGCGGACGGAATGTAAATGTCTCCTGGTTCGGAGTAACAAGGACCCCCGAAGATGCCCCGAATACCCCGAAGATGCCCCGGTCGTCTTTAGTTCAACTTTTCGAGAGCTTCCCGGCGCCACCGGAATCGCCTCTATCGGAGCTTGCATGCAAAAGTTGCGGCTCGCAGAAAAGTACATAAAATATCAGGACACACGCGGACGAAATGTAAACATCTCTTGGTTCAGAGTAACAAGGACCCCCGAAGATGCCCCGAAGACCCCCGAAGATGCCCCGGTCGTCTTTTGTTCAACTTTTCGAGAGCTTCCCGGTGCCACCGTCATCGCCTCTATCGGAGCTTGCATGCAAAAGTTGCGGCTCGCAGAAAAGTACATAAAATATCAGGACACACGCGACGAAATGTAAACATCTCCTGGTTCGGAGTAACAAGGACCCCCGAAGATGCCCCGAAGACCCCCGAAGATGCCCCGGTTGTCTTTTGTTCAACTTTTCAAGAGCTTCTCGGCGCCACCGGAATCGCCTCTATCGGAGCTCGCATGCAAAAGTTGCGGCTCGCAGAAAAGTACGTAAATTATCAGGACACAGGCGGATGAAATGTAAATGTCTCCTGGTTCGATGTAACAAGGACCCCCGAAGATGCCCCGAATACCCCCGAAGATGCCCCGGTCGTCTTCTGTTCAACTTTTCGAGAGCTTCCCGGCGCCACCGGAATCGCCTCTATCGGAGCTTGCATGCAAAAGTTGCGGCTCGCAGAAAAGTACATAAAATATCAGGACACATGCGGACGAAATGTTAACATCTCCTTGTTCGGAGTAACAAGGACCCCCGAGGATGCCCCGAATACCCCCGAAGATGCCCCGGTCGTCTTTTGTTCTACTTTTCGAGAGCTTCCCGGCGCCACCGGAATCGCCTCTATCGGAGCTTGCATGCAAAAGTTGCGGCTCGCAGAAAAGTACATAAAATATCAGGACACACGCGGACGAAATGTAAACATCTCCTAGTTCGGAGTAACAAGGACCCCTGAAGATGCCCCGAAGATGCCCCGGTCGTCTTCTGTTCAACTTTTCGAGAGCTTCCCGGCGCCACCGGAATCGCCTCTATCGGAGCTTGCATGCAAAAGTTGCGGCTCGCAGAAAAGTACATAAAATATCAGGACACACGCGGACGAAATGTAAACATCTCCTTGTTCGGAGTAANAAGATGCCCCGGTCATCTTTTGTTCAACTTTTCGAGAGCTTCTCGGCGCCACCGGAATCGCCTCTGTCGGAGCTTGCATGCACAAGTTGCGGCTCGCAGAAAAGTACATAAAATATCAGGACACACGCGACGAAATGTAAACATCTCCTGGTTCGGAGTAACAAGGACCCCCGAAGATTCCCCGAAGACCCCCGAAGATGCCCCAGTCGTCTTTTGTTCAACTTTTCGAGAGCTTCCCGGCGCCACCAGAATCGCCTCTATCGGAGCTCGCATGCAAAAGTTGCGGCTCGCAGAAAAGTACATAAAATATCAGGACACAGGCGGATGAAATGTAAATGTCTCCTGGTTCGAAGTAACAAGGACCCCCGAAGATGCCCCGAATACCCCCGAAGATGCCCCGGTCGTCTTTTGTTCAACTTTTCGAGAGCTTCCCGGCGCCACCGGAATCGCCTCTATCGGAGCTTGCATGCAAAATTTGTGGCTCGCAGAAAAGTACATAAAATATCAGGACACACGCGACGAAATGTAAACATCTCCTGGTTCGGAGTAACAAGGACCCCCGAAGATGCCCCGAATACCCCCGAAGATGCCCCGGTCGTCTTTTGTTCTACTTTTCGAGAGCTTCCCGGCGCCACCGGAATCGCCTCTATCGGAGCTCGCATGCAAAAATTGCGGCTCGCAGAAAAGTACATAAAATATCAGGACACACGCGGACGAAATGTAAACATCTCTTGGTTCGGAGTAACAAGGACCCCCGAAGATGCCCCGAAGACCCCCGAAGATGCCCCGGTCGTCTTTTGTTCAACTTTTCGAGAGCTTCCCGGTGCCACCGTCATCGCCTCTATCGGAGCTTGCATGCAAAAGTTGCGGCTCGCAGAAAAGTACATAAAATATCAGGACACACGCGGACGAAATGTAAACATCTCCTGGTTCGGAGTAACAAGGACCCCCAAAAATGCCCCGAAGACCCCCGAAGATGCCCCGGTTGTCTTTTGTTCAACTTTTCGAGAGCTTCCCGGCGCCACCGGAATCGCCTCTATCGGAGCTCGCATGCAAAAGTTGCGGCTCGCAGAAAAGTACATAAATTATCAGGACACAGGCGGATGAAATGTAAATGTCTCCTGGTTCGAAGTAACAAGGACCCCCGAATATGCCCCGAATACCCCCGAAGATGCCCCGGTCGTCTTTTGTTCTACTTTTCGAGAGCTTCCCGGCGTCACCGGAATCGCCTCTATCGGAGCTCGCATGCAAAAGTTGCGGCTCGCAGAAAAGTACATAAAATATCAGGACACAGGCGGATGAAATGTAAATGTCTCCTGGTTCGAAGTAACAAGGACCCCCGAAGATGCCCCGAATACCCCCGAAGATGCCCCGGTCGTCTTTTGTTCAACTTTTCGAGAGCTTCCCGGCGCCACCGGAATCGCCTCTATCGGAGCTTGCATGCAAAAGTTGTGGCTCGCAGAAAAGTACATAAAATATCAGGACACACGCGACGAAATGTAAACATTTCCTGGTTAGGACTAACAAGGACCCCCGAAGATGCCCCGAAGACCCCCGAAGATGCCCCGAAGACCCCCGAAGATGCCCCGGCCGTCTTCTGTTCAACTTTTCGAGAGCTTCCCGGCGCCACCGGAATCGCCTCTATCGGAGCTCGCATGCAAAAATTGCGGCTCGCAGAAAAGTACATAAAATATCAGGACACAGGCGGACGAAATGTAAATATCTCCTGGTTCGGAGTAACAAGGACCCCCGAAGATGCCCCGAATACCTCCGAAGATGCCCCGATCGTCTTTTGTTCAACTTTTCAAGAGCTTCCCGGTGCCACCGGAATCGCCTCTATCGGAGCTCGCATGCAAAAGTTGTGGCTCGACGAAAAGGACATAAAATATCAGGACACAGGCGGACGGAATGTAAATGTCTCCTGGTTCGGAGTAACAAGGACCCCCGAAGATGCCCCGAATACCCCCGAAGATGCCCCGGTCGTCTTTTGTTCTACTTTTCGAGAGCTTCCCGGCGCCACCGGAATCGCCTCTATCGGAGCTTGCATGCAAAACTTGCGGCTCGCAGAAAAGTACATAAAATATCAGGACACACGCGGACGAAATGTAAACATCTCTTGGTTCGGAGTAACAAGGACCCCCGAAGATGCCNCTCTAACAACATAGTTATATAAATTGAATAACTGGTACATGGCCGCCGCAAAACAAGGGAGAGAATATCTCATGGCGGGAGTTAAGGACCAACACTACTTCCGAGAATATGGTGTGCAGGTTGATTTCTCCGAACTTTTTCAGATGTACAATCAACTTGCTCTCGACAAATCTATCATCAGCTGCTATTATCTGTAAGTAATTTATTCGTGTAATTTAATTATTTATAGTTAAGCTCGTTTCATTACTTGTAATTATCCTCACAACATTCTTTTATATGCTATTATGCAGAATGAAGATTCGTGAATGCCGAATGGGTGGAATCTGGGACATTGGGTTCATTGACCCGGATAAAGTTAATGAAGTCACCGTAGAAAGACCTTTTTATGTCCAGGACACAGAGGACCGTTTGCTAACGTTTTTTAAGCGACAAAGTACCAAAAAGGAAATACTTTTTCCTTACAACTTCGGGTTAGTGTTACTGTCTTTAACACATTCTATTTTTCTTTCTCGATAATAAGTGTAATTGACGAGTTCTGAATACCTGCGGATATAAATGTGCGCAGGTTCCACTACATTTTGTTTATCATTAGACTCGACGAAGGAGAAGTTGAAGTCTGGGACTCATTAAGGAAAGATCAAGATGATTACAAAAGCGTGCGTCTAATGCTCAAGAGGTAATTTCAATCGCACTATATCGTCCACTTTCGTTCATTTCCGGATATCAAAAGTATATAAAATAACTCCTCAATTCATTTTCTTTTCCGGGCAGGGTTTGGAGAAAGTTCATCGCGGAAGAATGCGGTGAATGGAAAGATAAGCTGGAGTTCAAGGCTAACAATGTAAGTACTACTACGTATATAGGTCTGTGTATCTTTCTAATACCATTATCATTCTCTTGATTATTATTTGATTAAATTATATTCTTGTATAGTGGTGTCTGCGACAACCACAGGGGACTCAACTATGTGGATACTACGTTTGCTGAGTATATTCACATGAGGGTCAATGAGAGAGTCAATAATGTAAGAAATCGAGAGGTATGTAAATACAACTTTTATTTGCAACCATCAATTGTGTTTAGTTTCGATCATAACTGACCGGATCTCCTTCTTTTAAAGATGTCAAGGAAGCGGAACCAGCTCCTACCACAAAACCGCGTAAAAGCTATTGCGGAGGAATTGGCAGGATTCATGCTGACGCAAGTCATAGATGAATTCGGTGAATTCTACTATGTCGAAAAATAGACTCACTCCGTGCATGTACAAGCTAGCGTTGATCTCGATTGTAATTATGACTTTATATGTAATTAACGAGAGTACTTTATATGTGTAGTGAGTACTTTATATGTGTAGTGTGTATTTTATACATGCTCTCCTCCGAAACCCTGAAAAATGAGCGAAAAGGAAAAAAACAAATACCCTAAACCCCGAAAAATAAGCAAAAAGAAATAAAAACCGAAAACCTAAACCTCCCTGAAAAAATAAGGGGGGCAAAAAATGCAGGAACCTTTAGTACCGGTTGGTATTACCAACCGGTACTAAAGGTCCTTCGCCTGCGCGCGCTGCTGTGTGCCCACGTGGAGGGCCTTTAGTACCGGTTGTATCTAAAACCGGTACTAAAGGGGTGACCCTTTAGTGCCGACCTATTAGTACCGGTTGCACAACCGATACTAAAGGCCCTATAAAACCGGTACTGATGCCCTGTTCTCTACTAGTGAAGATGCCCCGAATACCCCCGAAGATGCGCCGGTCATCTTTCGTTCAACTTTTTGAGAGCTTCCCGGCGCCACCGGAATCGCCTCTATCGGAGCTTGCATGCAAAAGTTGCGGCTCGCAGAAAAGTACATAAAATATCAGGACACACGCGGACGAAATGTAAACATCTCCTGGTTCGGAGTAACAAGGACCCCCGAAGATGCCCCGAAGACCCCCGAAGATGCCCCGGTCGTCTTCTGTTCAACTTTTCGAGAGCTTCCCGGCGCCACCGGAATCGCCTCTATCGGAGCTTGCATGCAAAAGTTGCGGCTCGCAGGAAAGTACATAAAATATCAGGACACACGCGACGAAATGTAAACATCTCCTGGTTCGGAGTAACAAGGACCCCCGAAGATGCCCCGAAGACCCCCGAAGATGCCCCGGTCATATTTTGTTCAACTTTTCGAGAGCTTCCCGGCGCCACCGGAATCGCCTCTATCGGAGCTCGCATGCAAAAGTTGCGGCTCGACGAAAAGTACATAAAATATCAGGACACAGGGGGATGAAATGTAAATGTCTCCTTGTTCAAAGTAACAAGGACCCCCGAAGATGCCCCGAATACCCCGAAGATGCCTCGGTCTTCTTTCGTTCAACTTTTCGAGAGCTTCCCGACGCCACCGGAATCGCCTCTATCGGAGCTTGCATGCAAAAGTTGCGGCTCGCAGAAAAGTACATAAAATATCAGGACACACGCGGACGAAATGTAAACATCTCCAGGTTCGGAGTAACAAGGACCCCCGAAGATGCCCCGAAGACCCCCGAAGATGCCCCGGTCGTCTTCTGTTCAACTTTTCGAGAGCTTCCCGGCGCCACCGGAATCGCCTCTATCGGAGCTCGCATGCAAAAGTTGCGGCTCGACGAAAAGTACATAAAATATCAGGACATAGGCGGACGAAATGTAAAGTCTCCTGGTTCGGAGTAACATGGACCCGAAGGCCCGATACCCCGAAGATGCCCCGATCGTCTTTTGTTCTACTTTAGTACCGGTTGACCTAAAACCGGTACTAAAGGGGGCATTAGCACCGGTTGTGCTCTGTGCCAGCAGCCACAACCCTTTAGTACCGGTTGTGCTGGGGGTGGCAGAGGGCCAGGACCTTTAGTACCGGTTGTTCCTAAAAACCGGTACTAAAGACTGGCCTTTAGTGCCGGTTGCTATTAACAACCGGTACTAAAGGTCCTGGACTCTATATACCTTCTGCCACCCCGAGCCAGCACCATTTCAGCTCGAACTCAACTCCATTTTTCCTCTCTCTTTGCTCTCCCAAGTTCAAATTCACCCCTTTTTTCTCCAACAACTTCCAAGATTGGTGGCAGCTACATATATAAGGGTTAGCAACTTCATCTTCTCTTCCGGCATTTCAAGTTTAGCTCATTTTCGTGCAAGTTTAGCTAGTTTGATTTTTGTAGTGCTTGCAAGGTGTTCGATGAAATGCCTAAGTTAGGGATTTCATTTATTTTATATGCATTTTGATCTCAAATTAAAGTATAATTTGTGGTTTTATATAGTGTCGTCCCGTCCCCTTCCTCACCGCCGTCGATCGCCCGCGCCGCTCCATCACCGACACTACCTCGGTGAGCCTCTTTTTTAATCTTTTATTTTAAAAAATGTTAGTTATATGATTTAAATGCATAATTATTTCTTGTATAATTTTATTATTATTTTTATATGTATAGTGTCATGGTTTTGATATCGTCCGTCGGACCTCGTCCGGTCTATGATTCTGATGTGGTATATTTTTATAACTATTTATTTTGTTTCATGGTTATAACAATCATGCCGACCAACTTGACATAGATATATTTCTATTTAGGAGGTAGTTGAACCGGAAATTCCAGCCGACCCTATTGTCGAGTTTTTAGAAAAAGAAAACAACGATTTAAAAGCAAAATTGAAGATAAGTGAAGATCTTCGTCTCCAATGCCTGGAAGAGAAGATGGTATTGGAATTGAAGATTGCCGACATCGTCGATGCTCACGGGGTCAAGCTTGCCGATGTCGTCACTGCTAACGAGATGAAGATGGATGCAATGCGCGTCAAGCTTAAAAAGATTAGAAAATATGTCATTAGTCAAGAGGCTTGGTATCATTATGCTGTTGGTTCAATAGTTACCTTGGTTGCGATTCTGATCGCATTTGTTGTTGGATATAAATTCTTTAGATAGTTGTATGTTAGTTTCGATTGATGTATGTTTCGTGAGAACTATGTATTACATTTGGGCACTACTCTACTTTGGTTTTAATGTGATGAATTTGTATTAATTAATTTGGTCACGTATCTCTATTCATTATTTAGCTGGTGTAATGGTTTTTGATTTATTTATGTAATGCAGATGAGCCGAGAATGGATGTACGGTGATCGACGCCTTCCCGAGTTCATTGATGGCATGCATCGTTTTCTCGATGTGGTTAAGTTAAACAAGCTAAAGAATGGTTTTATGATTTGTCCATGTGATGAATGTCGGAATACGAGGAATTACCCGAGCGTAAGAACCATACACTCCCACCTGTTGCGACAAGGCTTCATGCCCAATTATTTTTGTTGGACCAAGCATGGAGAAAGAGGGGTTATAATGGAAGACCCTGAAGAAAAGGATGATGACAACTATCCTGTGTTCTCTGAACACGGTGATACTACAATGGGGGAAGACGAAGTTGAGCATGAGGTCATTGTTGATCAATCCGATGATGATGATCTTCGTCGGGTCATTCTTGATGAACAGATGAAGTGCGGAACTGAAAACGAGTGGTCGAAGTTGGAGCGCATGTTAGAGGATCACAAAAAATTGTTGTACCCAAATTGTGAAGATGGCCAGAAAAAGCTGGGTACCACCCTGGAATTGCTGCAGTGGAAGGCAAAGAATGGAATATCTGACAAGGCATTTGAAGAGTTGCTACAAATATTTAAGAAGAGTCTTCCAAGAAATAATGAATTGCCCCACAATACATATGAAGCAAAGAAGATTGTCTGCCCTCTTGGATTAGAGGTGGAGAAGATACATGCATGCATCAATGACTGCATCCTCTACCGCGGTGAGAAGTATGTAACTTGAATGCATGCCCTATATGCGGTGCATTGCGGTATAAGATCGGGCGAGATGACCCAGGTGATGTTGAGGGTGAGCATAGCACCAGGAAGAGGGTTCCCGCGAAGGTGATGTGGTATGCTCCTATAATACCACGGTTGAAACGTTTGTTCCGAAACAAAGAGCATGCCAAGTTGTTGCGATGGCACAAAGAGGACCGTAAGGAAGACGAGATGCTGAGACACCCCGCTGATGGGTCTCAGTGGAGAAACATCGACAGTGCGTTTGGGCATTTTGCAGCTGACACAAGGAACTTAAGATTTGGTCTAAGTATAGATGGCTTGAATCCGTTTGGGGAGCAGAGCAGCAGTCATAGCACCTGGCCCGTGACTCTATGTATCTATAACCTTCCTCCTTGGTTGTGCATGAAACAAAAGTATATTATGATGCCAGTGCTTATCCAAGGCCCGAAGCAACCCGGCAACGACATTGATGTGTATCTGAGGCCATTAGTTGATGAACTTTTACAGTTGTGGTCTGACGAAGGCGTACGTGTGTGGGATGAGTACAAACAAGAGGAATTTGGCCTACGAGCGTTGCTGTTTGTAACCATCAATGATTGGCCTGCTCTTAGTAACATTTCAGGACAGTCGAACAAAGGATACAATGCATGCACACACTGTTTAGATAATACTGACAGTATATATTTAGGTAACAAGATTGTGTATCTGGGGCATCGTCGATTTCTGCCAAACAGGCATCACAGTAAGAAACAAAGGCAAGCATTTCAAAGGTGAGGCAGATAACCGGACAAAGCCTACACGCCCTGATGGTGATGCTATATATGGCATGGTCAAGGATTTAGAAGTAATCTTTGGAAAGGGTCCTGGCAGTCTATCTATTCCGAAAGACGCAAACAAGCACGTACCCTTGTGGAAAAAGAAATCTATATTTTGGGATTTACCTTATTGGAAAATCCTAGAGGTTCGCTCTGCAATCGACGTGATGCACGTGACGAAAAATCTTTGCGTGAACCTGCTAAACTTCTTAGGCGTGTATGGGAAGACGAAAGATACAACGGATGCACGGCAGGACCAGCAACGTACGCACGAAAGAGACAACCAGAATCCAGAGAAGTATCAAGGTACTGCCAGCTACGCTCTTATCAAAGAAGAGAAGGAGATCTTTTTTCAAGTCCTGAGCAGTATCAAGGTCCCTTCTGGCTACTCGTCGAATATAAAGGGAATAATAAACATGGCAGAGAAAAAGTTCCAAAACCTGAAGTCTCATGACTGCCACATGATTATGACACAATTACTTCCAGTTGCATTGAGGGGGCTTCTACCGGAAAACGTTCGAGTACCCATTGTGAAGCTATGTGCATTCCTCAATGCAATTTCTCAGAAGGTAATCGATCCAGCAACTCTACCAAGTTTACAGAAGGATGTGGTCCAATGTCTTGTCAGCTTCGAGTTGGTGTTTCCACCGTCCTTCTTCAATATTATGACGCACCTCATAGTTCACCTAGTCGAAGAGATTTCCATTCTCGGTCCTGTATTTCTACACAACATGTTCCCCTTTGAGAGGTTCATGGGAGTCTTAAAGAAATACGTTCATAACCGTGCTAGGCCAGAAGGAAGCATGTCCAAGGGCTATGGAACAGAGGAGGTCATTGAGTTTTGTGTTGACTTTATTCCTGATCTTAAGCCTATCGGTGTTCCTCAATCGCGCCATGAGGGGAGACTGCGTGGAAAAGGCACGCTAGGAAAGAAAGCAACAAGAAGTATGGACGGGCATTCTTTCACTCAAGCACACTACACAGTTCTACAAAATTCCAGCTTGGTGGCTCCGTATATCGTGAAACACATGGATATTTTACGCTCCGGAACCCGGAGCAGACTAACTTCTGGATTAAAGGAAAGCACGTGGAAACTTTCGGCAGTTGGTTGCGTACACATCTCATTAATAACACCACTGTTGGAGATGAGCTATACTTGTTGGCCAAGTCACCATCTTCGACTATATTGACTTTCCAAGGGTACGAGATAAATGGGAATACATTTTACACGGAAACCCAAGACAAAAAGAGCACTAACCAAAACAGTGGTGTCCGCTTTGATGCAACAAACGACGATGGGACAAAGGACACATATTATGGTTGCATACAGCAGATATGGGAACTTGACTATGGACCTTCTTTGAAGATCCCTTTGTTTCAGTGCAAATGGGTCAACCTGGCAGGCGGGGTAGAGATGGACCGGCGGTACGGAATGACTACAGTGGATCTCAACAATCTTGGGTACCACACCGAGCCATTCGTCCTAGCCAATGATGTGGCTCAGGTTTTCTATGTGAAGGACATGTCTTCCAGAACGAAAAAAAGAAAAGATAAGCGAGCCGATACATCATGCGATCAGCCAAAGCGCCACATAGTTCTTTCAGGGAAAAGAAACATCGTGGGAGTGGAGAACAAGACAGACATGTCAGAAGATTACAATAAGTTTAATGAAATTCCGCCCTTCAAAGTGAAAACTGACCCAAGCATCGTGTTAAATGATGAAGATTGTCTATGGCTACGGCGCAATCAGAAGAAAGGGACACACACGAAGAAACAAGTGAACACTAGATAGGGATATTGTTGGTGATGTGTAATAATTAATGTATTAAACATTTTATCAAATGCACACGGTTTCCCCGTCATACAGCCCAACGGTGGCTCGTGAGTGCCTGCATATCAAATGCACCGTTGGGCTGTATGACGGGAATCCGAATGATTTGCATATAGGGTCATGTGGCTGATCCAACACTGGTTTTGCCCATCCGGAAGCTTGCGCAAATCGACCTTCGATCCAAACAGCCCCAAGACATCTCTAATGATCTAACGACCGTCCCAAAAAGTGTTGGGAATGTTGTAGATCATCAGAGAGCCTTGGAGCTGCTTGGATCCGACCGAGGGCATGGCGGGGTAGAGATGGACCGGTGGCAAAGGTAGACGCTCGTTGTGTGCCGTTTCGCTGCAGGGACGTCGCTATTTATAGGCGATTAGAAGGTGTGCGTGTGCAGATCCGTGTGCTTCTTTAGTCCCGGTTGGTAACACGAATCGGTACTAAAGGCCCTGATCCAACAGCCCACAAGCGCTCGAAGGAAACACACGATCCGTGTGCTTCTGATCCAACGGCTCACAAGCGCTCTAAAGAAACACACCCCTGATCCAACGGCTCACAAGCGCTTGAAAGAAACACACGATCCGTGTGCTTCTTTAGTCCCGGTTGTTAACACGAACCGGTACTAAAGTCCCTGATCCAACAGCTCACAAGCGCTCGAAGGAAACACACGATCCGTGTGCTTCTGATCGAACGGCTCACAAGCGCTCTAAAGAAACACACGATCCGTGTGCTTCTGATCCAACGGCTCACAAGCGCTCTAAAGAAACACACGATCCGTGTGCTTCTTTAGTCCCGGTTGGTAACACGAACCGGTACTAAAGGCCCTGATCCAACTGCTCACAAGCGCTCGAAGGAAACACACGATCCGTGTGCTTCTGATCCAACGGCTCACAAGCGCTCTAAAGAAACACACGATCCGTGTGCTTCTGATCCAACGGCTCACAAGCGCTCTAAAGAAACACACGATCCGTGTGCTTCTTCCACCGCTTCCCGCCTTCGTCTTCCTGTAATTTCTCACTATATATATGTAGGCTTGGCCTCCATTGTCATATCACATCTAAACTCATATCTGCAACCTCACTGTTCTCGGCGACGATGTCCATGTTGGACCAGAGGGGCGATGTGCGGGACTGGGCTCCACCGGGATGGCACTGGGAGGTGCTACCTTCCGGGATGCGCAGCTTGGTGAGGAATCCGGGTGACGTCGTCGACCCGGATCTTCTGTGGTGGCAGTCGCGTGGGCCACGCTCGGTGCAGAAGGAGCCGGCCCCCGAGGAGGAGGTACGTCGCCGTATCAGGGAGGAGGATGAGCACGTCCGTCGCTACATGTATCTATTGGATACACAGTATGACAGTAGGTGGTCGTTTCTTCAGAGGGTTCCTTCTCACGTGAGCTATGACCCTGTGAGGGTTCCTTCTCTTTGGATGCGCAGCGCCGGCGGCTCAGCACCCCGCGGCTCAGGAACCGGTCGAAGTTAGTTTCAGAGTCTGTGATCGCCATTGCATCTCCTGGTTCGAGTAACAAGGACCCCTGAAGATGCCCCGAATACCCCTCGAAGATGCCCCGGTCGTCTTTCGTTCAACTTTTCGAGAGCTTCCCGGCACCACCGGAATCGCCTCAATCGGAGCTCGCATGCAAAAGTTGCGGCTCGCAGAAAAGTACATAAAATATCAGGGCACAGGGGGATGAAATGTAAATGTCTCCTTGTTCAAAGTAAAAAGGACCCCCGAAGATGCCCCGAATACCCCCGAAGATGCCTCGGACGTCTTTTGTTCAACTTTTCGAGAGCTTCCCGGCATCACCGGAATCGCCTCTATCGGAGTTTGCATGCAAAAGTTGCGGCTCGCAGAAAAGTACATAAAATATCAGGACACACGTGACGAAATGTAAGCATCTCCTGGTTCGGAGTAACAAGGACCCCTGAAGATGCCCCGAAGGCCCCTGAAGATGCCCCAGTTGTCTTTTGTTCAATTTTTCGAGAGCTTCCCGGCGCCACCAGAATCGCCTCAATCGGAGCTCGCATGCAAAAGTTGCGGCTCGCAGAAAAGTACATAAAATATCAGGGCACAGGGGGATGAAATGTAAATGTCTCCTTGTTCAAAGTAAAAAGAACCCCCGAAGATGCCCCGAATACCCCCGAAGATGCCTCGGACGTCTTTCGTTCAACTTTTCGAGAGCTTCCCGACGCCACCGGAATCGCCTCTATCGGAGCTTGCATGCAAAAGTTGCGGCTCGCATAAAAGTACATAAAATATCAGGACACACGCGGACGAAATGTAAACATCTCCTGGTTCGTAGTAACAAGGACCCCCGAAGATGCCCCGAAGACCCCCGAAGATGCCCCGGTCGTCTTCTGTTCAACTTTTCGAGAGCTTCCCGGCGCCACCGGAATCGCCTCTATCGGAGCTTGCATGCAAAATTTGCGGCTCGCAGGAAAGTACATAAAATATCAGGACACACGCGACGAAATGTAAACATCTCCTGGTTCGGAGTAACAAGGACCCCCGAAGATGCCCCGAAGACCCCCCGAAGATGCCCCGATCGTCTTTTGTTCAACTTTTCGAGAGCTTCCCGGCGCCACCGGAATCGCCTCTATCGGAGCTCGCATGCAAAAGTTGCGGCTCGACGAAAAGTACATAAAATATCAGGACACAGGGGGATGAAATGTAAATGTCTCCTTGTTCAAAGTAACAAGGACCCCCGAAGATGCCCCGAATACCCCCGAAGATGCCTCGGTCTTCTTTCGTTCAACTTTTCGAGAGCTTCCCGACGCCACCGGAATCGCCTCTATCGGAGCTTGCATGCAAAAGTTGCGGCTCGCAGAAAAGTACATAAAATATCAGGACACACGCGGACGAAATGTAAACATCTCCTGGTTCGGAGTAACAAGGACCCCCGAAGATGCCCCGAAGACCCCCGAAGATGCCCCGGTCGTCTTCTGTTCAACTTTTCGAGAGCTTCCCGGCGCCACCGGAATCGCCTCTATCGGAGCTTGCATGCAAAAGTTGCGGCTCGCAGAAAAGTACATAAAATATCAAGACACACGCGACGAAATGTAAACATCTTCTGGTTCGGAGTAACAAGGACCCCCAAAGATGCCCCGAAGACCCCCGAAGATGCCCGGTCGTCTTTTGTTCAACTTTTCGAGAGCTTCCCGGCGCCACCGGAATCGCCTCTATCGGAGCTCGCATGCAAAAGTTGCGGCTCGACGAAAAGTACATAAAATATCAGGACACAGGAGGACGAAATGTAAAGTCTCCTGGTTCGGAGTAACATGGACCCCTGAAGATGCCCCGAATACCCCCGAAGATGCCCCGGTCGTCTTCTGTTCAACTTTTCGAGAGCTTCCCGGCGCCACCGGAATCGCCTCTATCGGAGCTTGCATGCAAAAGTTGCGGCTCGCAGAAAAGTACATAAAATATCAGGACACATGCGGATGAAATGTAAACATCTCCTGGTTCGGAGTAACAAGGACCCCCGAAGATGCCCCGAAGACCCCCGAAGATGCCCCGGTCATCTTTTGTTCAACTTTTCGAGAGCTTCCCGGCGCCACCGGAATCGCCTCTGTCGGAGCTTGCATGCAAAAGTTGCGACTCACAGAAAAGTACATAAAATATCAGGACACACGCGACGAAATGTAAACATCTCCTGGTTCGGAGTAACAAGGACGCCCGAAGATTCCCAGAAGACCCCCGAAGATACCCCAGTCGTTTTTTGTTCAACTTTTCGAGAGCTTCCCGGCGCCACCAGAATCACCTCTATCGGAGCTCGCATGCAAAAGTTGCGGCTCGCAGAAAAGTACATAAAATATCAGGACACAGGCGGATGAAATGTAAGCATCTCCTGGTTCGGAGTAACAAGGACCCCTGAAGATGCCCCGAATACCCCCGAAGATGCCCCGGTCGTCTTTCGTTCAACTTTTCGAGAGCTTCCCGACGCCACCAGAATCGCCTCAATCGGAGCTCGCATGCAAAAGTTGCGGCTCGCAGAAAAGTACATAAAATATCAGGGCACAGGGGGATGAAATGTAAATGTCTCCTTGTTCAAAGTAAAAAGAACCCCCGAAGATGCCCCGAATACCCCGAAGATGCCTCGGACGTCTTTCGTTCAAATTTTCGAGAGCTTCCCGACGCCACCGGAATCGCCTCTATCGGAGCTTGCATGCAAAAGTTGCGTGTGGGGACCCCGGACTAGTTGTCCGAAATACCCTTGTGCCTACATCAGCGATCCCATGATCAGTGTGTCGCTGAGCACAATCAAACTGGTAATCAAGAACATCCATAATACCGAAGGAATATACTTACTCGATTGAAGTCATAATCTTCAATAGGTACTTGCAGCGGAAATCCCAAGCAACGTGGAGCCCAAGTCATTCGCCTTAACCCTACAGGCAACTGACTGGGAAGCGCCCTAGTTCGCATTGACGTCAATTCCGTCTCCTTCTTCAATGCTCTTCCTTAAAATCTGGCTAAGACAATAGCCAGGGACGAAACCATTATGAGTACAATGGGAATTGTACTCGCAAAACTACCCCCGAAAGAGCATGCACTACCCTTTTTTTTTTTCTTTATAGTTTGAGTAAAACTTTGTTTGCTTTGAAAACTCTAATCTTTATTGAAAAGAGAATGATAGACTTTTGTTCAATAAACTTTGTCTGAAAACTCTATAACTTTGGTGAAGTAAAATAAGAGAATTTTATAACTTTTCGTAACCCTTGTATATTTTTCAAACATCTATAGCCTTTGTTAAGAAAACGAAAATAAGGCTTTAGATTCTTTTTTTCTTTTTCACAAAACTGTCTTTGTAAGGAGTTTTCTTTAAAACATTTTCCCGAAAAATAGCTGTTTGTTAAAATAAGAAGTCCCTTTTTAAAAACGTTTTTCCTGGAAAATCACCATTTTGTTTATTTATCCAAAACTCCTCCTTTTTCCCGACCATGTCTCATCATGGTCCAATTATTTCCAACAACTCATACCAGCACATTGGCATAGTTGCATAAAACATCCTTCACATCATTTTCTCTTTCAAATCTCAAACCTTTTTCCAAAACTTGCACATAGGCCTAGTACAGCCTCCCAACTGTCCATATCCGAGGACTCGGCTATTCGAATAGTTTTTACCCTCTGCAGAGGTAGCACGCTTTCCCACACCCATCCGGTAGCTCATCGTGTCTGCCACGTCCCGCCATACAAGGTGTATGCGAAGTTGAGCCACCGGCCATAGCCTTTCCTTTGCTCATGCTAGTATAGGACCCTGCCCTTACGATTTCACCATTCCTTCAACACCTAGTACAGGATCCCCCGTCGAGGAACCTAGATGTAAGGACTCGCAGTTTTGCCCGGCGAGCACGAAGCCCTTCAATCCCGCACAAGCCAACATATTGCCGGGACCCAGGTCAGGGGTTAGAGTCGCAATGCTCATCCCCTCACGCATAACGGAGTCGTCTCCGTCGATGAGGTATCCAGTACTAACACGAGCAAATTATATGACTACGCCCGTTCCCATATTTGGGTAGATGTGGTCGCACAGGTTATCGGCTGGTCGTCATGGTACTAAGACACAATGTGCATTTTCCATAAACAACACCATTTATCACTTCTCCACTTCCATACCGACCATTCGGCATGTCAATCAGTATGTACTTTAAAAAGGAGTTTGGAATAAACCATATTTTTTTCCCATACTATAGTTTGAAAAGGAATTTTTCCACCCAATACTTCCATATAGGGTGTCAAAGTAACATACTTGTATTTTTGGAAAAGGGTTTTCAAAATCATAGCTTTGGTGGCAAAAACCACTTAAGTCATTTATGCTCTTTATGGGTAAAACATGTAAATCAAAATAGACGTATATAAATGCAAGCTCAGTGAAGTAGCTTGCCTGTTTCCAGCATAATGTCTCTGGACTTGATACTCTTGATCAAAGAAATAAACTCTGATTGCTTGCCAATAAATCCTTCCCACGGTTTACTCCGATAGCGTTGGTATCTAACGTCGTAAAAAGGAAAGATCACAATCAACATACAGTACAACACTCTAACAAACATCAAGCAATACTAACAAACAACAATCACGAGAGAAGATTAGTATTTAACAATCAAGTTTGGCAATCACCAACACTACTCATGTTAAAAGTTATGTTTAAAGTTGTGATGAAGCATCTTTATCCAATTAGGAAATACTTCAGACAAAAGTTAATCCACCAATTATTTCTTTAATTCTAAATATCTTACCAAGCTATGGTAGAGATATTGCTAGATACTCAAGCTAGTACTCACTTAAGACAACCAAGTTTAACAAGCAAGGTAGTCATATTAATTACACAGAAATGATCTAACCTAAGAATAAACAAGCAATACATACATTATCAACTACTCAATCAAGCATCACAACCAATCTCAAACATCACACATAGCTACTGCACTCGCAAAGCAACACAATTTGATTTCGATTTAATTGAATTAATCATTATTTAATTGTGTCACAATTATGGCAGAAACTAGGGTTTCATGCTTAATTGCCTAACTTGAGTTCTGTTGGTCAAAAATATGAACTAAAATTCTACGGAAAGCTATTGAAGTTTAGAAGAAACCCAATTGGATTTAATTCAATTAAGGTTATTAAACTCCCTATATAAATGTTTTAATCCAGAAGGTTAGTTTTCTTGCTTTTGCTACAACTCAAGTTAATTTTACTCAAAAGATAAATCCTTTTAGGGGTAACTAGTATTGCTTAAATGTGATCTAACAAAATTGGTTTGACCTCATTTGGATTAGTGGAGTATCAGAAACAAACAAGTTTAGGTTTTATACCTTCTGTGGCATTTTGGATATCATTATTTATTTATTAATCTAAATGGGGTGAAACCACTTTAGTTAGTTAGATAATTTCATAAGCTTTCCATAACATTTTCATTTTCTATTTTTAGATTCTTAGATCTCAAGTTATTGGTTTTCAAATTCTAATCAAATTTCTGACAGAAGTTTTTATCATTTTAAGTGTTAACAACTAGCTGATTTGATAATTTCATTCTGACTTGACCACAACATCAAATGGATTCAAACCAGTGGCATTGGGTTCACTAGTTGATATACTTTTAATAAAATTTTAGTTTGATAATTTGGTTAAACCAAATCTGGGAGCATCTCCCAAGTTGGTACCAAATAACTTTTCTGTGTTTTCAGTTAAACTAACACTTTGTCATTTTTGTTTCTAATGGAAACTTGTCCAACAAGGATCATGGCCTGCTTCTATGTGAAGATGGCATGTTTATAGCTAGCTACAAGATTTTAGTTTGCTATTTTTAGGCCTCTGGTTCAATAGCATTTGCATGGGAGAGGGCTAGTCTTTAGTATTTCATGTGCTAACTGAACTGATTAGCTACTTCCTCAGATTATATCTTCTGCATAAAATTTTATTTTGAGGTCACACCAATTGGTCATGTCAGTACTCTAACAATACTAACATGACATGCTAATGCTAACATCTAAATAAATTTAGAATAAATTTTATGATTGGATCAAATAGGCCTAAGCAGTAATCTGTTTTCAGAAGTTTCTGAAAACAGACAGAACATAGCTACTTCGCCTCATGTTTTCCATCAAGCTAGACTAATTATTTTGGAAATCTAAAAGTTGCATCTGAATCTATTGATTTGCTCTTTCTAACCATGCAAATATTTAAAATTTTGGTGGGGCAGATTTCTCACAAAATGCATGCAAAGGTGGCTACTCTAAACAGGGTTCAACACTTAGCAGATTTTCAGATCTCAAATCTGGGCGGGAAACAACTGTGGCCGTTGATCAACAGATCGACGGCTCACAGCTGTCCTCTTCCTCCCGACGGACAGAGAACAGGAGAGAGAGAGGGAGGCCAGGAGAAGCTACCTGCCGGCGGCGATCGTCGGCGGCGAGGGTGCAGGGCGGTGGAGGAGGTCTGGGGGTGCAGCTTGGTGGAGTTGAACGGCTCGAGGGCGTCCTATGCGTCGGCGGTGAGCAGGACGGCCACGAGGCGGTGTACGGACTCCGGTGAGCTCTCCTCGTCACACCTGGGCTCGAAACAAAGGGGAAACGGGGGCGTGTGAGTGCGGTGGTGCAGGAGGTGAGGGTGCAGGGCAGAGAGGAGAGAAAAGGGAGCAGGGCAGGGCACGGCCATGGTCGACCTCAACCTTGGCTCCGTCGGTCGTAGCGGACACTCCCGACCCTGGGTAGCGGACGCTGCAGTGTGCAAGCCCTCCTGGCGGTGCACGAGAGAGAGTGGAGAGCAGAGGGGAGAGTGGTGGCTAGGTGAGGCGAGAGTGGTCTCGGGTGGAGATTAAATAGGCCGGCGGCCGGTCCACGGTGGTCGACGTGCAGGGAGGGGGAGAGGGCTCTAGGGGCGATGCCACCATTTCCTAGGGGTCGAGGGGAACACGGGGAGTGGCTGGGCGGCGATGGGCGGTCGAGGGACGCAGGGGTGTGTCGGGCCGGCAGTGGCGCTCCGCCATGTCGCGAGCACGCGTGGGAGCGAGCAGAGCATACGGGTTGGTGCTTGGGGTGACCCGACCATCGTCCGGTGGGTGCGGTGCCGTGCGGGGACAGGGTAGGGCGCGACGTTGGGCTAGCTGGGCGGCTGGATGGTCTCCTCCACAGTGAGGACACCACGGCATGGCGACAGGGCGGCAGCTCCCTGGGTGGCGATGACCAATCCGACGAGTTGGCAAACTCCCGTGATGCTCTAGTGCCCTAGGGATGATCAGAGGGTGGAGAGGAGCAATGGGGTGCAGGGAATCGACGAAATAACCTCCCAATCGATCGAATCGATCTGATGATCCTCGGTTTGGGGAAGAACCTGGGCACTGCCCTCTAGGTGTTTGATGAAATGCTTCAGCGAAAAATTAATTCAAATTTCTGAGATTTATTTCCATAATTTGCTTTCTATAGATTAATAGGGATTTGTGGTGCTGTGGTGGAATTTATTTGGAAAGTGTAGCACCACATATTGGATGATTCAAGAGGATAGAGAAAGAGAATTAGATTTTAAATTTGGGTTTTTGAAAATAATAAATTGAGATAGGAAAGTGGTAGAATAAATTGGGAGGGATCTTCCCACTCCAATGAAGTTTGGTCTTTAAGAAAAATAACTTTTCACTTAGAGAATTCATTTGTCACTTGTCGCATGGTTTGATGTGTTGACGTTTTTATTTTATTTCTTTTCCTTTCTTCATATTTCTATTTAACAATCACACACATCAAAACACAACAATATTCACATCACAACCATTATCACACAAATCAAACAACATGAATTAATCTCACCACCAATTCCATAATTCACAATACTATCTTAAAAAAAATGATCACACTCAATTATGACAAGATGAGGTTTAAGAAATATCTCAACTCATAATTTTAATTGTTTTCAAAAGGTTTGAGAAGGAAATATGTGGGGTAATATATTCCCACTAGAGTTGTTTTTCAAATGGAGTGGAAATCAGGGTTTATAAAATGGGAGTTGCATATACATGCAAAATATCATGGTTAGCTTTAGATAGGAGATAACATATAGATCCCATATTTTGGGAACACATAATTTTGGAATTACTTTTACTTTCTCAACTGAAGGGTATTTTATTTGCTGAAATCAAACATCATTGAAATAGACTTTGGCCAAAATAAGATTGGAAAAGATATATGGAATTTACTCTTGTCATAACATGATCACCAAAGTTTTATATGTTTTTATCTTGGTTGGATTCTTGGGTTGATATTTACCAGTCAAACAAGCATATACATCAAGTCACACAAGGTCAAACAGAACAATATACAGAAAAACACAATCAATAGTGAAGTATTTCAAAAAGTTTTTGTTGGTTCTGAATTTTGGGTCTTGTTAATTCTTATTATAAATTTGGGATGTTACAAATCCTTCCCCCCTTAAAATAAATCTCGTCCCGAGATTTGCCCGGGGTACAGGGGAGTACGAGGGCACGGGTTTTGGGATGGCTATACTTCCGAGGTCGTTACTTCTTCAGCGAGGTCACCAGATGAGATATTGACAAATTGATGTTGCGAGGTCGTTCCTTGTCGTAATTTTACTCTGCTGGGTTCAGATCCTGGAGGATAGGGTTGACTTGACGATCGATGCTGATGGATAGTCTTGGTTGGCTGTTCCCAGTTTCTACGAGGCTGAGGCACAAGGGACTAATTATTACCACCTTCTGGTCTACCTATTGCTAGTCTTCCCCCCTTAAAAAGGGGTTTTTAATCGGTCTTGCTGAAGTTTGCAGCCGGAGTTGACTTGGAGGCATTATCCTTTTTGACGATCTTCGTCTCGGTTGTCACTCCTTAGTGCTTGGGGTTGGTGCAGATATCAGTTCCTGATATTGTCGTCCTTACGAGGGTTGCAGGAAGAGACGCCTGGTTTTCAGGATGCTCCGAGTTTGCGTACTTGACTCTCTCCGGTTTCTAGTTAGAAAAAGGATGTTATAAACGTCTAAATTCATCTGGACTTGCTTGGTGGTTGAGGTTGTCCATAGCAGGTGCTTATGTCGTTTGATTCTTCTGGGTATTCCATTGGTTATTTTTCCTCATGCTTGTCCTTCATCAGCTGAGTAAAGGAGGAACTTCATTGCTGGACTTCATTGGTTCATTAGCTTCATGAAGCGTTGGTAAGAATCTTAAGAAGTACAGTCTAGATTATTGAGCTTACAGAGGAATCTAAAAGTCAGTTCGAGTGCCCTGGGTAGGTGGTTTGGTCTGCTGTTTTACGAGGGTACAAGGGTCGCGTTCTCAGTTAAGCCTTAAAAAGTTAGAGAAAGAGCTTCATGTCAACAGTTGCTGCTCGTGCTTTCTTGAATCCTCCTTCGGTGTGATTGGTCGAGGCCAGTTGAAAGGATGATTGCTAGATAGGTTGACGTTGATGATGCTTGCTTCTGGGTCAATGCTGCGCAGATGGTCTTCAGTGTTGATCGTCTTCGGCCTTGATGACCTTCGGCCTGATCTTCTCTCACTACCAACTATATGTGATTCTTTCTACTATTACCTCTCTTTTGTCAAAACTTGTGGTTAGATAAGGCCAGTTAGTACGGTCACAAACTGGGGTTAGATGTTAATCTAGATTTGGTAAGTGGGTTCAGAAAGTCACGGCTTAATGGTCCTTAGAAAAAAGTTAGTGAAGGATATTCACACCAGTTGTTTTCCAACAGGTACCTTTGTCTTTCTTGTTTCGATTAGTTGAGCCGGGTTGAACTAGGATTGTTTTCTGCAGATGACGTCAGTGGTGTTCTTTTTCCTGGGGTCACTCCATGTTGACGATCTTTAAAGTTGATTTCCTTCGGGTTGGTTGGTGGCGATCTCCCTTGGATAAGTCTTGTGCTTGAGGCTTCATATAATCTTCAGAAAATCAGCGGCAGGCTAGGGTTCTCATCCATCTTTCCCAAGTTTGCGGTGGTAGGTAGGAGTTAGTCGAGGTTTTTCTTTGTTTTATTTCACGGGACAAATTTGGGTGGGTCAAACCTAGCAAGGTTAGCGCAAGGGATTAAGGTGCTACTAACTGCTCGTCAAGCGGGTAGGTATATGATCCTCTTTGAAACCCATCATTACCAGTCGGTCTCTGAGCTCGAATCTTCATACCAACTCTTATGTACTCCTTCAGTTCCTCTATTTACCAATTCTAAATGAGTCTCCTTATGTCCTTGTTTCATGTCAAGGTTTGTGGTCCTAGAAGATTAGTTGGTACTATCATGGCTGGAGTCAGTTGTTAGCCTAAAGTTAGATATGATAATTTTGTGTAGTATCCTTGTAATTTCACAAGTAAATTTTGCGAAGTGAGCCTCGCGTCTTGACGAGGTTGGCGTGCAATTGCAGTTTCCTTCAAGATCTTGACGCACTTGCTCCAGATGATGCATGAAGTCCATGGTCTGACTTGCCGGTTAGGTTACAAAACTTTCGGCTATTTGGCTAAGGATCAGGGGTCTTTGGTATCTTGCGGAATTGTCAGATCTTACGGGAGATGGTTAGATGAGAGGGAAAATATTTTAGAAAGATTTTCCTTGGCGGGTTTACATCCGCAACAAGGTACAACTATGGTGAAGAGTTAAGAAGAGAAGTTTGAGATTACTTTGTGTTGCCGACAAGGCGTGATAGTGAACACACAAGAAAACAACACACAAACGGAGACTTGCAAACAACACACAAGCAGATTACACACAAGCAAGGGGCACACAAGGTACGTCTAGTACCAACGGACGTCTAATACTCGTGTAGTCGGGGTAACCAAGGTTCCTATCATAAGTTTTTCCTATGGGTCTTTGTCGAACATGGCTGGTGGAGTCTTCATCTTATCACCTTAGTCTTCTGCTGGAGAAATTGGGATCGTCGAAGTTGCAACTTGAGTAGAATTGTTTGATGTTGAGCTGAGGTCTTCGGAAGTCTCTTGCCTTGTTGACATTGACGATCTTGGCAGTTGCAAATCAACCACCCTGAGGTTGAATGTTGAGTATTTGTGATGGAAGCTTCTTCTTGTGGGTGCTAACTAATTAGGTCTAACTTGGGTTCATCGTCAAGTATACTCTTGGTTTTGAATGAAGGTAAGATAATAGAAGAATGCCTTTGAAAATCTTAAAATAGAGGGGTAAGACATTGAAATATTTTGAGGAGATGAGAAGAGCGAAGCCATTTTTGGACTTCTCTAGATAAAAATATATTTTGGTAGAAATATATTTTTTAACAAAAGTATTTGCTTTCCTAACTAACGTCCATGCTAACTAAGGTCTCCTACAGTCAGGATTGCTCTGATACCAAGTCTGTGGGGACCCCGGACTAGCTTGTCCGAAATACCCTTGTGCCTACATCAGCGATCCCATGATCAGTGTGTCGCTGAGCACAATCAAACTGGTAATCAAAGAACATCCATAAATACCGAAGGAATATACTTACTCGATTGAAGTCATAATCTTCAATAGGTACTTGCAGCGGAAATCACCAAGCAACGTGGAGCCCAAGTCATTCGCCTTAACCCTACAGGCAACTGACTGGGAAGCGCCCTAGTTCGCATTGACGTCAATTCTGTCTCCTTCTTCAAGCTGCTCTTCCTTAAAATCTGGCTAAGACAATAGCCAGGGACGAAACCATTATGAGTACAATGGGAATTGTACTCGCAAACTACCCCCGAAAGAGCATGCACTACCCTTTTCCTTTTTTTTCTTTTATAGTTTGAGTAAAACTTTGTTTGCTTTGAAAACTCTAATCTTTATTGAAAAGAGAATGATAGACTTTTGTTCAATAAACTTTGTCTGAAAACTCTATAACTTTGGTTGAAGTAAAATAAGAGAAATTTTATAACTTTTCGTAAACCTTGTATATTTTTCAAACATCTATAGCCTTTGTTAAAGAAAACGAAATAAGGCTTTAGATTCTTTTTTTCTTTTTCCACAAAACTGTCTTTGTAAGGAGTTTTCTTTTAAAACATTTTCCCGAAAAATAGCTGTTTGTTAAAATAAGAAGTCCCTTTTTAAAAACGTTTTTCCTGGAAAATCACCATTTTGTTTATTTATCCAAACTCCTCCTTTTTCCCGACCATGCCTCATCATGGTCCAATTATTTCCAACAACTCATACCAGCACATTGGCATAGTTGCATAAAACATCCTTCACATCATTTTCTCTTTCAAATCTCAAACATTTTTCCAAAACTTGCACATAGGCCTAGTACAGCCTCCCAACTGTCCATATCCGAGGACTCGGCTATTCGAATAGTTTTTACCCTCTGCAGAGGTAGCACGCTTTTCCCACACCCATCCGGTAGCTCATCGTGTCTGCCACGTCCCGCCATACAAGGTGTATGCGAAGTTGAGCCACCGGCCATAGCCTTTCCTTTGCTCATGCTAGTATAGGACCCTGCCCTCACGATTTCACCATTCCTTCAACACCTAGTACAGGATCCCCCGTCGAGGAACCTAGATGTAAGGACTCGCAGTTTTGCCCGGCGAGCACGAAGCCCTTCAATCCCGCACAAGCCAACATATTGCCGGGACCCAGGTCAGGGGTTAGAGTCGCAATGCTCATCCCCTCAGCATAACGGAGTCGTCTCCGTCGATGAGGTATCCAGTACTAACACGAGCAAATTGTATGACTACGCCCGTTCCCATATTTGGGTAGATGTGGTCGCACAGGTTATCGGCTGGTCGTCATGGTACTAAGACACAATGTGCATTTTCCATAAACAACACCATTTATCACTTCTCCACTTCCATACCGACCATTCGGCATGTCAATCAAGTATGTACTTTAAAAAGGAGTTTGGAATAAACCATATTTTTTTCCCATACTATAGTTTGAAAAGGAATTTTTCCACCCAATACTTCCATATAGGGTGTCAAAGTAACATACTTGTATTTTTGGAAAAGGGTTTTCAAAATCATAGCTTTGGTGGCAAAAACCACTTAAGTCATTTATGCTCTTTATGGGTAAAACATGTAAATCAAAATAGACGTATATAAATGCAAGCTCAGTGAAGTAGCTTGCCTGTTTCCAGCATAATGTCTCTGGACTTGATACTCTTGATCAAAGAAATAAACTCTGATTGCTTGCCAATAAATCCTTCCCACGGTTTACTCCGATAGCGTTGGTATCTAACGTCGTAAAAAGGAAAGATCACAATCAACATACAGTACAACACTCTAACAAACATCAAGCAATACTAACAAACAACAATCACGAGAGAAGATTAGTATTTAACAATCAAGTTTGGCAATCACCAACACTACTCATGTTAAAAAGTTATGTTTAAAGTTGTGATGAAGCATCTTTATCCAATTAGGAAATACTTCAGACAAAAGTTAATCCACCAATTACTTTCTTTAATTCTAAATATCTTACCAAGCTATGGTAGAGATATTGCTAGATACTCAAGCTAGTACTCACTTAAGACAACCAGTTTAACAAGCAAGGTAGTCATATTAATTACACAGAAATGATCTAACCTAAGAATAAACAAGCAATACATACATTATCAAACTACTCAATCAAGCATCACAACCAATCTCAAACATCACACATAGCTACTGCACTCGCAAGCAACACAATTTGATTTCGATTTAATTGAATTAACCATTATTTAATTGTGTCACAATTATGGCAGAAACTAGGGTTTCATGCTTAATTGCCTAACTTGAGTTCTGTTGGTCACAAAAATATGAACTAAAATTCTACGGAAAGCTATTGAAGTTTAGAAGACAACCCAATTGGATTTAATTCAATTAAGGTTATTAAACTCCCTATATAAATGTTTTAATCCAGAAGGTTAGTTTTCTTGCTTTTGCTACAACTCAAGTTAATTTTACTCAAAAGATAAATCCTTTTAGGGGTAACTAGTATTGCTTAAATGTGATCTAACAAAATTGGTTTGACCTCATTTGGATTAGTGGAGCATCAGAAACAAACAAGTTTAGGTTTTATACCTTCTGTGGCATTTTGGATATCATTATTTATTTATTAATCTAAATGGGGTGAAACCACTTTAGTTAGTTAGATAATTTCATAAGCTTTCCCGAACATTTTCATTTGCTATTTTTAGATTTTTAGATCTCAAGTTATTGGTTTTCAAATTCTAATCAAATTTCTGACAGAAGTTTTTATCATTTTAAGTGTTAACAACTAGCTGATTTGATAATTTCATTCTGACTTGACCACAACATCAAATGGATTCAAACCAGTGGCATTGGGTTCACTAGTTGATATACTTTTAATAAAATTTTAGTTTGATAATTTTGGTTAAACCAATCTCTGGGAAGCATCTCCCAAAGTTGGTACCAAAATAACTTTTCTGTGTTTTTTCAGTTAAAACTAACACATTTGTCATTTTTGTTTCTAATGGAAAACTTGTCCAACAAGGATCATGGCCTGCTCTATGTGAAGATGGCATGTTATACTAGCTACAAGATTTTAGTTTGCTATTTTTAGGCCTCTGGTTCAATAGCAATTTGCATGGGAAGGGGCTATCTTATTATTTCATGTGCTAAACTGAACTGATAGCTATCTTCCTCAGATTATATCTTCTGCATAAAATTTTATTTTGAGGTCACACCACTTGGTCATGTCAGTACTCTAACAATACTAACATGACATGCTAATGCTAACATCTAAATAAATTTAGAATAAATTTTATGATTGATCAATAGGCCTAAGCAGTAATCTGTTTTCAGAAGTTTCTGAAAACAGACAGAACATAGCTAGTTCGCCTCATGTTTCCATCAAGCTAGACTAATTATTTTGGAAATCTAAAAGTTGCATCTGAATCTATGTGATTTGCTCTTTCTAACCATGCAAATATTTAAAATTTTGGTGGGGCAGATTTCTCACAAAATGCATACAAAGGTGGCTACTCTAAACAGGGTTCAACACTTAGCAGATTTTCAGATCTCAAATCTGGGCGGGAAACAACTGTGGCCGTTGATCAACAGATCGACGGCTCACAGCTGTCCTCTTCCTCCCGACGGACAGAGAACAGGAGAGAGAGAGGGAGGCCAGGAGAAGCTACCTGCCGGCGGCGATCGTCGGCGGCGAGGGTGCAGGGCGGTGGAGGAGGTCTGGGGGTGCAGCTTGGTGGAGTTGAACGGCTCGAGGGCGTCCTATGCGTCGGCGGTGAGCAGGACGGCCACGAGGCGGTGTACGGACTCCGGTGAGCTCTCCTCGTCACACCTGGGCTCGAAACAAAGGGGAAACGGGGGCGTGTGAGTGCGGTGGTGCAGGAGGTGAGGGTGCAGGGCAGAGAGGAGAGAAAAGGGAGCAGGGCAGGGCACGGCCATGGTCGACCTCAACCTTGGCTCCGTCGGTCGTAGCGGACACTCCCGACCCTGGGTAGCGGACGCTGCAGTGTGCAAGCCCTCCTGGCGGTGCACGAGAGAGATGGAGAGCAGAGGGGAGAGTGGTGGCTAGGTGAGGCGAGAGTGGTCTCGGGTGGAGATTAAATAGGCCGGCGGCCGGTCCACGGTGGTCGACGTGCATGGAGGGGGAGAGGGCTCTAGGGGCGATGCCACCATGTCCTAGGGTCGAGGGGAACACGGGGAGTGGCTGGGCGGCGATGGGCGGTCGAGGGACGCAGGGGTGTGTCGGGCCGGCAGTGGCGCTCCGCCATGTCGCGAGCACGCGTGGGAGCGAGCAGAGCGTACGGGTTGGTGCTTGGGGTGACCCGACCATCGTCCGGTGGGTGCGGTGCCGTGCGGGGACAGGGTAGGGCGCGACGTTGGGCTAGCTGGGCGGCTGGATGGTCTCCTCCACAGTGAGGACACCACGGCATGGCGACAGGGCGGCAGCTCCCTGGGTGGCGATGACCAATCCGACGAGTTGGCAAACTCCCGTGATGCTCTAGTGCCCTAGGGATGATCAGAGGGTGGAGAGGAGCAATGGGGTGCAGGGAATCGACGAAATAACCTCCCAATCGATCGAATCGATCTGATGATCCTCGGTTTGGGGAAGAACCTGGGCACTGCCCTCTAGGTGTTTGATGAAATGCTTCAGCGAAAAATTAATTCAAATTTCTGAGATTTATTTCCATAATTTGCTTTCTATAGATTAATAGGGATTTGTGGTGCTGTGGTGGAATTTATTTGGAAAGTGTAGCACCACATATTGGATGATTCAAGAGGATAGAGAAAGAGAATTAGATTTTAAATTTGGGTTTTTGAAAATAATAAATTGAGATAGGAAAGTGGTAGAATAAATTGGGAGGGATCATTTCCCACTCCAATGAAGTTTGGTCTTTAAGAAAAATAACTTTCACTTAGAGAATTTCATTTGTCACTTGTCGCATGGTTTGATGTGTTGACGTTTTATTTTATTTCTTTTCCTTTCTTCATATTTCTATTTAACAATCACACACATCAAAACACAACAATATTCACATCACAACCATTATCACACAAATCAAACAACATGAATTAATCTCACCACCAATTCCATAATTCACAATACTATCTTAAAAAAATGATCACACTCAATTATGACAAGATGAGGTTTAAGAAATATCTCAACTCATAATTTTAATTGTTTTCAAAAAGGTTTGAGAAAGGAAATATGTGGGGTAATATATTTCCCACTAGAGTTGTTTTTCAAATGGAGTGGAAATCAGGGTTTATAAATGGGAGTTGCATATACATGCAAAATATCATGGTTAGCTTTAGATAGGAGATAACATATAGATCCCCATATTTTTGGGAACACATAATTTTGGAATTACTTTTACTTTCTCAACTGAAGGGTATTTTATTTGCTGAAATCAAACATCATTGAAATAGACTTTGGCCAAAATAAGATTGGAAAAGATATATGGAATTTACTCTTGTCATAACATGATCACCAAAGTTTTATATGTTTTATCTTGGTTGGATTCTTGGGTTGATATTTACCAGTCAAACAAGCATATACATCAAGTCACACAAGGTCAAACAGAACAATATACAGAAAAACACAATCAATAGTGAAGTATTTCAAAAAGTTTTGTTGGTTCTGAATTTTGGGTCTTGTTAATTCTTATTATAAATTTGGGATGTTACATTGCGGCTCGCATAAAAGTACATAAAATATCAGGACACACGCGGACGAAATGGAAACATCTCCTGGTTCGTAGTAACAAGGACCCCCGAAGATGCCTCGAAGACCCCCCGAAGATGCCCCGGTCGTCTTTTGTTCAACTTTTCGAGAGCTTCCCGGCGCCACCGGAATCGCCTCTATCGGAGCTCGCATGCAAAAGTTGCGGCTCGACGAAAAGTACATAAAATATCAGGACACAGGCGGACGAAATGTAAAGTCTCCTGGTTCGGAGTAACATGGACCCCCGAAGATGCCCCGAATACCCCCGAAGATGCCCCAGTCATCTTCTGTTCAACTTTTCGAGAGTTTCCCGGCACCATCGGAATTGCCTCTATCGGAGCTTGCATGCAAAAGTTGCGGCTCGCAGAAAAGTACATAAAATATCAGGACACATGCGGATGAAATGTAAACATCTCCTGGTTCGGAGTAACAAGGACCCCCGAAGATGCCCCGAAGACCCCCGAAGATGCCCCGGTCGTCTTCTGTTCAACTTTTCGAGAGCTTCCCGGCGCCACCGGAATCGCCTCTATCGGAGCTTGCATGCAAAAGTTGCGGCTCGCAGAAAAGTACATAAAATATCAAGACACACGCGACGAAATGTAAACATCTTCTGGTTCGGAGTAACAAGGACCCCCAAGATGCCCCGAAGACCCCCGAAGATGCCCCGGTCGTCTTTTGTTCAACTTTTCGAGAGCTTCCCGGCGCCACCGGAATCGCCTCTATCGGAGCTCGCATGCAAAAGTTGCGGCTCGACGAAAAGTACATAAAATATCAGGACACAGGCGGACGAAATGTAAAGTCTCCTGGTTCGGAGTAACATGGACCCCTGAAGATGCCCCGAATACCCCCGAAGATGCCCCGGTCGTCTTCTGTTCAACTTTTCGAGAGCTTCCCGGCGCCACCGGAATCGCCTCTATCGGAGCTTGCATGCAAAAGTTGCGGCTCGCAGAAAAGTACATAAAATATCAGGACACATGCGGATGAAATGTAAACATCTCCTGGTTCGGAGTAACAAGGACCCCCGAAGATGCCCCGAAGACCCCCGAAGATGCCCCGGTCATCTTTTGTTCAACTTTTCGAGAGCTTCCCGGCGCCACCGGAATCGCCTCTATCGGAGCTTGCATGCAAAAGTTGCGGCTCGCAGAAAAGTACATAAAATATCAGGACACACGCGACGAAATGTAAACATCTCCTGGTTCGGAGTAACAAGGACGCCCGAAGATTCCCAGAAGACCCCCGAAGATAGCCCCAGTCGTCTTTTGTTCAACTTTTCGAGAGCTTCCCGGCGCCACCAGAATCAGCCTCTATCGGAGCTCGCATGCAAAAGTTTGCGGCTCGCAGAAAAGTACATAAAATATCAGGACACAGGCGATGAAATGTAAACATCTCCTGGTTCGGAGTAACAAGGACCCCCTGAAGATGCCCCGAATACCCCCGAAGATGCCCCGGTCGTCTTTGTTCAACTTTTCGAGAGCTTCCCGGCGCCACCGGAATCGCCTCTATCGGAGCTTGCATGCAAAAGTTGCGGCTCGCAGAAAAGTACATAAAATATCAGGACACAGGCGGACGAAATGTAAATGTCTCCTGGTTCGGAGTAACAAGGACCCCCGAAGATGCCCCGAATACCCCCGAAGATGCCCCGGTCGTCTTTTGTTCAACTTTTCGAGAGCTTCCCGGCGCCACCGGAATCGCCTCTATCGGAGCTTGCATGCAAAAGTTGCGGCTCGCAGAAAAGTACATAAAATATCAGGACACACGCGGACGAAATGTAAACATCTCCTGGTTCGGAGTAACAAGGACCCCCGAAGATGCCCCGAAGACCCCCGAAGATGCCCCGGTCGTCTTTTGTTCAACTTTTCGAGAGCTTCCCGGCGCCACCGGAATCGCCTCTATCGGAGCTTGCATGCAAAAGTTGCGGCTCGCAGAAAAGTACATAAAATATCAGGACACACGCGGACGAAATGTAACATCTCCTGGTTCGGAGTAACAAGGACCCCCGAAGATGCCCCGAAGACCCCCGAAGATGCCCCGGTCGTCTTTTGTTCAACTTTTCGAGAGCTTCCCGGCGCCACCGGAATCGCCTCTATCGGAGCTTGCATGCAAAAGTTGCGGCTCGACGAAAAGTACATAAAATATCAGGACACAGGCGGACGAAATGTAAATGTCTCCTGGTTCGGAGTAACAAGGACCCCCGAAGATGCCCCGAATACCCCCGAAGATGCCCCGGTCGTCTTTTGTTCAACTTTTCGAGAGCTTCCCGGCGCCACCGGAATCGCCTCTATCGGAGCTTGCATGCAAAAGTTGCGGCTCGCAGAAAAGTACATAAAATATCAGGACACACGCGGACGAAATGTAAACATCTCCTGGTTCGGAGTAACAAGGACCCCCGAAGATGCCCCGAAGACCCCCGAAGATGCCCCGGTCGTCTTCTGTTCAACTTTTCGAGAGCTTCCCGGCGCCACCGGAATCGCCTCTATCGGAGCTTGCATGCAAAAGTTGCGGCTCGCAGAAAAGTACATAAAATATCAGGACACAGGCGGACGAAATGTAAACATCTCCTGGTTCGGAGTAACAAGGACCCCCGAAGATGCCCCGAAGACCCCCGAAGATGCCCCGGTCGTCTTTTGTTCAACTTTTCGAGAGCTTCCCGGCGCCACCGGAATCGCCTCTATCGGAGCTCGCATGCAAAAGTTGCGGCTCGACGAAAAGTACATAAAATATCAGGACACAGGCGGACGAAATGTAAAGTCTCCTGGTTCGGAGTAACAAGGACCCCCGAAGATGCCCCGAATACCCCCGAAGATGCCCCGGTCGTCTTTTGTTCAACTTTTCGAGAGCTTCCCGGCGCCACCGGAATCGCCTCTATCGGAGCTTGCATGCAAAAGTTGCGGCTCGCAGAAAAGTACATAAAATATCAGGACACACGCGGACGAAATGTAAACATCTCCTGGTTCGGAGTAACAAGGACCCCCGAAGATGCCCCGAAGACCCCCGAAGATGCCCCGGTCGTCTTTTGTTCAACTTTTCGAGAGCTTCCCGGCGCCACCGGAATCGCCTCTATCGGAGCTTGCATGCAAAAGTTGCGGCTCGCAGAAAAGTACATAAAATATCAGGACACACGCGGACGAAATGTAAACATCTCCTGGTTCGGAGTAACAAGGACCCCCGAAGATGCCCCGAAGACCCCCGAAGATGCCCCGGTCGTCTTTTGTTCAACTTTTCGAGAGCTTCCCGGCGCCACCGGAATCGCCTCTATCGGAGCTCGCATGCAAAAGTTGCGGCTCGACAGAAAAGTACATAAAATATCAGGACACAGGCGGACGAAATGTAAATGTCTCCTGGTTCGGAGTAACAAGGACCCCCGAAGATGCCCCGAATACCCCCGAAGATGCCCCGGTCGTCTTTTGTTCAACTTTTCGAGAGCTTCCCGGCGCCACCGGAATCGCCTCTATCGGAGCTTGCATGCAAAAGTTGCGGCTCGCAGAAAAGTACATAAAATATCAGGACACACGCGGACGAAATGTAAACATCTCCTGGTTCGGAGTAACAAGGACCCCCGAAGATGCCCCGAAGACCCCCGAAGATGCCCCGGTCGTCTTCTGTTCAACTTTTCGAGAGCTTCCCGGCGCCACCGGAATCGCCTCTATCGGAGCTTGCATGCAAAAGTTGCGGCTCGCAGAAAAGTACATAAAATATCAGGACACACGCGGACGAAATGTAAACATCTCCTGGTTCGGAGTAACAAGGACCCCCGAAGATGCCCCGAAGACCCCGAAGATGCCCCGGTCGTCTTTTGTTCAACTTTTCGAGAGCTTCCCGGCGCCACCGGAATCGCCTCTATCGGAGCTTGCATGCAAAAGTTGCGGCTCGCAGAAAAGTACATAAAATATCAGGACACACGCGGACGAAATGTAAATGTCTCCTGGTTCGGAGTAACAAGGACCCCCGAAGATGCCCCGAATACCCCCGAAGATGCCCCGATCGTCTTTTGTTCAACTTTTCGAGAGCTTCCCGGCGCCACCGGAATCGCCTCTATCGGAGCTTGCATGCAAAAGTTGCGGCTCGCAGAAAAGTACATAAAATATCAGGACACACGCGGACGAAATGTAAACATCTCCTGGTTCGGAGTAACAAGGACCCCCGAAGATGCCCCGAAGACCCCCGAAGATGCCCCGGTCGTCTTTGTTCAACTTTTCGAGAGCTTCCCGGCGCCACCGGAATCGCCTCTATCGGAGCTTGCATGCAAAAGTTGCGGCTCGCAGAAAAGTACATAAAATATCAGGACACACGCGACGAAATGTAAACATCTCCTGGTTCGGAGTAACAAGGACCCCCGAAGATGCCCCGAATACCCCCGAAGATGCCCCGGTCGTCTTTAGTTCAACTTTTCGAGAGCTTCCCGGCGCCACCGGAATCGCCTCTATCGGAGCTCGCATGCAAAAGTTGCGGCTCGACGAAAAGTACATAAATATCAGGACACAGGCGGACGAAATGTAAATGTCTCCTGGTTCGGAGTAACAATGGACCCCGAAGATGCCCCGATACCCCCGAAGATGCCCCGGTCGTCTTCTGTTCAACTTTTCGAGAGCTTCCCGGCGCCACCGGAATCGCCTCTATCGGAGCTTGCATGCAAAAGTTGCGGCTCGCAGAAAAGTACATAAATATCAGGACACATGCGGACGAAATGTAACATCTCCTGGTTCGGAGTAACAAGGACCCCCGAAGATGCCCCGAAGACCCCGAAGATGCCCCGGTCATCTTTTGTTCAACTTTTCGAGAGCTTCCCCGACGCCCCGGAATCGCCTCTGTCGGAGCTTGCATGCAAAAGTTGCGCTCGCAGAAAAGTACATAAAATATCAGGACCACACGACAAAATGTTAAACATCTCCTGGTTCGGAGTAACAAGGGACCACCCGAAGATTCCCGAAGACCCCCGAAGATGCCCCCGTCCGTCTTTTGTTCAACTTTTTGAGAGCTTCTCCCTCCTCCCGGCGCCACCAGAATCGCCTCTAATCGGAGCTAGCAATGAAAAAGTTGCGGCTACGCAGAAAAGTACATAAAATATCAGGACCCCACAGGCGGATGAACGCTAAATGTCGTCCTGGTTCGGAGTAAGCAAGGACCCCCGAGATTGCCCCGAATACCCCCGTAGATGCCCCGGNGTCATCTTTTGTCGATACGGCCTTGCGGGGCCCGTTCGGGGGCCTAGACAACTTTTTTTGCGACCGAAGACTTTCGTGCCAGCACCGGTTCCACGAGTGCTAATAAATTCCCCCCCTCATGTTAAAAATACCGCAGTCAGA